>JAJHUQ010000032.1:13697500-13752500 GCA_035773235.1 Eospalax fontanierii
TAGGGTTAGGGTTAGGGTTTGGGTTAGTGTTAGAGTTAGGGTTTGAATTAGTGATAGGTTTAGGGTTAGGTTATGGTTTGGGTTAGAGTTAGGATTAGGGTTAGGGTTTGGGTTTGGTTTAGAGTTAGGTTTAGGTTAGGGTTTATGTTAGAGATAGGGTTAGCGTGAGGTGTTGGATTAGGGTTATGGTTAAGGTTAGGGTTGGGTTTAGGGTTAGGTTTAGGGTTCCGATTAGAGTTTGGTTTAGAGTTTGGGTTTGGGTAAGGGTTAAGGTTAGGGTTAGGGTTAGGGTTAGGGTTAGGGTTAGGGTTAGGACTAGGATTAGGGTTAGGGTTAGGGTTAGGATTAGGGTTAGGGTTTGGGTTTAGGTTTGGGTTATGATTAGGGTAAGTGTTACGGTTAGGGTTTAGGGTTAGGGTTAGGGATAGGGTTAAGGTTTCGGTTTCGGTTATGTTTTGGGTTAGGTTTAGGGTTACGGTTAGTGTTTGGGTTCGGGTTAGGATTAGGGTTAGGGTTTGAGTTTGAATTAGGTTTAGGGTTAGCATTAGGGTTCGGGTTAGGTTTAGGATTAGTTTTTCAGTTAGGGTTAGGGTTAGGGTTAGGGTTTGGGTTCGGGTTAGGTTTAGGATTAGGTTTAGGGTTTGATTTAGGGTTAGGGTTAGGATTAGGGTTAGTGTTAGGGTTTGGGTTAGGGTTAGGGTTAGGGTTAGGGTTTGGGTTAGAGTTAGGGTTAGGGTTAACGTTTGAGTTAGGGATACGGTTAGGGTTAGGATTAGGTTTAGGGTTTGTGTTAAGATTAGGGTTTGGTTTAGGGTTAGGGTTAATGTTAGGGTTAGGGTTAGGGTTAGGGTTAGGGTTAGGGTTAGGATTAGGGTTAGGGTTTGTGTTTAGGTTTGGGTTATGGTTAGGGTAAGTGTTAGGGTTAGGGTTTAGGGTTAGGTTTAGGGTTAGGGTTAGGGTTTCGGTTTGGGTTATATTTTGCGTTAGGTTTAGGGTTAGGGTTAGGGTTTGGGTTCGGGTTAGGATTAGGGTTAGGGTTTGAGTTTGAAATAGGTTTAGTGTTAGCATTAGGGTTAGGGTTAGGTTTAGGATTAGTGTTTCAGTTAGGGTTAGGGTTATGTTAAGGTTAGGGTTAGGGTTAGGTTTAGGGTTTGATTTAGGGTTAGGGTTAGGGTTAGGGTTAGTGTTAGGTTTTGGGTTAGGGTTAGGGTTAGGTCTAGGGTTAGTGTTAGGGTTAGGTTTAGGGTTAGCATTAGGGTTAGATTTAGGTTTAGGGTTAGGGTTTGGTTTAGGGTTAGGGTTAGGGTTAGGGTTAGGGTTTGGGTTAGTGTTAGGTTTAGGGTTAGGGTTAGGGTTAGGGTTTGGGTTAGGTTTGGGTTGGAGTTAGGTTTAGGGTTAGGGTTTGTATTAAAATTAGGGTTTGGGTTTATGTTAGGCTTAGGGTTAGGCTTAGGGTTAGGGTTAGGTTTAGAATTAGGGTTAGGGTTAGGGTTAGGATAAGGATGAGGGTTAAGTTTAGGGTTAGGATTAGGGTTATTATTTGGGTTATGGTTTTGGTTAGTGTTAGGGTTAGGGTTTGGGTTAGTGTTAGAGTTAGGGTTTGAGTTAGGGTTAGGTTTAGGGTTAGGTTAGGGTTTGGGTTAGAGTTAGTGTTAGGGTTACGGTTTGGGTTTGGTTTAGAGTTAGGGTTAGGTTAGGCTTTGGGTTAGAGTTAGGGTTAGGGTGAGGTGTTGGATTAGGGTTATGGTTAGGGTTAGGGTTAGGATTAGGGTTAGGGTTAGGGTTCCGATTAGAGTTATGTTTAGAGTTTGGGTTTGGGTAAGGGTTAAGGTTAGGTTTAGTGTCAGGATTAGGGTTAGGGTTTGAGTTTGAGTTAGGTTTAGGGTTAGCATTAGGGTTAGGGTTAGGTTTAGGATAAGTATTTCAGTTAGGGTTAGGGTTACGGTTAGGGTTTGGGTTCGGGTTAGGGTTAGGGTTAGGCTTAGGGTTTGATTTAGGGTTAGGGTTAGGCTTAGGGTTAGTGTAAGGGTTTGGGTTAGGGTTAGGGTTAGGACTAGGGTTAGTGTTAGGGTTAGGTTTAGGGTTAGGATTAGGGTTAGGATGAGGGTTAGGGTTAGGGTTAGTGTTAGGGTTAGGGTTAGGGTTTGGGTTAGGGTTAGGGTTAGGGTTAGGTTTTGGGTTAGGGTTAGGGTTAGGGTTAGGGTTAGGATTAGGGTTAGGGTTTGTGTTAAGATTAGGGATTGGGTTTGGGTTAGGGTTAGGATTAGGGTTTGGGTTAGGGTTAGGGTTAGGGTTAGGGTTTGGGTTAGGGTTAGGGTTAGGATTAGGGTTAGATTTTGTGTTAAGATTAGGGTTTGGGTTAGGGTTAGGGTTAGGGTTAGGGTTAGGGTTAGGGTTAGGGTTAGGGTTAGGGTTTGGGTTAGGGTTAGGGTTACGACTAGGGGTAGGGTTAGGGTTAGGGTTAGCATTAGGTTTAGGAGTAGGGTTAGGGTTAGGGTTTGGGTTTGGGTTAGAGTTAGGGTTAGGGTTAGGGTTTGGGTTGGGTTAGAGTTAGGGTTAGGGTTAGGGTTTGGGTTAGGGTTATGGTTAGCGTTAGTGTTAGGGTTAGGGTTTCGGGTTAGGGTTAGGGTTAGGGTTAGGGTTTCGGTTTGGGTTATGTTTTGGGTTAGGTTTATGGTTAGAGTTAGGGTTAGGGTTCGGGTTAGGAATAGTGTTATGGTTTGAGTTTGAATTAGGTTTAGGGTTAGCATTAGGGTTAGGGTTAGGTTTAGGATTAGTGTTTCAGTAAGGGTTAGGGTTAGGTTAAGGTTAGGGTTAGGGTTAGGTTTAGGGTTTGATTTAGGGTTAGGGTTAGGGTTAGGGTTAGGGTTAGGGTTAGTGTTAGTGTTAGGGTTTGGGTTAGGGTTAGGGTTACGACTAGGTTTAGGGTTAGGTTTAGGGTTAGCATTAGTTTTAGGATTAGGGTTAGGGTTAGGTTTTGTGTTAAGATTAGGGTTTGGTTTAGGGTTAGGGTTAGGGTTAGGGTTAGGGTTAGGGTTAGGATTCGGGATAGGATTAGGTTTAGGGTTTAGGTTTTCGGTTAGGTTTAGTGTTAGGGTTAGGGTTAGGATTAGGGTTTGGGTTAGGGTTTAGGTTTGTTTAGGTTTAGGGTTAGGGTTAGGGTTACGGTTAGGTTTAGCTTTACGGTTAGGGTTAGGGTTATGGTTAGGGTTAGCGTTAGGTTTAGGGTTAGGGTTAGGGTTCCGATTAGAGTTAGGTTTAGAGTTTGGGTTTGGGTAAGGGTTAAGGTTAGGGTTAGGGTTAGGGTTAGGGTTAGGACTAGGATTAGGGTTAGGGTTAGGGTTAGGATTAGGGTTAGGGTTTGGGTTTAGGTTTGGGTTATGGTTAGGGTAAGTGTTAGGGTTACAGTTTAGGGTTAGGGTTAGGGTTAGGGTTTCGGTTTGGGTTATGTTTTGGGCTAGATTTAGGGTTAGGGTTAGGGTTTGGGTTCGGATTAGGATTAGGGTTAGGGTTTGAGTTTGAATTAGGTTTATGGTTAGCATTAAGGTTAGGGTTAGTTTTAGGATTAGTGTTTCAGTTACGGTTAGGGTTAGGGTTAAGGTTAGGGTTAGGGTTAGGTTTAGGGTTTGATTTAGGGTTAGGGTTAGGGTTAGGGTTAGTGTTAGGGTTTGGGTTAGGGTTAGGGTTACGACTAGGGTTAGTGTTAGGGTTAGATGAGGTTTAGCATTAGGGTTAGGATTAGGGTTAGGGTTAGGGTTTGGGTTAGGGTTAGGGTTAGGGTTAGGGTTAGGGTTAGGGTTAGGGTTTGGGTTAGGGTTAGGGTTAGGGTTAGGGTTTGGGTTAGGTTTAGGGTTGGAATTAGGATTAGGGTTAGGGTTTGTGTTAAAATTAGGGTTTGGGTTAGTGTTAGGGTTAGGGTTAGGGTTAGGGTTAGGGTTAGAGTTAGGGTTAGGTTTAGAATTAGGGTTAGGGTTAGGGTTAGGATAAGGATGAGGGTTAAGGTTAGGGTTAGGATTAGGGTTATTATTTGGGTTATGGTTTGCGTTAGTGTTAGGGTTAGGGTTTGGGTTAGTGTTAGAGTGAGGGTTTGAGTTAGGGTTAGGTTTGGGTTAGGTTAGGGTTAGGGTTAGGGTTAGGGTTAGGGTTAGGGTTAACGTTTGAGTTAGGGTTACGATTAGGGTTAGGATTAGGGTTAGGTTTTGTGTTAAGATTAGAGTTTGGTTTAGGGTTAGGGTTAGGGTTTGGGTTAAAGTTACGTTTAGGGTTAGGTTTTGTTTTAGGGTTAGGGTTAGGGTTAGGATTAGGTTTAGGGTTTAGGTTTTCGGTTAGGTTTTATGTTAGGGTTAGGGTTAGGATTAGGGTTTGGGTTAGGGTTTAGGTTTGGTTAGTTTTAGGGTTAGTGTTAGGGTTAGGGTTATGTTTAGGTTTAGATTTACGGTTAGGGTTAGGGTTATGGTTAGGGTTAGCGTTAGGTTTAGGGTTAGAGTTAGGGTTCCGATTAGAGTAAGGTTTAGAGTTTGGGTTTGGGTAAGGGTTAAGGTTAGGGTTAGGGTTAGGGTTAGGGTTAGGACTAGGATTAGGGTTAGGGTTAGGGTTAGGATTAGGGTTAGGGTTTGGGTTTAGGTTTGGATTATGGTTAGGGTAAGTGTTAGGGTTACAGTTTAGGGTTAGTGTTAGGGTTAGGGTTAGGGTTTCGGTTTGCGTTATGTTTTGGGCTAGATTTAGGGTTAGGGTTAGGGTTTGGGTTCGGATTAGGATTAGGGTTAGGGTTTGAGTTTGAATTATGTTTATGGTTCGCATTAAGGTTAGGGTTAGGTTTAGGATTAGTGTTTCAGTTAGGGTTAGGGTTAGGGTTAAGGTTAGGGTTAGGGTTAGGTTTAGGGTTTGATTTAGGGTTAGCGTTAGGGTTAGGGTTAGTGTTAGGGTTTGGGTTAGGGTTAGGGTTAGGATTAGGGTTAGTGTTAGGGTTAGGTTTAGGGTTAGCATTAGGGTTAGGATTAGGGTTAGGGTTAGGGTTTGGGTTAGGGTTACGGTTAGGGTTAGGGTTAGGCTTAGGGTTAGGGTTAGGGTTATGGTTAGGGTTAGGGTTAGGCTTAGGGTTAGGGTTAGGGTTAGGGTTAGGACGAGGGTTAGTGTTAGGGTTAGGTTTAGGGTTAGCATTAGGGTTAGGATTAGGGTTAGGGTTAAGGTTAGGATTAGGGTTTGGTTGGGATTAGGGTTAGGGTTAGGGTTTGGTTTAGGTTTAGGGTTAGGGTAAGGATTAGGGTTGGGGTTTGTGTTAAGATTAGGTTTTGGGTTTGGGTTAGGGTTAGGGTTAGGGTTAGGGTTAGGGTTAGGGTTCGGGTTAGGGTTAGAATTATGGTTAGGGTTAAGGTTAGGGTTAGGGTTAGGGTTAGGGTTAGGGTTATTATTTGGGTTATGGTTTGTGTTAGGGTTAGGGTTAGGGTTTGGGTTAGTGTTAGAGTTAGGGTTTGAATTAGTGATAGGTTTAGGTTTAGGTTAAGGTTTGGGTTAGAGTTAGGATTAGGGTTAGGGTTTGGGTTTGGTTTAGAGTTAGGTTTAGGTTAGGGTTTAGGTTAGAGATAGGGTTAGCGTGAGGTGTTGGATTAGGGTTATGGTTAAGGTTAGGGTTAGGATTAGGGTTAGGTTTAGGGTTCCGAGTAGAGTTTGGTTTAGAGTTTGGGTTTGGGTAAGGGTTAAGGTTAGGGTTAGGGTTAGGGTTAGGACTAGGATTAGGGTTAGGGTTAGGGTTAAGATTAGGGTTAGGGTTTGGGTTTAGGTTTGGGTTATGATTAGGGTAAGTGTAAGGGTTAGGGTTTAGGGTTAGGGTTAGGGATAGGGTTAAGTTTTCGGTTTCGGTTATGTTTTGGGCTAGGTTTAGGGTTACGGTTAGGGTTTGGGTTCGGGTTAGGATTAGGGTTAGGGTTTGAGTTTGAATTAGGTTTAGGGTTAGCATTAGGGTTCGGGTTAGGTTTAGGATTAGTGTTTCAGTTAGGGTTAGGGTTAGGGTTAGGGTTTGGGTTCGGGTTAGGTTTAGGATTAGGTTTAGGGTTTGATTTAGGGTTAGGGTTAGGGTTAGTGTTAGGGTTTGGGTTAGGGTTAGGGTTAGGGTTAGGGTTTGGGTTAGAGTTAGGGTTAGGGTTAACGTTTGAGTTAGGGATACGGTTAGGGTTAGGATTAGGTTTAGGGTTTGTGTTAAGATTAGGGTTTGGTTTAGGGTTAGGGTTAATGTTAGGGTTAGGGTTAGGGTTAGGGTTAGGGTTAGGATTAGGATTAGGGTTTGTGTTTAGGTTTGGGTTATGGTTAGGGTAAGTGTTAGGGTTAGGGTTTAGGGTTAGGTTTAGGGTTAGGGTTAGGGTTTCGGTTTAGGTTATATTTTGCGTTAGGTTTAGGGTTAGGGTTAGGGTTTGGGTTCGGGTTAGGATTAGGGTTAGGGTTTGAGTTTGAATTAGGTTTAGGGTTAGCATTAGGGTTAGGGTTAGGTTTAGGATTAGTGTTTCAGTTAGGGTTAGGGTTATGTTAAGGTTAGGGTTAGGGTTAGGTTTAGGGTTTGATTTAGGGTTAGGGTTAGGGTTAGGGTTAGTGTTAGGTTTTGGGTTAGGGTTAGGGTTAGGTCTAGGGTTAGTGTTAGGGTTAGGTTTAGGGTTAGCATTAGGGTTAGATTTAGGTTTAGGGTTAGGGTTTGGTTTAGGGTTAGGGTTAGGGTTAGGGTTTGGGTTAGTGTTAGGTTTAGGGTTAGGGTTAGGGTTAGGGTTTGGGTTAGGTTTGGGTTGGAGTTAGGTTTAGGGTTAGGGTTTGTGTTAAAATTAGGGTTTGGGTTTGTGTTAGGCTTAGGGTTAGGCTTAGGGTTAGGGTTAGGTTTAGAATTAGGGTTAGGGTTAGGGTTAGGATAAGTATGAGGGTTAAGTTTAGGGTTAGGATTAGGGTTATTATTTGGGTTATGGTTTTGGTTAGTGTTAGGGTTAGGGTTTGGGTTAGTGTTAGAGTTAGGGTTTGAGTTAGGGTTAGGTTTAGGGTTAGGTTAGGGTTTGGGTGAGAGTTAGGGTTAGGGTTACGGTTTGGGTTTGGTTTAGAGTTACGGTTAGGTTAGGCTTTGGGTTAGAGTTAGGGTTAGGGTGAGGTGTTGGATTAGGGTTATGGTTAGGGTTAGGGTTAGGATTAGGGTTAGGGTTAGGGTTCCGATTAGAGTTATGTTTAGAGTTTGGGTTTGGGTAAGGGTTAAGGTTAGGTTTAGTGTTAGGATGAGGGTTAGGGTTTGAGTTTGAGTTAGGTTTAGGGTTAGCATTAGGGTTAGGGTTAGGTTTAGGATAAGTATTTCAGTTAGGGTTAGGGTTACGGTTAGGGTTTGGGTTCGGGTTAGGGTTAGGGTTAGGGTTAGGGATTGATTTAGGGTTAGGGTTAGGCTTAGGGTTAGTGTAAGGGTTTGGGTTAGGGTTAGGGTTAGGACTAGGGTTAGTGTTAGGGTTAGGTTTAGGGTTAGGATTAGGGTTAGGATGAGGGTTAGGGTTAGGGTTAGTGTTAGGGTTAGGGTTAGGGTTTGGGTTAGGGTTAGGGTTAGGGTTAGGTTTTGGGTTAGGGTTAGGGTTAGGTTTAGGGTTAGGATTAGGGTTAGGGTTTGTGTTAAGATTAGGGATTGGGTTTGGGTTAGGGTTAGGATTAGGGTTTGGGTTAGGGTTAGGGTTAGGGTTAGGGTTTGGGTTAGGGTTAGGGTTAGGGTTAGGATTAGGGTTAGATTTTGTGTTAAGATTAGGGTTTGGGTTTGGGTTAGGTTTAGGGTTAGGGTTAGGGTTAGGGTTAGAATTAGGGTTAGGGTTAGCGTTAGGGTTAGGATAAGGGTTAGGGTTAGGGTTAGGGTTAGGGTTTGGGTTAGGGTTAGGGTTACGACTAGGGTTAGGGTTAGGTTTAGGGTTAGCATTAGTTTTAGGATTAGGGTTAGGGTTAGGGTTTGGGTTTGGGTTAGAGTTAGGGTTAGGGTTAGGGTTTGGGTTGGGTTAGAGTTAGGGTTAGGGTTAGGGTTTGGGTTAGGGTTATGGTTAGCGTTAGTGTTAGGGTTAGGGTTTAGGGTTAGGGTTAGGGTTAGGGTTAGGGTTTCGGTTTGGGTTATGTTTTGGGTTAGGTTTATGGTTAGAGTTAGGGTTTGGGTTCGGGTTAGGAATAGTGTTATGGTTTGAGTTTGAATTAGGTTTAGGGTTAGCATTAGGGTTAGGGTTAGGTTTAGGATTAGTGTTTCAGTAAGGGTTAGGGTTAGGTAAAGGTTTGGGTTAGGGTTAGGTTTAGGGTTTGATTTAGGGTTAGGGTTAGGGTTAGGGTTAGTGTTAGTGTTGGGGTTTGGGTTAGGGTTAGGGTTACAACTAGGTTTAGGGTTAGGTTTAGGGTTAGCATTAGTTTTAGGATTAGGGTTAGGGTTATTGTTTGGGTTTGGGTTAGGGTTAGGGTTAGGGTTAGGGTTAGGTTTAGGGTTTGGGTTAGGGTTAGGGTTAGGGTTAACGTTTGAGTTAGGGTTACGGTTAGGGTTAGGATTAGGGTTAGGTTTTGTGTTAAGATTAGGTTTTGGTTTAGGGTTAGGGTTAGGATTAGGGTTAGGGTTAGGGTTAGGGTTAGGATTAGGGATAGGATTAGGTTTAGGGTTTAGGTTCTCGGTTAGGTTTAGTGTTAGGGTTAGGGTTAGGATTAGGGTTTGGGTTAGGTTTTAGGTTTGGTTAGGTTTAGGGTTAGGGTTAGGGTTATGGTTAGGTTTAGCTTTACGGTTAGGGTTAGGGTTATGGTTAGGGTTAGCGTTAGGTTTAGGGTTAGGGTTAGGGTTCCGATTAGAGTTAGGTTTAGAGTTTGGGTTTGGGTAAGGGTTAAGGTTAGGGTTAGGGTTAGGGTTAGGGTTAGGACTAGGATTAGGGTTAGGGTTAGGGTTAGGATTAGGGTTAGGGTTTGGGTTTAGGTTTGGGTTATGGTTAGGGTAAGTGTTAGGGTTACAGTTTAGGGTTAGGGTTAGGGTTAGGGTTTCGGTTTGGGTTATGTTTTGGGCTAGATTTAGGGTTAGGGTTAGGGTTTGGTTTCGGATTAGGATTAGGGTTAGGGTTTGAGTTTGAATTGGGTTTATGGTTAGCATTAAGGTTAGGGTTAGTTTTAGGATTAGTGTTTCAGTTACGGTTAGGGTTAGGGTTAAGGTTAGGGTTAGGGTTAGGTTTAGGGTTTGATTTAGGGTTAGGGTTAGTGTTAGGGTTAGTGTTAGGGTTTGGGTTAGGGTTAGGGTTACGACTAGGGTTAGTGTTAAGGTTAGATTAGGGTTAGCATTAGGGTTAGGATTAGGGTTAGGGTTGGGTTTGGGTTAGGGTTAGGGTTAGGGTTAGGGTTAGGGTTAGGGTTAGCGTTAGGGTTTGGGTTAGGGTTAGGGTTAGGGTTAGGGTTTGGGTTAGGTTTAGGGTTAGGGTAAGGATTAGGGTTAGGGTTTGTGTTAAGATTAGGTTTTGGGTTTGGGTTAGGGTTAGGGTTAGGGTTAGGGTTAGGTTTAGGGTTCGGGTTAGGGTTAGAATTATGGTTAGGGTTAGGACGAGGGTTAGTGTTAGGGTTAGGTTTAGGGTTAGCATTAGGGTTAGGATTAGGGTTAGGGTTAAGGTTAGGATTAGGGTTTGGTTGGGATTAGGGTTAGGGTTAGGGTTTGGGTTAGGTTTAGGGTTAGGGTAAGGATTAGGGTTAGGGTTTGTGTTAAGATTAGGTTTTGGGTTTGGGTTAGGGTTAGGGTTAGGGTTAGGGTTAGGGTTAGGGTCCGGGTTAGAGTTAGAATTATGGTTAGGGTTAAGGTTAGGGTTAGGGTTAGGGTTAGGGTTAGGGTTATTATTTGGGTTATGGTTTGTGTTAGGGTTAGGGTTAGGGTTTGGGTTAGTGTTAGAGTTAGGGTTTGAATTAGTGATAGGTTTAGGTTTAGGTTATGGTTTGGGTTAGAGTTAGGATTAGGGTTAGGGTTTGGGTTTGGTTTAGAGTTAGGTTTAGGTTAGGGTTTAGGTTAGAGATAGTGTTAGCGTGAGGTGTTGTATTAGTGTTATGGTTAAGGTTAGGGTTAGGATTAGGGTTAGGTTTAGTGTTCCGAGTAGAGTTGGGTTTAGAGTTTGGGTTTGGGTAAGGGTTAAGGTTAGGGTTAGGGTTAGGGTTAGGGTTAGGGTTAGGACTAGGATTAGGGTTAGGGTTAGGGTTAGGATTAGGGTTAGGGTTTGGGTTTAGGTTTGGGTTATGATTAGGGTAAGTGTTAGGGTTAGGGTTTAGGGTTAGGGTTAGGGATAGGGTTAAGGTTTCGGTTTCAGTTATGTTTTGGGTTAGGTTTAGGGTTACGGTTAGTGTTTGGGTTCGGGTTAGGATTAGGGTTAGGGTTTGAGTTTGAATTAGGTTTAGGGTTAGCATTAGGGTTCGGGTTAGGTTTAGGATTAGTGTTTCAGTTAGGGTTAGGGTTAGGGTTAGGGTTTGGGTTCGGGTTAGGTTTAGGATTAGGTTTAGGGTTAGATTTAGGGTTAGGGTTAGGGTTAGGGTTAGTGTTAGGGTTTGGGTTAGGGTTAGGGTTAGGGTTAGGGTTTGGGTTAGAGTTAGGGTTAGGGTTAACGTTTGAGTTAGGAATACGGTTAGGGTTAGGATTAGGTTTAGGGTTTGTGTTAAGATTAGGGTTTGGTTTAGGGTTAGGGTTAATGTTAGGGTTAGGGATAGGGTTAGGGTTAGGGTTAGGGTTAGGATTAGGGTTAGGGTTTGTGTTTAGGTTTGGGTTATGGTTAGGGTAAGTGTTAGGGTTAGGGTTTAGGGTTAGGTTTAGGGTTAGGGTTAGGGTTTCCGTTTGGGTTATATTTTGCGTTAGGTTTAGGGTTAGGGTTAGGGTTTGGGTCCGGGTTAGGATTAGGGTTAGGGTTTGAGTTTGAATTAGGTTTAGTGTTAGCATTAGGGTTAGGGTTAGGTTTAGGATTAGTGTTTCAGTTAGGGTTAGGGTTATGTTAAGGTTAGGGTTAGGGTTAGGTTTAGGGTTTGATTTAGGGTTAGGGTTAGGGTTAGGGTTAGTGTTAGGTTTTGGGTTAGGGTTAGGGTTAGGTCTAGGGTTAGTGTTAGGGTTAGGTTTAGGGTTAGCATTAGGGTTAGATTTAGGTTTAGGGTTAGGGTTTGGTTTAGGGTTAGGGTTAGGGTTAGGGTTAGGGTTTGGGTTAGTGTTAGGTTTAGGGTTAGGGTTAGGGCTAGGGTTTGGGTTAGGTTTGGGTTGGAGTTAGGTTTAGGGTTAGGGTTTGTATTAAAATTAGGGTTTGGGTTTATGTTAGGCTTAGGGTTAGGCTTAGGGTTAGGGTTAGGTTTAGAATTAGGGTTAGGGTTAGGGTTAGGATAAGGATGAGGGTTAAGTTTAGGGTTAGGATTAGGGTTATTATTTGGGTTATGGTTTTGGTTAGTGTTAGGGTTAGGGTTTGGGTTAGTGTTAGAGTTAGGGTTTGAGTTAGGGTTAGGTTTAGGGTTAGGTTAGGGTTTGGGTTAGAGTTAGTGTTAGGGTTACGGTTTGGGTTTGGTTTAGAGTTAGGGTTAGGTTAGGCTTTGGGTTAGAGTTAGGGTTAGGGTGAGGTGTTGGATTAGGGTTATGGTTAGGGTTGGGGTTTGGATTTGGGTTAGGGTTCGGGTTCGGATTAGAGTTTTGTTTAGAGTTTGGGTTTGGGTAGGGGTTAAGGTTAGGTTTAGTGTTAGGATTAGGGTTAGGGTTTGAGTTTGAGTTAGGTTTAGGGTTAGCATTAGGGTTAGGGTTAGGTTTAGGATAAGTATTTCAGTTAGGGTTAGGGTTACGGTTAGGGTTTGGGTTCGGGTTAGGGTTAGGGTTAGGCTTAGGGTTTGATTTAGGGTTAGGGTTAGGCTTAGGGTTAGTGTAAGGGTTTGGGTTAGGGTTAGGGTTAGGACTAGGGTTAGTGTTAGGGTTAGGTTTAGGGTTAGGATTAGGGTTAGGATGAGGGTTAGGGTTAGGGTTAGTGTTAGGGTTAGGGTTAGGGTTTGGGTTAGGGTTAGGGTTAGGGTTAGGTTTTGGGTTAGGGTTAGGGTTAGGGTTAGGGTTAGGATTAGGGTTAGGGTTTGTGTTAAGATTAGGGATTGGGTTTGGGTTAGGGTTAGGATTAGGGTTTGGGTTAGGGTTAGGGTTAGGGTTAGGGTTTGGGTTAGGGTTAGGGTTAGGATTAGGGTTAGATTTTGTGTTAAGATTAGGGTTTGGGTTTGGGTTAGGGTTAGGGTTAGGGTTAGGGTTAGGGTTAGGGTTTGGGTTAGGGTTAGGGTTACGACTAGGGTTAGGGTTAGGTTTAGGGTTAGCATTAGTTTTAGGATTAGGGTTAGGGTTAGGGTTTGGGTTTGGGTTAGAGTTAGGGTTAGGGTTAGGGTTTGGGTTGGGTTAGAGTTAGGGTTAGGGTTAGGGTTTGGGTTAGGGTTATGGTTAGCGTTAGTGTTAGGGTTAGGGTTTCGGGTTAGGGTTAGGGTTAGGGTTAGGGTTTCGGTTTGGGTTATGTTTTGGGTTAGGTTTATGGTTAGAGTTAGGGTTAGGGTTCGGGTTAGGAATAGTGTTATGGTTTGAGTTTGAATTAGGTTTAGGGTTAGCATTAGGGTTAGGGTTAGGTTTAGGATTAGTGTTTCAGTAAGGGTTAGGGTTAGGTTAAGGTTAGGGTTAGGGTTAGGTTTAGGGTTTGATTTAGGGTTAGGGTTAGGGTTAGGGTTAGGGTTAGTGTTAGTGTTAGGGTTTGGGTTAGGGTTAGGGTTACGACTAGGTTTAGGGTTAGGTTTAGGGTTAGCATTAGTTTTAGGATTAGGGTTAGGGTTAGGTTTTGTGTTAAGATTAGGGTTTGGTTTAGGGTTAGGGTTAGGGTTAGGGTTAGGGTTAGGATTCGGGATAGGATTAGGTTTAGGGTTTAGGTTTTCGGTTAGGTTTAGTGTTAGGGTTAGGGTTAGGATTAGGGTTTGGGTTAGGGTTTAGGTTTGTTTAGGTTTAGGGTTAGGGTTAGGGTTACGGTTAGGTTTAGCTTTACAGTTAGGGTTAGGGTTATGGTTAGGGTTAGCGTTCGGTTTAGGGTTAGGGTTAGGGTTCCGATTAGAGTTAGGTTTAGAGTTTGTGTTTGGGTAAGGGTTAAGGTTAGGGTTAGGGTTAGGGTTAGGGTTAGGACTAGGATTAGGGTTAGGGTTAGGGTTAGGATTAGGGTTAGGGTTTGGGTTTGGGTTTAGGTCTGGGTTATGGTAAGGGTAAGTGTTAGGGTTACAGTTTAGGGTTAGGGTTAGGGTTAGGGTTTCGGTTTGGGTTATGTTTTGGGCTAGATTTAGGGTTAGGGTTAGGGTTTGGGTTCGGATTAGGATTAGGGTTAGGGTTTGAGTTTGAATTAGGTTTATGGTTAGCATTAAGGTTAGGGTTAGTTTTAGGATTAGTGTTTCAGTTACGGTTAGGGTTAGGGTTAAGGTTAGGGTTAGGGTTAGGTTTAGGGTTTGATTTAGGGTTAGGGTTAGGGTTAGGGTTAGTGTTAGGGTTTGGGTTAGGGTTAGGGTTACGACTAGGGTTAGTGTTAGGGTTAGATTAGGTTTAGCATTAGGGTTAGGATTAGGGTTAGGGTTAGGGTTTGGGTTAGGGTTAGGGTTAGGGTTAGGGTTAGGGTTAGGGTTAGGGTTTGGGTTAGGGTTAGGGTTAGGGTTAGGGTTTGTGTTAGGTTTAGGGTTGGAATTAGGATTAGGGTTAGGGTTTGTGTTAAAATTAGGGTTTGGGTTAGTGTTAGGGTTAGGGTTAGGGTTAGGGTTAGGGTTAGGGTTAGGGTTAGGTTTAGAATTAGGGTTAGGGTTAGGGTTAGGGTTAGGGTTAGGGTTAGGGTTAGGGTTAGGGTTAGGGTTAGGATAAGGATGAGGGTTAAGTTTAGGGTTAGGATTAGGGTTATTATTTGGGTTATGGTTTTGGTTAGTGTTAGGGTTAGGGTTTGGGTTAGTGTTAGAGTTAGGGTTTGAGTTAGGGTTAGGTTTAGGGTTAGGTTAGGGTTTGGGTTAGAGTTAGTGTTAGGGTTACGGTTTGGGTTTGGTTTAGAGTTAGGGTTAGGTTAGGCTTTGGGTTAGAGTTAGGGTTAGGGTGAGGTGTTGGATTAGGGTTATGGTTAGGGTTAGGGTTAGGATTAGGGTTAGGGTTAGGGTTCCGATTAGAGTTATGTTTAGAGTTTGGGTTTGGGTAAGGGTTAAGGTTAGGTTTAGTGTTAGGATTAGGGTTAGGGTTTGAGTTTGAGTTAGGTTTAGGGTTAGCATTAGGGTTAGGGTTAGGTTTAGGATAAGTATTTCAGTTAGGGTTAGGGTTACGGTTAGGGTTTGGGTTCGGGTTAGGGTTAGGGTTAGGCTTAGGGTTTGATTTAGGGTTAGAGTTAGGCTTATGGTTAGTGTAAGGGTTTGGGTTAGGGTTAGGGTTAGGACTAGGGTTAGTGTTACGGTTAGGTTTAGGGTTAGGAGTAGGGTTAGGATGAGGGTTAGGGTTAGGGTTAGTGTTAGGGTTAGGGTTAGGGTTTGGGTTAGGGTTAGGGTTAGGGTTAGGTTTTGGGTTAGGGTTAGGGTTAGGGTTAGGGTTAGGATTAGGGTTAGGGTTTGTGTTAAGATTAGGGATTGGGTTTGGGTTAGGGTTAGGATTAGGGTTTGGGTTAGGGTTAGGGTTAGGGTTAGGGTTTGGGTTAGGGTTAGGGTTAGGATTAGGGTTAGATTTTGTGTTAAGATTAGGGTTTGGGTTTGGGTTAGGGTTAGGGTTAGGGTTAGGGTTAGGGTTAGGGTTAGGGTTAGGGTTTGGGTTAGGGTTAGGGTTACGACTAGGGTTAGGGTTAGGTTTAGGGTTAGCATTAGTTTTAGGATTAGGGTTAGGGTTAGGGTTTGGGTTTGGGTTAGAGTTAGGGTTAGGGTTAGGGTTTGGGTTGGGTTAGAGTTAGGGTTAGGGTTAGGGTTTGGGTTAGGGTTATGGTTAGCGTTAGTGTTAGGGTTAGGGTTTCGGGTTAGGGTTAGGGTTAGGGTTAGGGTTTCGGTTTGGGTTATGTTTTGGGTTAGGTTTATGGTTAGAGTTAGGGTTAGGATCGGGGTTAGGAATAGTGTTATGGTTTGAGTTTGAATTAGGTTTAGGGTTATCATTAGGGTTAGGGTTAGGTTTAGGATTAGTGTTTCAGTAAGGGTTAGGGTTAGGTTAAGGTTAGGGTTAGGGGTAGGTTTAGGGTTTGATTTAGGGTTAGGGTTAGGGTTAGGGTTAGGGTTAGTGTTAGTGTTAGGGTTTGGGTTAGGGTTAGGGTTACGACTAGGTTTAGGGTTAGGTTTAGGGTTAGCATTAGTTTTAGGATTAGGGTTAGGGTTAGGTTTTGTGTTAAGATTAGGGTTTGGTTTAGGGTTAGGGTTAGGGTTAGGGTTAGGGTTAGGATTCGGGATAGGATTAGGTTTAGGGTTTAGGTTTTCGGTTAGGTTTAGTGTTAGGGTTAGGGTTAGGATTAGGGTTTGGGTTAGGGTTTAGGTTTGTTTAGGTTTAGGGTTAGGGTTAGGGTTACGGTTAGGTTTAGCTTTACGGTTAGGGTTAGGATTATGGTTAGGGTTAGCGTTAGGTTTAGGGATAGGGTTAGGGTTCCGATTAGAGTTAGGTTTAGAGTTTGGGTTTGGGTAAGGGTTAAGGTTAGGGTTAGGGTTAGGGTTAGGGTTAGGACTAGGATTAGGGTTAGGGTTAGGGTTAGGATTAGGGTTAGGGTTTGGGTTTGGGTTTAGGTTTGGGTTATGGTTAGGGTAAGTGTTAGGGTTACAGTTTAGGGTTAGGGTTAGGGTTAGGGTTTCGGTTTGGGTTATGTTTTGGGCTAGATTTAGGGTTAGGGTTAGGGTTTGGGTTCGGATTAGGATTAGGGTTAGGGTTTGAGTTTGAATTAGGTTTATGGTTAGCATTAAGGTTAGGGTTAGTTTTAGGATTAGTGTTTCAGTTACGGTTAGGGTTAGGGTTAAGGTTAGGGTTAGGGTTAGGTTTAGGGTTTGATTTAGGGTTAGGGTTAGGGTTAGGGTTAGTGTTAGGGTTTGGGTTATGGTTAGGGTTACGACTAGGGTTAGTGTTAGGGTTAGATTAGGTTTAGCATTAGGGTTAGGATTAGGGTTAGGGTTAGGGTTTGGGTTAGGGTTAGGGTTAGGGTTAGGGTTAGGGTTAGGGTTTGGGTTAGGGTTAGGGTTAGGGTTAGGGTTTGGGTTAGGTTTAGGGTTGGAATTAGGATTATGGTTAGGGTTTGTGTTAAAATTAGGGTTTGGGTTAGTGTTAGGGTTAGGGTTAGGGTTAGGGTTAGGGTTAGGGTTAGGGTTAGGTTTAGAATTAGGGTTAGGGTTAGGGTTAGGGTTAGGGTTAGGTTTAGGGTTAGGGTTAGGGTTAGGATAAGGATGAGGGTTAAGTTTAGGGTTAGGATTAGGGTTATTATTTGGGTTATGGTTTTGGTTAGTGTTAGGGTTAGGGTTTGGGTTAGTGTTAGAGTTAGGGTTTGAGTTAGGGTTAGGTTTAGGGTTAGGTTAGGGTTTGGGTTAGAGTTAGTGTTAGGGTTACGGTTTGGGTTTGGTTTAGAGTTAGGGTTAGGTTAGGCTTTGGGTTAGAGTTAGGGTTAGGGTGAGGTGTTGGATTAGGGTTATGGTTAGGGTTAGGGTGAGGATTAGGGTTAGGGTTAGGGTTCCGATTAGAGTTATGTTTAGAGTTTGGGTTTGGGTAAGGGTTAAGGTTAGGTTTAGTGTTAGGATTAGGGTTAGGGTTTGAGTTTGAGTTAGGTTTAGGGTTAGCATTAGGGTTAGGGTTAGGTTTAGGATAAGTATTTCAGTTAGGGTTAGGGTTACGGTTAGGGTTTGGGTTCGGGTTAGGGTTAGGGTTAGGCTTAGGGTTTGATTTAGGGTTAGGGTTAGGCTTAGGGTTAGTGTAAGGGTTTGGGTTAGGGTTAGGGTTAGGACTAGGGTTAGTGTTAGGGTTAGGTTTAGGGTTAGGATTAGGGTTAGGATGAGGGTTAGGGTTAGGGTTAGTGTTAGGGTTAGGGTTAGGGTTAGGGTTAGGGTTAGGGTTCGCGTTAGGCTTAGAATTATGGTTAGGGTTAAGGTTAGGGTTAGGGTTAGGGTTAGGGTTAGCGTTATTATTTGGGTTAAGGTTTGTGTTAGGGTTAGGGTTAGGGTTTGGGTTAGTGTTAGAGTTAGGGTTTGAATTAGTGATAGGTTTAGGGTTAGGTTATGGTTTGGGTTAGAGTTAGGATTAGGGTTAGGGTTTGGGTTTGGTTTAGAGTTAGGTTTAGGTTAGGGTTTATGTTAGAGATAGGGTTAGCGTGAGGTGTTGGATTAGGGTTATGGTTAAGGTTAGGGTTAGGATTAGGGTTAGGTTTAGGGTTCCGATTAGAGTTTGGTTTAGAGTTTGGGTTTGGGTAAGGGTTAAGGTTAGGGTTAGGGTTAGGGTTAGGGTTAGGGTTAGGGTTAGGACTAGGATTAGGGTTAGGGTTAGGGTTAGGATTAGGGTTAGGGTTTGGGTTTAGGTTTGGGTTATGATTAGGGTAAGTGTTACGGTTAGGGTTTAGGGTTAGGGTTAGGGATAGGGTTAAGGTTTCGGTTTCGGTTATGTTTTGGGTTAGGTTTAGGGTTACGGTTAGTGTTTGGGTTCGGGTTAGGATTAGGGTTAGGGTTTGAGTTTGAATTAGGTTTAGGGTTAGCATTAGGGTTCGGGTTAGGTTTAGGATTAGTTTTTCAGTTAGGGTTAGGGTTAGGGTTAGGGTTTGGGTTCGGGTTAGGTTTAGGATTAGGTTTAGGGTTTGATTTAGGGTTAGGGTTAGGGTTAGGGTTAGTGTTAGGGTTTGGGTTAGGGTTAGGGTTAGGGTTAGGGTTTGGGTTAGAGTTAGGGTTAGGGTTAACGTTTGAGTTAGGGATACGGTTAGGGTTAGGATTAGGTTTAGGGTTTGTGTTAAGATTAGGGTTTGGTTTAGGGTTAGGGTTAATGTTAGGGTTAGGGTTAGGGTTAGGGTTAGGGTTAGGGTTAGGATTAGGGTTAGGGTTTGTGTTTAGGTTTGGGTTATGGTTAGGGTAAGTGTTAGGGTTAGGGTTTAGGGTTAGGTTTAGGGTTAGGGTTAGGGTTTCGGTTTGGGTTATATTTTGCGTTAGGTTTAGGGTTAGGGTTAGGGTTTGGGTTCGGGTTAGGATTAGGGTTAGGGTTTGAGTTTGAAATAGGTTTAGTGTTAGCATTAGGGTTAGGGTTAGGTTTAGGATTAGTGTTTCAGTTAGGGTTAGGGTTATGTTAAGGTTAGGGTTAGGGTTAGGTTTAGGGTTTGATTTAGGGTTAGGGTTAGGGTTAGGGTTACTGTTAGGTTTTGGGTTAGCGTTAGGGTTAGGTCTAGGGTTAGTGTTAGGGTTAGGTTAAGGGTTAGCATTAGGGTTAGATTTAGGTATAGGGTTAGGGTTTGGTTTAGGGTTAGGGATAGGGTTAGGGTTAGGGTTTGGGTTAGTGTTAGGTTTAGGGTTAGGGTTAGGGCTAGGGTTTGGGTTAGGTTTGGGTTGGAGTTAGGTTTAGGGTTAGGGTTTGTATTAAAATTAGGGTTTGGGTTTATGTTAGGCTTAGGGTTAGGCTTAGGGTTAGGGTTAGGTTTAGAATTAGGGTTAGGGTTAGGGTTAGGATAAGGATGAGGGTTAAGTTTAGGGTTAGGATTAGGGTTATTATTTGGGTTATGGTTTTGGTTAGTGTTAGGGTTAGGGTTTGGGTTAGTGTTAGAGTTAGGGTTTGAGTTAGGGTTAGGTTTAGGGTTAGGTTAGGGTTTGGGTTAGAGTTAGTGTTAGGGTTACGGTTTGGGTTTGGTTTAGAGTTAGGGTTAGGTTAGGCTTTGGGTTAGAGTTAGGGTTAGGGTGAGGTGTTGGATTAGGGTTATGGTTAGGGTTAGGGTTAGGATTAGGGTTAGGGTTAGGGTTCCGATTAGAGTTATGTTTAGAGTTTGGGTTTGGGTAAGGGTTAAGGTTAGGTTTAGTGTCAGGATTAGGGTTAGGGTTTGAGTTTGAGTAAGGTTTAGGGTTAGCATTAGGGTTAGGGTTAGGTTTAGGATAAGTATTTCAGTTAGGGTTAGGGTTACGGTAAGGGTTTGGGTTCGGGTTAGGGTTAGGGTTAGGCTTAGGGTTTGATTTAGGATTAGGGTTAGGCTTAGGGTTAGTGTAAGGGTTTGGGTTAGGGTTAGGGTTAGGACTAGGGTTAGTGTTAGGGTTAGGTTTAGGGTTAGAATTAGGGTTAGGATGAGGGTTAGGGTTAGGGTTAGTGTTAGGGTTAGGGTTAGGGTTTGGGTTAGGGTTAGGGTTAGGGTTAGGTTTTGGGTTAGGGTTAGGGTTAGGGTTAGGGTTAGGATTAGGGTTAGGGTTTGTGTTAAGATTAGGGATTGGGTTTGGGTTAGGGTTAGGATTAGGGTTTGGGTTAGGGTTAGGGTTAGGGTTAGGGTTTGGGTTAGGGTTAGGGTTAGGATTAGGGTTAGATTTTGTGTTAAGATTAGGGTTTGGGTTTGGGTTAGGGTTAGGGTTAGGGTTAGGGTTAGTGTTAGGGTTAGGGTTAGGGTTTGGGTTAGGGTTAGGGTTACGACTAGGGTTAGGGTTAGGTTTAGGGTTAGCATTAGTTTTAGGATTAGGGCTAGGGTTAGGGTTTGGGTTTGGGTTAGAGTTAGGGTTAGGGTTAGGGTTTGGGTTGGGTTAGAGTTAGGGTTAGGGTTAGGGTTTGGGTTAGGGTTATGGTTAGCGTTAGTGTTAGGGTTAGGGTTTCGGGTTAGGGTTAGGGTTAGGGTTAGGGTTTCGGTTTGGGTTATGTTTTGGGTTAGGTTTATGGTTAGAGTTAGGGTTAGGGTTCGGGTTAGGAATAGTGTTATGGTTTGAGTTTGAATTAGGTTTAGGGTTAGCATTAGGGTTAGGGTTAGGTTTAGGATTAGTGTTTCAGTAAGGGTTAGGGTTAGGTTAAGGTTAGGGTTAGGGTTAGGTTTAGGGTTTGATTTAGGGTTAGGGTTAGGGTTAGGGTTAGGGTTAGGGTTAGTGTTAGTGTTAGGGTTTGGGTTAGGGTTAGGGTTACGACTAGGTTTAGGGTTAGGTTTAGGGTTAGCATTAGTTTTAGGATTAGGGTTAGGGTTAGGTTTTGTGTTAAGATTAGGGTTTGGTTTAGGGTTAGGGTTAGGGTTAGGGTTAGGGTTAGGGTTAGGATTCGGGATAGGATTAGGTTTAGGGTTTAGGTTTTCGGTTAGGTTTAGTGTTAGGGTTAGGGTTAGGATTAGGGTTTGGGTTAGGGTTTAGGTTTGTTTAGGTTTAGGGTTAGGGTTAGGGTTACGGTTAGGTTTAGCTTTACGGTTAGGGTTAGGGTTATGGTTAGGGTTAGCGTTAGGTTTAGGGTTAGGGTTAGGGTTCCGATTAGAGTTAGGTTTAGAGTTTGGGTTTGGGTAAGGGTTAAGGTTAGGGTTAGGGTTAGGGTTAGGGTTAGGACTAGGATTAGGGTTAGGGTTAGGGTTAGGATTAGGGTTAGGGTTTGGGTTTAGGTTTGGGTTATGGTTAGGGTAAGTGTTAGGGTTACAGTTTAGGGTTAGGGTTAGGGTTAGGGTTTCGGTTTGGGTTATGTTTTGGGCTAGATTTAGGGTTAGGGTTAGGGTTTGGGTTCGGATTAGGATTAGGGTTAGGGTTTGAGTTTGAATTAGGTTTATGGTTAGCATTAAGGTTAGGGTTAGTTTTAGGATTAGTGTTTCAGTTACGGTTAGGGTTAGGGTTAAGGTTAGGGTTAGGGTTAGGTTTAGGGTTTGATTTAGGGTTAGGGTTAGGGTTAGGGTTAGTGTTAGGGTTTGGGTTAGGGTTAGGGTTACGACTAGGGTTAGTGTTAGGGTTAGATGAGGTTTAGCATTAGGGTTAGGATTAGGGTTAGGGTTAGGGTTTGGGTTAGGGTTAGGGTTAGGGTTAGGGTTTGGGTTAGGGTTAGGGGTTGGGTTCGGGTTAGAGCTAGGGTTCGGGTTTGGGTTAGGATTAGGGTTGGAATTAGGATGAGGGTTAGGGTTTGTGTTAAAATTAGGGTTTGGGTTAGTGTTAGGGTTAGGGTTAGGGTTAGGGTTAGGGTTAGGGTTAGGGTTAGGTTTAGAATTAGGGTTAGGGTTAGGGTTAGGATAAGGATGAGGGTTAAGGTTAGGGTTAGGATTAGGGTTATTATTTGGGTTATGGTTTGCGTTAGTGTTAGGGTTAGGGTTTGGGTTAGTGTTAGAGTGAGGGTTTGAGTTAGGGTTAGGTTTGGGTTAGGTTAGGGTTAGGGTTAGGGTTAGGGTTAGGGTTAGGGTTAACGTTTGAGTTAGGGTTACGATTAGGGTTAGGATTAGGGTTAGGTTTTGTGTTAAGATTAGGGTTTGGTTTAGGGTTAGGGTTAGGGTTTGGGTTAAAGTTACGTTTAGGGTTAGGTTTTGTTTTAGGGTTAGGGTTAGGGTTAGGATTAGGTTTAGGGTTTAGGTTTTCGGTTAGGTTTTATGTTAGGGTTAGGGTTAGGATTAGGGTTTGGGTTAGGGTTTAGGTTTGGTTAGTTTTAGGGTTAGTGTTAGGGTTAGGGTTATGTTTAGGTTTAGATTTACGGTTAGGGTTAGGGTTATGGTTAGGGTTAGCGTTAGGTTTAGGGTTAGAGTTAGGGTTCCGATTAGAGTAAGGTTTAGAGTTTGGGTTTGGGTAAGGGTTAAGGTTAGGGTTAGGGTTAGGGTTAGGGTTAGGACTAGGATTAGGGTTAGGGTTAGGGTTAGGATTAGGGTTAGGGTTTGGGTTTAGGTTTGGATTATGGTTAGGGTAAGTGTTAGGGTTACAGTTTAGGGTTAGTGTTAGGGTTAGGGTTAGGGTTTCGGTTTGCGTTATGTTTTGGGCTAGATTTAGGGTTAGGGTTAGGGTTTGGGTTCGGATTAGGATTAGGGTTAGGGTTTGAGTTTGAATTATGTTTATGGTTCGCATTAAGGTTAGGGTTAGGTTTAGGATTAGTGTTTCAGTTAGGGTTAGGGTTAGGGTTAAGGTTAGGGTTAGGGTTAGGTTTAGGGTTTGATTTAGGGTTAGCGTTAGGGTTAGGGTTAGTGTTAGGGTTTGGGTTAGGGTTAGGGTTAGGATTAGGGTTAGTGTTAGGGTTAGGTTTAGGGTTAGCATTAGGGTTAGGATTAGGGTTAGGGTTAGGGTTTGGGTTAGGGTGAGGGTTAGGGTTAGGGTTAGGGTTAGGGTTTGGGTTAGGGTTATGGTTAGGGTTAGGGTTAGGCTTAGGGGTAGGGTTAGGGTTAGGGTTAGGTCGAGGGTTAGTGTTAGGGTTAGGTTTAGGGTTAGCATTAGGGTTAGGATTAGGGTTAGGGTTAAGGTTAGGATTAGGGTTTGGTTGGGATTAGGGTTAGGGTTAGGGTTTGGGTTAGGTTTAGGGTTAGGGTAAGGATTAGGGTTAGGGTTTGTGTTAAGATTAGGTTTTGGGTTTGGGTTAGGGTTAGGGTTAGGGTTAGGGTTAGGGTTAGGGTTCGGGTTAGGGTTAGAATTATGGTTAGGGTTAAGGTTAGGGTTAGGGTTAGGGTTAGGGTTAGGGTTATTATTTGGGTTATGGTTTGTGTTAGGGTTAGGGTTAGGGTTTGGGTTAGTGTTAGAGTTAGGGTTTGAATTAGTGATAGGTTTAGGTTTAGGTTATGGTTTGGGTTAGAGTTAGGATTAGGGTTAGGGTTTGGGTTTGGTTTAGAGTTAGGTTTGGTTTAGGGTTTAGGTTAGAGATAGGGTTAGCGTGAGGTGTTGGATTAGGGTTATGGTTAAGGTTAGGGTTAGGATTAGGGTTAGGTTTAGGGTTCCGAGTAGAGTTTGGTTTAGAGTTTGGGTTTGGGTAAGGGTTAAGGTTAGGGTTAGGGTTAGGGTTAGGACTAGGATTAGGGTTAGGGTTAGGGTTAAGATTAGGGTTAGGGTTTGGGTTTAGGTTTGGGTTATGATTAGGGTAAGTGTTAGGGTTAGGGTTTAGGGTTAGGGTTAGGGATAGGGTTAAGTTTTCGGTTTCGGTTATGTTTTGGGTTAGGTTTAGGGTTACGGTTAGGGTTTGGGTTCGGGTTAGGATTAGGGTTAGGGTTTGAGTTTGAATTAGGTTTAGGGTTAGCATTAGGGTTCGGGTTAGGTTTAGGATTAGTGTTTCAGTTAGGGTTAGGGTTAGGGTTAGGGTTTGGGTTCGGGTTAGGTTTAGGATTAGGTTTAGGGTTTGATTTAGGGTTAGGGTTAGGGTTAGTGTTAGGGTTTGGGTTAGGGTTAGGGTTAGGGTTAGGGTTTGGGTTAGAGTTAGGGTTAGGGTTAACGTTTGAGTTAGGGATACGGTTAGGGTTAGGATTAGGTTTAGGGTTTGTGTTAAGATTAGGGTTTGGTTTAGGGTTAGGGTTAATGTTAGGGTTAGGGTTAGGGTTAGGGTTAGGGTTAGGATTAGGATTAGGGTTTGTGTTTAGGTTTGGGTTATGGTTAGGGTAAGTGTTAGGGTTAGGGTTTAGGGTTAGGTTTAGGGTTAGGGTTAGGGTTTCGGTTTAGGTTATATTTTGCGTTAGGTTTAGGGTTAGGGTTAGGGTTTGGGTTCGGGTTAGGATTAGGGTTAGGGTTTGAGTTTGAATTAGGTTTAGGGTTAGCATTAGGGTTAGGGTTAGGTTTAGGATTAGTGTTTCAGTTAGGGTTAGGGTTATGTTAAGGTTAGGGTTAGGGTTAGGTTTAGGGTTTGATTTAGGGTTAGGGTTAGGGTTACGGTTAGTGTTAGGTTTTGGGTTAGGGTTAGGGTTAGGTCTAGGGTTAGTGTTAGGGTTAGGTTTAGGGTTAGCATTAGGGTTAGATTTAGGTTTAGGGTTAGGGTTTGGTTTAGGGTTAGGGTTAGGGTTAGGGTTTGGGTTAGTGTTAGGTTTAGGGTTAGGGTTAGGGTTAGGGTTTGGGTTAGGTTTGGGTTGGAGTTAGGTTTAGGGTTAGGGTTTGTGTTAAAATTAGGGTTTGGGTTTGTGTTAGGCTTAGGGTTAGGCTTAGGGTTAGGGTTAGGTTTAGAATTAGGGTTAGGGTTAGGGTTAGGATAAGTATGAGGGTTAAGTTTAGGGTTAGGATTAGGGTTATTATTTGGGTTATGGTTTTGGTTAGTGTTAGGGTTAGGGTTTGGGTTAGTGTTAGAGTTAGGGTTTGAGTTAGGGTTAGGTTTAGGGTTAGGTTAGGGTTTGGGTGAGAGTTAGGGTTAGGGTTACGGTTTGGGTTTGGTTTAGAGTTACGGTTAGGTTAGGCTTTGGGTTAGAGTTAGGGTTAGGGTGAGGTGTTGGATTAGGGTTATGGTTAGGGTTAGGGTTAGGATTAGGGTTAGGGTTAGGGTTCCGATTAGAGTTATGTTTAGAGTTTGGGTTTGGGTAAGGGTTAAGGTTAGGTTTAGTGTTAGGATGAGGGTTAGGGTTTGAGTTTGAGTTAGGTTTAGGGTTAGCATTAGGGTTAGGGTTAGGTTTAGGATAAGTATTTCAGTTAGGGTTAGGCTTACGGTTAGGGTTTGGCTTCGGGTTAGGGTTAGGGTTAGGGTTAGGGATTGATTTAGGGTTAGGGTTAGGCTTAGGGTTAGTGTAAGGGTTTGGGTTAGGGTTAGGGTTAGGACTAGGGTTAGTGTTAGGGTTAGGTTTAGGGTTAGGATTAGGGTTAGGATGAGGGTTAGGGTTAGGGTTAGTGTTAGGGTTAGGGTTAGGGTTTGGGTTAGGGTAAGGGTTAGGGTTAGGTTTTGGGTTAGGGTTAGGGTTAGGTTTAGGGTTAGGATTAGGGTTAGGGTTTGTGTTAAGATTAGGGATTGGGTTTGGGTTAGGGTTAGGATTAGGGTTTGGGTTAGGGTTAGGGTTAGGGTTAGGGTTTGGGTTAGGGTTAGGGTTAGGGTTAGGATTAGGGTTAGATTTTGTGTTAAGATTAGGGTTTGGGTTTGGGTTAGGTTTAGGGTTAGGGTTAGGGTTAGGGTTAGAATTAGGGTTAGGGTTAGCGTTAGGGTTAGGATAAGGGTTAGGGTTAGGGTTAGGGTTAGGGTTTGGGTTAGGGTTAGGGTTACGACTAGGGTTAGGGTTAGGTTTAGGGTTAGCATTAGTTTTAGGATTAGGGTTAGGGTTAGGGTTTGGGTTTGGGTTAGAGTTAGGGTTAGGGTTAGGGTTTGGGTTGGGTTAGAGTTAGGGTTAGGGTTAGGGTTTGGGTTAGGGTTATGGTTAGCGTTAGTGTTAGGGTTAGGGTTTAGGGTTAGGGTTAGGGTTAGGGTTAGGGTTTCGGTTTGGGTTATGTTTTGGGTTAGGTTTATGGTTAGAGTTAGGGTTTGGGTTCGGGTTAGGAATAGTGTTATGGTTTGAGTTTGAATTAGGTTTAGGGTTAGCATTAGGGTTAGGGTTAGGTTTAGGATTAGTGTTTCAGTAAGGGTTAGGGTTAGGTTAAGGTTTGGGTTAGGGTTAGGTTTAGGGTTTGATTTAGGGTTAGGGTTAGGGTTAGGGTTAGTGTTAGTGTTAGGGTTTGGGTTAGGGTTAGGGGTACAACTAGGTTTAGGGTTAGGTTTAGGGTTAGCATTAGTTTTAGGATTAGGGTTAGGGTTATTGTTTGGGTTTGGGTTAGGGTTAGGGTTAGGGTTAGGGTTAGGTTTAGGGTTTGGGTTAGGGTTAGGGTTAGGGTTAACGTTTGAGTTAGGGTTACGGTTAGGGTTAGGATTAGGGTTAGGTTTTGTGTTAAGATTAGGTTTTGGTTTAGGGTTAGGGTTAGGGTTAGGGTTAGGGTTAGGGTTAGGGTTAGGATTAGGGATAGGATTAGGTTTAGGGTTTAGGTTTTCGGTTAGGTTTAGTGTTAGGGTTAGGGTTAGGATTAGGGTTTGGGTTAGGTTTTAGGTTTGGTTAGGTTTAGGGTTAGGGTTAGGGTTATGGTTAGGTTTAGCTTTACGGTTAGGGTTAGGGTTATGGTTAGGGTTAGCGTTAGGTTTAGGGTTAGGGTTAGGGTTCCGATTAGAGTTAGGTTTAGAGTTTGGGTTTGGGTAAGGGTTAAGGTTAGGGTTAGGGTTAGGGTTAGGGTTAGGACTAGGATTAGGGTTAGGGTTAGGGCTAGGATTAGGGTTAGGGTTTGGGTTTAGGTTTGGGTTATGGTTAGGGTAAGTGTTAGGGTTACAGTTTAGGGTTAGGGTTAGGGTTAGGGTTTCGGTTTGGGTTATGTTTTGGGCTAGATTTAGGGTTAGGGTTAGGGTTTGGTTTCGGATTAGGATTAGGGTTAGGGTTTGAGTTTGAATTGGGTTTATGGTTAGCATTAAGGTTAGGGTTAGTTTTAGGATTAGTGTTTCAGTTACGGTTAGGGTTAGGGTTAAGTTTAGGGTTAGGGTTAGGTTTAGGGTTTGATTTAGGGTTAGGGTTAGTGTTAGGGTTAGTGTTAGGGTTTGGGTTAGGGTTAGGGTTACGACTAGGGTTAGTGTTAAGGTTAGATTAGGGTTAGCATTAGGGTTAGGATTAGGGTTAGGGTTGGGTTTGGGTTAGGGTTAGGGTTAGGGTTAGGGTTAGGGTTAGGGTTAGCGTTAGGGTTTGGGTTAGGGTTAGGGTTAGGGTTAGGGTTTGGGTTAGGTTTAGGGTTAGGGTAAGGATTAGGGTTAGGGTTTGTGTTAAGATTAGGTTTTGGGTTTGGGTTAGGGTTAGGGTTAGGGTTAGGGTTAGGTTTAGGGTTCGGGTTAGGGTTAGAATTATGGTTAGGGTTAGGACGAGGGTTAGTGTTAGGGTTAGGTTTAGGGTTAGCATTAGGGTTAGGATTAGGGTTAGGGTTAAGGTTAGGATTAGGGTTTGGTTGGGATTAGGGTTAGGGTTAGGGTTTGGGTTAGGTTTAGGGTTAGGGTAAGGATTAGGGTTAGGGTTTGTGTTAAGATTAGGTTTTGGGTTTGGGTTAGGGTTAGGGTTAGGGTTAGGGTTAGGGTTAGGGTTCGGGTTAGAGTTAGAATTATGGTTAGGGTTAAGGTTAGGGTTAGGGTTAGGGTTAGGGTTAGGGTTATTATTTGGGTTATGGTTTGTGTTAGGGTTAGGGTTAGGGTTTGGGTTAGTGTTAGAGTTAGGGTTTGAATTAGTGATAGGTTTAGGGTTAGGTTATGGTTTGGGTTAGAGTTAGGATTAGGGTTAGGGTTTGGGTTTGGTTTAGAGTTAGGTTTAGGTTAGGGTTTAGGTTAGAGATAGGGTTAGCGTGAGGTGTTGGATTAGGGTTATGGTTAAGGTTAGGGTTAGGATTAGGGTTAGGTTTAGTGTTCCGAGTAGAGTTGGGTTTAGAGTTTGGGTTTGGGTAAGCGTTAAGGTTAGGGGTAGGGTTAGGGTTAGGGTTAGGGTTAGGGTTAGGACTAGGATTAGGGTTAGGGTTAGGGTTAGGATTAGGGTTAGGGTTTGGGTTTAGGTTTGGGTTATGATTAGGGTAAGTGTTAGGGTTAGGGTTTAGGGTTAGGGTTAGGGATAGGGTTAAGTTTTCGGTTTCGGTTATGTTTTGGGTTAGGTTTATGGTTACGGTTAGGGTTTGGGTTCGGGTTAGGATTAGGGTTAGGGTTTGAGTTTGAATTAGGTTTAGGGTTAGCATTAGGGTTCGGGTTAGGTTTAGGATTAGTGTTTCAGTTAGGGTTAGGGTTAGGGTTAGGGTTTGGTTTCGGGTTAGGTTTAGGATTAGGTTTAGGGTTTGATTTAGGGTTAGGGTTAGGGTTAGGGTTAGTGTTAGGGTTTGGGTTAGGGTTAGGGTTAGGGTTAGGGTTTGGGTTAGAGTTAGGATTAGGGTTAACGTTTGAGTTAGGGATACGGTTAGGGTTAGGATTAGGTTTAGGGTTTGTGTTACGATTAGGGTTTGGTTTAGGCTTAGGGTTAATGTTAGGGTTAGGGTTAGGGTTAGGGTTAGGATTAGGGTTAGGGTTTGTCTTTAGGTTTGGGTTATGGTTAGGGTAAGTGTTAGGGTTAGGGTTTAGGGTTAGGTTTAGGGTTAGGGTTAGGGTTTCGGTTTGGGTTATATTTTGCGTTAGGTTTAGGGTTAGGGTTAGGGTTTGGGTTCGGGTTAGAATTAGGGTTAGGGTTTGAGTTTGAATTAGGTTTAGGGTTAGCATTAGGGTTAGGGTTAGGTTTAGGATTAGTGTTTCAGTTAGGGTTAGGGTTATGTTAAGGTTAGGGTTAGGGTTAGGTTTAGGGTTTGATTTAGGGTTAGGGTTAGGGTTAGGGTTAGTGTTAGGTTTTGGGTTAGGGTTAGGGTTAGGTCTAGGGTTAGTGTTAGGGTTAGGTTTAGGGTTAGCATTAGGGTAAGATTTAGGTTTAGGGTTAGGGTTTGGTTTAGGGTTAGGGTTAGGGTATGCGTTAGTGTTACGGTTAGGGTTAGGGTTAGGGTTAGGGTTTGGGTTAGGTTTGGGTTGGAGTTAGGTTTAGGGTTAGGGTTTGTGTTAAAATTAGGCTTTGGGTTTGTGTTAGGCTTAGGGTTAGGCTTAGGGTTAGGGTTAGGTTTAGAATTAGGGTTAGGGTTAGGGTTAGGATAAGGATGAGGGTTAAGTTTAGGGTTTGGATTAGGGTTATTATTTGGGTTATGGTTTTGGTTAGTGTTAGGGTTAGGGTTTGGGTTAGTGTTAAATTTAGGGTTTGAGTTAGGGTTAGGTTTAGGGTTAGGTTAGGGTTTGGGTTAGAGTTAGGGTTAGGGTTACGGTTTGGGTTTGGTTTAGAGTTAGGGTTAGGTTAGGCTTTGGGTTAGAGTTAGGGTTAGGGTGAGGTGTTGGATTAGGGTTATGGTTAGGGTTAGGGTTAGGATTAGGGTTAGGGTTAGGGTTCCGATTAGAGTTATGTTTAGAGTTTGGGTTTGGGTAAGGGTTAAGGTTAGGTTTAGTGTTAGGATTAGGGTTAGGGTTTGAGTTTGAGTTAGGTTTAGGGTTAGCATTAGGGTTAGGGTTAGGTTTAGGATAAGTATTTCAGTTAGGGTTAGGGTTACGGTTAGGGTTTGGGTTCGGGTTAGGGTTAGGGTTATGGTTAGGGTTTGATTTAGGGTTAGGGTTAGGCTTAGGGTTAGTGTAAGGGTTTGGGTTAGGGTTAGGGTTAGGACTAGGGTTAGTGTTAGGGTTAGGTTTAGGGTTAGGATTAGGGTTAGGATGAGGGTTAGGGTTAGGGTTAGTGTTAGGGTTAGGGTTAGGGTTTGGGTTAGGGTTAGGGTTAGGGTTAGGTTTTGGGTTAGGGTTAGGGTTAGGATTAGGGTTAGGGTTTGTGTTAAGATTAGGGATTTGGTTTGGGTTAGGGTTAGGATTAGGGTTTGGGTTAGGGTTAGGGTTAGGGTTTGGGTTAAAGTTACGTTTAGGGTTAGGTTTTGTTTTAGGGTTAGGGTTAGGGTTAGGATTAGGTTTAGGGTTTAGGTTTTCGGTTAGGTTTAGTGTTAGGGTTAGGGTTAGGATTAGGGTTTGGGTTAGGGTTTAGGTTTGGTTAGGTTTAGGGTTAGGGTTAGGGTTCCGATTAGAGTAAGGTTTAGAGTTTGGGTTTGGGTAAGGGTTAAGGTTAGGGTTAGGGTTAGGGTTAGGGTTAGGACTAGGATTAGGGTTAGGGTTAGGGTTAGGATTAGTGTTAGGGTTTGGGTTTAGGATTGGATTATGGTTAGGGTAAGTGTTAGGGTTACAGTTTAGGGTTAGGGTTAGGGTTAGGGTTAGGGTTTCGGTTTGCGTTATGTTTTGGGCTAGATTTAGGGTTAGGGTTAGGGTTTGGGTTCGGATTAGGATTAGGGTTAGTGTTTGAGTTTGAATTATGTTTATGGTTCGCATTAAGGTTACGGTTAGGTTTAGGATTAGTGTTTCAGTTAGGGTTAGGGTTAGGGTTAAGGTTAGGGTTAGGGTTAGTGTTAGAGTGAGGGTTTGAGTTAGGGTTAGGTTTGGGTTAGGTTAGGGTTAGGGTTAGGGTTAGGGTTAACGTTTGAGTTAGGGTTATGGTTAGGGTTAGGATTAGGGTTAGGTTTTGTGTTAAGATTAGGGTTTGGTTTAGGGTTAGGGTTAGGGTTTGGGTTAAAGTTACGTTTAGGGTTAGGTTTTGTTTTAGGGTTAGGGTTAGGGTTAGGATTAGGTTTAGGGTTTAGGTTTTCGGTTAGGTTTAGTGTTAGGGTTAGGGTTAGGATTAGGGTTTGGGTTAGGGTTTAGGTTTGGTTAGGTTTAGGGTTAGGGTTAGGGTTAGGGTTATGGTTAGGTTTAGATTTACGGTTAGGGTTAGGGTTATGGTTAGGGTTAGCGTTAGGTTTAGGGTTAGGGTTAGGGTTCCGATTAGACTAAGGTTTAGAGTTTGGGTTTGGGTAAGGGTTAAGGTTAGGGTTAGGGTTAGGTTTAGGGTTAGGACTAGGATTAGGGTTAGGGTTAGGGTTAGGATTAGTGTTAGGGTTTGGGTTTAGGTTTGGATTATGGTTAGGGGAAGGGTTAGGGTTACAGTTTAGGGTTAGGGTTAGGGTTAGGGTTAGGGTTTCGGTTTGCGTTATGTTTTGGGCTAGATTTAGGGTTAGGGTTAGGGTTTGGGTTCGGATTAGGATTAGGGTTAGGGTTTCAGTTTGAATTATGTTTATGGTTCGCATTAAGGTTAGGCTTAGGTTTAGGATTAGTGTTTCAGTTAGGGTTAGGGTTAGGGTTAAGGTTAGGGTTAGGGTTAGGTTTAGGGTTTGATTTAGGGTTAGCGTTAGGGTTAGGGTTAGTGTTAGGGTTTGGGTTAGGGTTAGGGTTAGGATTAGGGTTAGTGTTAGGGTTAGGTTTAGGGTTAGCATTAGGGTTAGGATTAGGGTTAGGGTTAGGGTTTGGGTTAGGGTTACGGTTAGGATTAGGGTTAGGGTCAGGGTTAGGGTTTGGGTTAGGGTTACGGTTAGGGTTAGGGTTAGGCTTAGGGTTAGGGTTAGGGTTAGGGTTAGGACGAGGGTTAGTGTTACGGTTAGGTTTAGGGTTAGCATTAGGGTTAGGATTAGGGTTAGGGTTAAGGTTAGGATTAGGGTTTGGTTGGGATTAGGGTTAGGGTTAGGGTTTGGGTTAGGTTTAGGGTTAGGGTAAGGATTAGGGTTAGGGTTTGTGTTAAGATTAGGTATTGGGTTTGGGTTAGGGTTAGGGTTAGGGTTAGGGTTAGGGTTCGGGTTAGGGTTAGAATTATGGTTAGGGTTAAGGTTAGGGTTAGGGTTAGGGTTAGGGTTAGGGTTATTATTTGGGTTATGGTTTGTGTTAGGGTTAGGGTTAGGGTTTGGGTTAGTGTTAGAGCTAGAGTTTGAATTACTGATAGGGTTAGGGTTAGGTTATGGTTTGGGGTAGAGTTAGGATTAGGGTTAGGGTTTGGGTTTGGTTTAGAGTTAGGTTTAGGTTAGGGTTAAGGTTAGAGATAGGGTTAGCGTGAGGTGTTGGATTAGGGTTATGGTTAAGGTTAGGGTTAGGATTAGGGTTAGGTTTAGGGTTCCGAGTAGAGTTTGGTTTAGAGTTTGGGTTTGGGTAAGGGTTAAGGTTAGGGTTAGGGTTAGGGTTAGGGTTAGGACGAGGGTTAGTGTTAGGGTTAGGTTTAGGGTTAGCATTAGGGTTAGGATTAGGGTTAGGGTTAAGGTTAGGATTAGGATTTGGTTGGGATTAGGGTTAGGGTTAGGGTTTGGGTTAGGTTTAGGGTTAGGGTAAGGATTAGAGTTAGGGTTTGTGTTAAGATTAGGTTTTGGGTTTGGGTTAGGGTTAGGGTTAGGGTTAGGGTTAGGGTTCGGGTTAGGGTTAGAATTATGGTTAGGGTTAAGGTTAGGGTTAGGGTTAGGGTTAGGGTTAGGGTTATTATTTGGGTTATGGTTTGTGTTAGGGTTAGGGTTAGGGTTTGGGTTAGTGTTAGAGTTAGGGTTTGAATTAGTGATAGGTTTAGGTTTAGGTTATGGTTTGGGTTAGAGTTAGGATTAGGGTTAGGGTTTGGGTTTGGTTTAGAGTTAGGTTTAGGTTAGGGTTTAGATTAAAGATAGGGTTAGCGTGAGGTGTTGGATTAGGGTTATGGTTAAGGTTAGGGTTAAGATTAGGGTTAGGTTTAGGGTTCTGATTAGAGTTTGGTTTAGAGTTTGGGTTTGGGTAAGGGTTAAGGTTAGGGTTAGGGTTAGGGTTAGGGTTAGGGTTAGGACTAGGATTAGGGTTAGGGTTAGGGTTAGGATTAGGGTTAGGGTTTGGGTTTAGGTTTGGGTTATGATTAGGGTAAGTGTTAGGGTTAGGGTTTAGTGTTAGGGTTCGGGATAGGGTTAAGGTTTCGGTTTCGGTTATGTTTTGGGTTAGGTTTAGGGTTACGGTTAGGGTTTGGGTTCGGGTTAGGATTAGGGTTAGGGTTTGAGTTTGAATTAGGTTTAGGGTAAGCATTAGGGTTCGGGTTAGGTTTAGAATTAGTGTTTCAGTTAGGGTTAGGGTTAGGGTTAGGGTTTGGGTTCGGGTTAGGTTTAGGATTAGGTTTAGGGTTTGATTTAGGGTTAGGGTTAGGGTTAGGGTTAGTGTTAGGGTTTGGGTTAGGTTTAGGGTTAGGTTAGGGTTTGGGTTAGAGTTAGGGTTAGGGTTACGGTTTGGGTTTGGTTTAGAGTTAGGGTTAGGTTAGGCTTTGGGTTAGAGTTAGGGTTAGGGTGAGGTGTTGGATTAGGGTTATGGTTAGGGTTAGGGTTAGGATTAGGGTTAGGGTTAGGGTTCCGATTAGAGTTATGTTTAGAGTTTGGGTTTGGGTAAGGGTTAAGGTTAGGTTTAGTGTTAGGATTAGGGTTAGGGTTTGAGTTTGAGTTAGGTTTAGGGTTAGCATTAGGGTTAGGGTTAGGTTTAGGATAAGTATTTCAGTTAGGGTTAGCGTTACGGTTAGGGTTTGGGTTCGGGTTAGGGTTAGGGTTATGGTTAGGGTTTGATTTAGGGTTAGGGTTAGGCTTAGGGTTAGTGTAAGGGTTTGGGTTAGGGTTAGGGTTAGGACTAGGGTTAGTGTTAGGGTTAGGTTTAGGGTTAGGATTAGGGTTAGGATGAGGGTTAGGGTTAGGGTTAGTGTTAGGGTTAGGGTTAGGGTTTGGGTTAGGGTTAGGGTTAGGGTTAGGTTTTGGGTTAGGGTTAGGGTTAGGATTAGGGTTAGGGTTTGTGTTAAGATTAGGGATTTGGTTTGGGTTAGGGTTAGGATTAGGGTTTGGGTTAGGGTTAGGGTTAGGGTTTGGGTTAAAGTTACGTTTAGGGTTAGGTTTTGTTTTAGGGTTAGTGTTAGGGTTAGGATTAGGTTTAGGGTTTAGGTTTTCGGTTAGGTTTAGTGTTAGGGTTAGGGTTAGGATTAGGGTTTGGGTTAGGGTTTAGGTTTGGTTAGGTTTAGGGTTAGGGTTAGGGTTAGGGTTATGGTTAGGTTTAGATTTACGGTTAGGGTTAGGGTTATGGTTAGGGTTAGCGTTAGGTTTAGGGTTAGGGTTAGGGTTCCGATTAGAGTAAGGTTTAGAGTTTCGGTTTGGGTAAGGGTTAAGGTTAGGGTTAGGGTTAGGGTTAGGGTTAGGACTAGGATTAGGGTTAGGGTTAGGGTTAGGATTAGTGTTAGGGTTTGGGTTTAGGTTTGGATTATGGTTAGGGTAAGTGTTAGGGTTACAGTTTAGGGTTAGGGTTAGGGTTAGGGTTAGGGTTTCGGTTTGCGTTATGTTTTGGGCTAGATTTAGGGTTAGGGTTAGGGTTTGGGTTCGGATTAGGATTAGGGTTAGGGTTTGAGTTTGAATTATGTTTATGGTTCGCATTAAGGTTACGGTTAGGTTTAGGATTAGTGTTTCAGTTAGGGTTAGGGTTAGGGTTAAGTTTAGGGTTAGGGTTAGTGTTAGAGTGAGGGTTTGAGTTAGGGTTAGGTTTGGGTTAGGTTAGGGTTAGGGTTAGGGTTAGGGTTAACGTTTGAGTTAGGGTTACGGTTAGGGTTAGGATTAGGGTTAGGTTTTGTGTTAAGATTAGGGTTTGGTTTAGGGTTAGGGTTAGGATTTGGGTTAAAGTTACGTTTAGGGTTAGGTTTTGTTTTAGGGTTAGGGTTAGGATTAGGATTAGGTTTAGGGTTTAGGTTTTCGGTTAGGTTTAGTGTTAGGGTTAGGGTTAGGATTAGGGTTTGGGTTAGGGTTTAGGTTTGGTTAGGTTTATGGTTAGGGTTAGGGTTAGGGTTATGGTTAGGTTTAGATTTACGGTTAGGGTTAGGGTTATGGTTACGGTTAGCGTTAGGTTTAGGGTTAGGGTTAGGGTTCTGATTAGAGTAAGGTTTAGAGTTTGGGTTTGGGTAAGGGTTAAGGTTAGGGTTAGGGTTAGGGTTAGGGTTAGGGTTAGGACTAGGATTAGGGTTAGGGTTAGGGTTAGGATTAGTGTTAGGGTTTGGGTTTAGGTTTGGATTATGGTTAGGGTAAGTGTTAGGGTTACAGTTTAGGCTTAGGGTTAGGGTTAGGGTTAGGGTTTGGGTTTGTGTTTTGTTTTGGGCTAGATTTAGGGTTAGGGTTAGGGTTTGGGTTCGGATTAGGATTAGGGTTAGGGTTAGAGTTTGAATTATGGTTATGGTTCGCATTAAGGTTAGGGTTAGGTTTAGGATTAGTGTTTCAGTTAGGGTTAGGGTTAGGTTTAGGGTTTGATTTAGGGTTAGCGTTAGGGTTAGGGTTAGTGTTAGGGTTTGGGTTAGGGTTAGGGTTAGGATTTGGGTTAGTGTTAGGGTTAGGTTTAGGGTTAGCATTAGGGTTAGGATTAGGGTTAGGGTTAGGGTTTGGGTTAGGGTTAGGGTTAGGATTAGGGTTAGGGTTAGGGTTAGGGTTTGGGTTAGGGTTAGGGTTAGGGTTTGGGTTAGGGTTATGGTTAGGGTTAGGGTTAGGCTTAGGGTTAGGGTTAGGGTTAGGGTTAGGACGAGGGTTAGTGTTAGGGTTAGGTTTAGGGTTAGCATTAGGGTTAGGATTAGGGTTAGGGTTAAGGTTAGGATTAGGGTTTGGTTGGGATTAGGGTTAGGGTTAGGGTTTGGGTTAGGTTTAGGGTTAGGGTAAGGATTAGGGTTAGGGTTTGTGTTAAGATTAGGTTTTGGGTTTGGGTTAGGGTTAGGGTTAGGGTTAGGGTTAGAATTATGGTTAGGTTTAAGGCTAGGGTTAGGGTTAGGGTTAGGGTTAGGGTTATTATTTGGGTTATGGTTTGTGTTAGGGTTAGGGTTAGGGTTTGGGTTAGTGTTAGAGTTAGGGTTTGAATTAGTGATAGGTTTAGGTTTAGGTTATGGTTTGGGTTAGAGTTAGGATTAGGGTTAGGGTTTGGGTTTGGTTTAGAGTTAGGTTTAGGTTAGGGTTTAGCTTAGAGATAGGGTTAGCGTGAGGTGTTGGATTAGCGTTATGGTTAAGGTTAGGATTAGGATTAGGGTTAGGTTTAGGGTTCCGAGTAGAGTTTGGTTTAGAGTTTGGGTTTGGGTAAGGGTTAAGGTTAGGGTTAGGGTTATGGTTAGGGTTAGGACGAGGGTTAGTGTTAGGGTTAGGTTTAGGGTTAGCATTAGGGTTAGGATTAGGGTTAGGGTTAAGGTTAGGATTAGGGTTTGGTTGGGATTAGGGTTAGGGTTAGGGTTTGGGTTAGGTTTAGGGTTAGGGTAAGGATTAGAGTTAGGGTTTGTGTTAAGATTAGGTTTTGGGTTTGGGTTAGGGTTAGGGTTAGGGTTAGGGTTAGGGTTCGGGTTAGGGTTAGAATTATGGTTAGGGTTAAGGTTAGGGTTAGGGTTAGGGTTAGGGTTAGGGTTATTATTTGGGTTATGGTTTGTGTTAGGGTTAGGGTTAGGGTTTGGGTTAGTGTTAGAGTTAGGGTTTGAATTAGTGATAGGTTTAGGTTTAGGTTATGGTTTGGGTTAGAGTTAGGATTAGGGTTAGGGTTTGGGTGTGGGTTAGAGTTAGGGTTAGGGTAGGGTTTAGATTAAAGATAGGGGTAGCGTGAGGTGTTGGATTAGGGTTATGGTGAAGGTAAGGGTTAGGATAAGGGTTAGGTTTAGGGATCCGATTAGAGTTTGGTTTAGAGTTTGGGTTTGGGTAAGGGTTAAGGTTAGGGTTAGGGTTAGGGTTAGGGTTAGGGTTAGGCCTAGGATTAGGGTTAGGGTTAGGGTTAGGATTAGGGTTAGGGTTTGGGTTTAGTTTTGGGTTATGATTAGGGTAAGTGTTAGGGTTAGGGTTTAGTGTTAGGGTTCGGGATAGGGTTAAGGTTTCGGTTTCGGTTATGTTTTGGGTTAGGTTTAGGGTTACGGTTAGGGTTTGGGTTCGGGTTAGGATTAGGGTTAGGGTTTGAGTTTGAATTAGGTTTAGGGTTAGCATTAGGGTTCGGGTTAGGTTTAGGATTAGTGTTTCAGTTAGGGTTAGGGTTAGGGTTAGGGTTTGGGTTCGGGTTAGGTTTAGGATTAGGTTTAGGGTTTGATTTAGGGTTAGGGTTAGGGTTAGGGTTAGTGTTAGGGTTTGGGTTAGGGTTAGGGTTAGGACTAGGGTTAGTGTTAGGGTTAGGTTTTAGGGTTAGCATTAGGGTTAGGATTAGGGTTAGGGTTAGGGTTTGGGTTAGGGTTAGGGTTAGGGTTAGGGTTTGGGTTAGAGTTAGGGTTCGGGTTAACGTTTGAGTTAGGGATACGGTTAGGGTTAGGATTAGGTTAAGGGTTTGTGTTAAGATTATTGTTTGGTTTAGGGTTAGGGTTAATGTTAGGGTTAGGGTTAGGGTTAGGGTTAGGGTTAGGATTAGGGTTAGGGTTTGTGTTTAGGTTTGGGTTATGGTTAGGGTAAGTGTTAGGGTTAGGGTTTAGGGTTAGGTTTAGGTTTAGGGTTAGGGTTTCGGTTTGGGTTATATTTTGCGTTAGGTTTAGGGTTAGGGTTAGGGTTAAGGTTTGGGTTCGGGTTAGGATTAGGGTTAGGGTTTGAGTTTGAATTAGGTTTAGGGTTAGCATTAGGGTTAGGGTTAGGTTTAGGATTAGTGTTTCAGTTAGGGTTAGGGTTATGTTAAGGTTAGGGTTAGGGTTAGGTTTAGGGTTTGATTTAGGGTTAGGGTTAGGGTTAGGGTTAGTGTTAGGTTTTGGGTTAGGGTTAGGGTTAGGTCTAGGGTTAGTGTTAGGGTTAGGTTTAGGGTTAGCATTAGGGTTAGATTTAGGTTTAGGGTTAGGGTTTGTTTTAGGGTTAGGGTTAGGGTTAGGGTTAGGGTTTGGGTTAGTGTTAGGTTTAGGGTTAGGGTTAGGGTTAGGGTTTGGGTTAGGTTTGGGTTGGAGTTAGGTTTAGGGTTAGGGTTTGTGTTAAAATTAGGGTTTGGGTTTGTGTTAGGCTTAGGGTTAGGCTTAGGGTTAGGGTTAGGTTTATAATTAGGGTTAGGGTTAAGGTTAGGATAAGGATGAGGGTTAAGTTTAGGGTTAGGATTAGGGTTATTATTTGGGTTATGGTTTTGGTTAGTGTTAGGGTTAGGGTTTGGGTTAGTGTTAGAGTTAGGGTTTGAGTTAGGGTTAGGTTCAGGGTTAGGTTAGGGTTTGGGTTAGAGTTAGGGTTAGGGTTACGGTTTCGGTTTGGTTTAGAGTTAGGGTTAGGTTAGGCTTTGGGTTAGAGTTAGGGTTAGGGTGAGGTGTTGGATTAGGGTTATGGTTAGGGTTAGGGTTAGGATTAGGGTTAGGGATAGGGTTCCGATTAGAGTTATGTTTAGAGTTTGGGTTTGGGTAAGGGTTAAGGTTAGGTTTAGTGTTAGGATTAGGATTAGGGTTTGAGTTTGAGTTAGGTTTAGGGTTAGCATTAGGGTTAGGGTTAGGTTTAGGATAAGTATTTCAGTTAGGGTTAGGGTTACGGTTAGGGTTTGGGTTCGGGTTAGAGTTAGGGTTAGGGTTAGGGTTTGATTTAGGGTTAGGGTTAGGCTTAGGGTTAGTGTAAGGGTTTGGGTTAGGGTTAGGGTTAGGACTAGGGTTAGTGTTACGGTTAGGTTTAGGGTTAGGATTAGGGTTAGGATGAGGGTTAGGGTTAGGGTTAGTGTTAGGGTTAGGGTTAGGGTTTGGGTTAGGGTTAGGGTTAGGGTTAGGTTTTGGGTTAGGGTTAGGGTTAGGGTTAGGGTTAGGATTAGGGTTAGGGTTTGTGTTAAGATTAGGGATTGGGTTTGGGTTAGGGTTAGGATTAGGGTTTGTGTTAGGGTTAGGGTTAGGGTTAGGGTTTGGGTTAGGGTTAGGGTTAGAGTTAGGATTAGGGTTAGATTTTGTGTTAAGATTAGCGTTTGGGTTTGGGTTAGGGTTAGGGTTAGGGTTAGGGTTAGGGTTAGAATTAGGGTTAGGGTTAGGGTTAGGGTTAGGATAAGGGTTAGGGTTAGGGTTAGGGTTAGGGTTAGGGTTTGGGTTAGGGTTAGGGTTACGACTAGGGTTAGGGTTAGGTTTAGGGTTAGCATTAGTTTTAGGTTTAGGGTTAGGGTTAGGGTTTGGGTTTGGGTTAGAGTTAGGGTTAGGGTTAGGGTTTGGGTTGGGTTAGAGTTAGGGTTAGGGTTAGGGTTTGGGTTAGGGTTATGGTTAGCGTTAGTGTTAGGGTTAGGGTATAGGGGTAGGGTTAGGGTTAGGGTTAGGTTTTCGGTTTGGGTTATGTTTTGGGTTAGGTTTATGGTTAGAGTTAGGGTTTGGGTTCGGGTTAGGAATAGGGTTATGGTTTGAGTTTGAATTAGGTTTAGGGTTAGCATTAGGGTTAGGGTTAGGTTTAGGATTAGTGTTTCAGTAAGGGTTAGGGTTAGGTTAAGGTTAGGGTTAGGGTTAGGTTTAGGGTTTGATTTAGGTTTAGGGTTAGCGTTAGGGTTAGGGTTAGTGTTAGTGTTAGGGTTTGGGGTAGGGTTAGGGTTACGACTAGGTTTAGGGTTAGGTTTAGGGTAAGCATTAGTTTTAGGATTAGGGTTAGGGTTAGGGTTTGGGTTTGGGTTAGGGTTAGTGTTAGGGTTAGGGTTAGGGTTTGGGTTAGGGTTAGGGTTAGTGTTAACGTTTGAGTTAGGGTTACGGTTAGGGTTAGGATTAGGGTTAGGTTTTGTGTTAAGATTAGGGTTTGGTTTAGGGTTAGGGTTAGGGTTAGGGTTAGGGTTAGGGTTAGGGTTAGTGTTAGGGTTAGGATTAGGGATAGGATTAGGTTTAAGGTTTAGGTTTTTGGTTAGGTTTAGTGTTAGGGTTAGGGTTAGGATTAGGGTTTGGGTTAGGTTTTAGGTTTGGTTAGGTTTAGGGTTAGGGTTAGGGTTATGGTTAGGTTTAGATTTACGGTTAGGGTTAGGGTTATGGTTAGGGTTAGCGTTAGGTTTAGGGTTAGGTTTAGGGTTCCGATTAGAGTTAGGTTTAGAGTTTGGGTTTGAGTAAGGGTTAAGGTTAAGGTTAGGGTTAGGGTTAGGACTAGGATTAGGGTTAGGGTTAGGGTTAGGATTAGGGTTAGGGTTTGGGTTTAGGTTTGGATTATGGTTAGGGTAAATGTTAGGGTTACAGTTTAGGGTTAGGGTTAGGGTTAGGGTTAGGGTTTCGGTTTGCGTTATGTTTTGGGCTAGATTTAGGGTTAGGGTTATGGTTTGGGTTCGGATTAGGATTAGGGTTAGGGTTTGAGTTTGAATTAGGTTTAGGGTTAGCATTAGGGTTAGGGTTAGGTTTAGGATTAGTGTTTCAGTTAGGGTTAGGGTTAGGTTAAGGTTAGGGTTAGGGTTAGGTTTAGGGTTTGATTTAGGGTTAGGGTTAGGGTTAGGGTTAGGGTTAGGGTTAGGGTTTGGGTTAGGGTTAGGGTTAGGGTTAGGACTAGGTTTAGTGTTAGGGTTAGATTAGGTTTAGCATTAGGGTTAGGATTAGGGTTAGGGTTAGGGTTTGGGTTAGGGTTAGGGTTAGGGTTAGGGTTAGGGTTAGGGTTAGGGTTAGCGTTAGGGTTTGGGTTAGGGTTAGGTTTAGGGTTAGGGTTTGGGTTAGGTTTAGGGTTAGGGTAAGGATTAGGGTTAGGGTTTGTGTTAAGATTAGGTTTTGGGTTTGGGTTAGGGTTAGGGTTAGGGTTAGGGTTAGGGTTCGGGTTAGGGTTAGAATTATGGTTAGGGTTAGGACGAGGGTTAGTGTTAGGGTTAGGTTTAGGGTTAGCATTAGGGTTAGGATTAGGGTTAGGGTTAAGGTTAGGATTAGGGTTTGGTTGGGATTAGGGTTAGGGTTAGGGTTTGGGTTAGGTTTAGGGTTAGGGTAAGGATTAGGGTTAGGGTTTGTGTTAAGATTAGGTTTTGGGTTTGGGTTAGGGTTAGGGTTAGGGTTAGGGTTAGGGTTAGGGTTCGGGTTAGGGTTAGAATTATGGTTAGGGTTAAGGTTAGGGTTAGGGTTAGGGTTAGGGTTAGGGTTATTATTTGGGTTATGGTTTGTGTTAGGGTTAGGGTTAGGGTTTGGGTTAGTGTTAGAGTTAGGGTTTGAATTAGTGATAGGTTTAGGTTTAGGTTATGGTTTGGGTTAGAGTTAGGATTAGGGTTAGGGTTTGGGTTTGGTTTAGAGTTAGGTTTAGGTTAGGGTTTAGGTTAGAGATAGGGTTAGCGTGAGGTGTTGGATTAGGGTTATGGTTAAGGTTAGGGTTAGGATTAGGGTTAGGTTTAGGGTCCCGAGTACAGTTTGGTTTAGAGTTTGGGTTTGGGTAGGGGTTAAGGTTAGGGTTACGGTTAGGGTTAGGGTTAGGGTTAGGACTAGGATTAGGGTTAGGGTTAGGGTTAAGATTAGGGTTAGGGTTTGGGTTTAGGTTTGGGTTATGATTAGGGTAAGTGTTAGGGTTAGGGTTTAGGGTTAGGGTTAGGGATAGGGTTAAGGTTTCGGTTTCGGTTATGTTTTGGGTTAGGTTTAGGGTTACGGTTAGGGTTTGGGTTCGGGTTAGGATTAGGGTTAGGGTTTGAGTTTGAATTAGGTTTAGGGTTAGCATTAGGGTTCGGGTTAGTTTTAGGATTAGTGTTTCAGTTAGCGTTAGGGTTAGGGTTAGGGTTTGGGTTCGGGTTAGGTTTAGGATTAGGTTTAGGGTTTGATTTAGGGTTAGGGTTAGGGTTAGGGTTAGTGTTAGGGTTTGGGTTAGGGTTAGGGTTAGGGTTAGGGTTTGGGTTAGAGTTAGGGTTAGGGTTAACGTTTGAGTTAGGGATACGGTTAGGGTTAGGATTAGGTTTAGGGTTTGTGTTAAGATTAGGGTTTGGTTTAGGGTTAGGGTTAATGTTAGGGTTAGGGTTAGGGTTAGGGTTAGGGTTAGGATTAGGGTTAGGGTTTGTGTTTAGGTTTGGGTTATGGTTAGGGTAAGTGTTAGGGTTAGGGTTTAGGGTTAGGTTTAGGGTTAGGGTTAGGGTTTCGGTTTGGGTTATATTTTGCGTTAGGTTTAGGGTTAGGGTTAGGGTTTGGGTTCGGGTTAGGATTAGGGTTAGGGTTTGAGTTTGAATTAGGTTTAGGGTTAGCATTAGGGTTAGGGTTAGGTTTAGGATTAGTGTTTCAGTTAGGGTTAGGGTTATGTTAAGGTTAGGGTTAGGGTTAGGTTTAGGGTTTGATTTAGGGTTAGGGTTAGGGTTAGGTTTAGTGTTAGGGTTTGGGTTAGGGTTAGGGTTAGTGTTAACGTTTGAGTTAGGGTTACGGTTAGGGTTAGGATTAGGGTTAGGTTTTGTGTTAAGATTAGGGTTTGGTTTAGGGTTAGGGTTAGGGTTAGGGTTAGGGTTAGGGTTAGGGTTAGTGTTAGGGTTAGGATTAGGGATAGGATTAGGTTTAAGGTTTAGGTTTTCGGTTAGGTTTAGTGTTAGGGTTAGGGTTAGGATTAGGGTTTGGGTTAGGTTTTAGGTTTGGTTAGGTTTAGGGTTAGGGTTAGGGTTATGGTTAGGTTTACCTTTACGGTTAGGGTTAGGGTTATGGTTAGGGTTAGCGTTAGGTTTAGGGTTAGGTTTAGGGTTCCGATTAGAGTTAGGTTTAGAGTTTGGGTTTGAGTATGGGTCAAGGTTTGGTTTAGAGTTTGGGTTAGGACTAGAATTAGGGCTAGGGCTAGGGTTAGGATTAGGGTTAGGGTTTGGGTTTAGGTTTGGATTATGGTTAGGGTAAATGTTAGGGTTACAGTTTAGGGTTAGGGTTAGGGTTAGGGTTTCGGTTTGCGTTAGGTTTTGGGCTAGATTTAGGGTTAGGGTTATGGTTTGGGTTCGGATTAGAATTAGGGTTAGGGTTTGCGTTTGAATTAGGTTTACGGTTAGCATTAGGGTTAGGGTTAGGTTTAGGATTAGTGTTTCAGTTAGGGTTAGGGTTAGGTTAAGGTTAGGGGTAGGGTTAGGTTTAGGGTTTGATTTAGGGTTAGGGTTAGGGTTAGGGTTAGGGTTAGGGTTAGGGTTTGGGTTAGGGTTAGGGTTAGGACTAGGGTTAGTGTTAGGGTTAGATTAGGTTTAGCATTAGGGTTAGGATTAGGGTTAGGGTTAGGGTTTGGGTTAGGGTTAGGGTTAGGGTTAGGGTTAGGGTTAGGGTTAGGGTTAGGGTTAGCGTTAGGGTTTGGGTTAGGGTTAGGTTTAGGGTTAGGGTTTGGGTTAGGTTTAGGGTTTGGGTAAGGATTAGGGTTAGGGTTTGTGTTAAGATTAGGTTTTGGGTTTGGGTTAGGGTTAGGGTTAGGGTTAGGGTTAGGGTTCGGGTTAGGGTTAGAATTATGGTTAGGGTTAGGACGAGGGTTAGTGTTAGGGTTAGGTTTAGGGTTAGCATTAGGGTTAGGATTAGGGTTAGGGTTAAGGTTAGGATTAGGGTTTGGTTGGGATTAGGGGTAGGATTAGGGGTTGGTATAGGTTTAGGGTTAGGGTAAGGATTAGGGTTAGGGTTTGTGTTAAGATTAGGTTTTGGGTTTGGGTTAGGGTTAGGGTTAGGGTTAGGGTTAGGGTTAGGGTTAGGGTTCGGGTTAGGGTTAGAATTATGGTTAGGGTTAAGGTTAGGGTTAGGGTTAGGGTTAGGGTTAGGGTTATTATTTGGGTTATGGTTTGTGTTAGGGTTAGGGTTAGGGTTTGGGTTAGTGTTAGAGTTAGGGTTTGAATTAGTGATAGGTTTAGGTTTAGGTTATGGTTTGGGTTAGAGTTAGGATTAGGGTTAGGGTTTGGGTTTGGTTTAGAGTTAGGTTTAGGTTAGGGTTTAGGTTAGAGATAGGGTTAGCGTGAGGTGTTGGATTAGGGTTATGGTTAAGGTTAGGGTTAGGATTAGGGTTAGGTTTAGGGTTCCGAGTAGAGTTTGGTTTAGCGTTTGGGTTTGGGTAGGGGTTAAGGTTAGGGTTACGGTTAGGGTTAGGGTTAGGGTTAGGACTAGGATTAGGGTTAGGGTTAGGGTTAAGATTAGGGTTAGGGTTTGGGTTTAGTTTTGGGTTATGATTAGGGTAAGTGTTAGGGTTAGGGTTTAGGGTTAGGGTTAGGGATAGGGTTAAGGTTTCGGTTTCGGTTATGTTTTGGGTTAGGTTTAGGGTTACGGTTAGGGTTTGGGTTCGGGTTAGGATTAGGGTAAGTGTTTGAGTTTGAGTTAGGTATAGGGTTAGCATTTGGGCTTCGGGTAAGTTTTGGATTAATGTTTCAGTTAGCGTTAGGGTTAGGGTTAGGGTTTGGGTTCGGGTTAGGTTTAGGATTAGGTTTAGGGTTTGATTTAGGGTTAGGGTTAGGGTTAGGGTTAGTGTTAGGGTTTGGGTTAGGGTTAGGGTTAGGGTTAGGGTTTGGGTTAGAGTTAGGGTTAGGGTTAACGTTTGAGTTAGGGATACGGTTAGGGTTAGGATTAGGTTTAGGGTTTGTGTTAAGATTAGGGTTTGGTTTAGGGTTAGGGTTAATGTTAGGGTTAGGGTTAGGGTTAGGGTTAGGGTTAGGATTGGGGTTAGGGTTTGTGTTTAGGTTTGGGTTATGGTTAGGGTAAGTGTTAGGGTTAGGGTTTAGGGTTAGGTTTAGGGTTAGGGTTAGGGTTTCGGTTTGGGTTATATTTTGCGTTAGGTTTAGTGTTAGGGTTAGGTTTTGGGTTCGGGTTAGGATTAGGGTTAGGGTTTGAGTTTGAATTAGGTTTAGGGTTAGCATTAGGGTTAGGGTTAGGTTTAAGATTAGTGTTTCAGTTAGGGTTAGGGTTATGTTAAGGTTAGGGTTAGGGTTAGGTTTAGGGTTTGATTTAGGGTTAGGGTTCGGGTTAGGGTTAGTGTTAGGTTTTGGGGCAGGGTTATGGTTAGGTCTAGGGTTAGTGTTAGGGTTAGGTTTAGGGTTAGCATTAGGGTTAGATTTAGGTTTAGGGTTAGGGTTTGGTTTAGGGTTAGGGTTAGGGTTGGGTTAGTGTTAGGTTTAGGGTTAGGGTTAGGGTTAGGGTTTGGGTTAGGTTTGGGTTGGAGTTAGGTTTAGGGTTAGGGTTTATGTTAAAATTAGGCTTTGGGTTTGTGTTAGGCTTAGGGTTAGGCTTAGGGTTAGGGTTAGGTTTAGAATTAGGGTTAGGGTTAGGGTTAGGATAAGGATGAGGGTTAAGTTTAGGGTTAGGATTAGGGTTATTATTTGGGTTATGGTTTTGGTTAGTGTTAGGGTTAGGGTTTGGGTTAGTGTTAGAGTTAGGGTTTGAGTTAGGGTTAGGTTTAGGCTTAGGTTAGGGTTTGGGTTAGAGTTAGGGTTAGGGTTACGGTTTGGGTTTGGTTTAGAGTTAGGGTTAGGTTAGGCTTTGGGTTAGAGTTAGGGTTAGGGTGAGGTGTTGGATTAGGGTTATGGTTAGGGTTAGGGTTAGGATTAGGTTTAGGGTTAGGGTTCCGATTAGAGTTATGTTTAGAGTTTGGGTTTGGGTAAGGGTTAAGGTTAGGTTTAGTGTTAGGATTAGGGTTAGGGTTTGAGTTTGAGTTAGGTTTAGGGTTAGCATTAGGGTTAGGGTTAGGTTTAGGATAAGTATTTCAGTTAGGATTAGCGTTACGGTTAGGGTTTGGGTTCGGGTTAGGGTTAGGGTTATGGTTAGGGTTTGATTTAGGGTTAGGGTTAGGCTTATGGTTAGTGTAAGGGTTTGGGTTAGGGTTAGGGTTAGGACTAGGGTTAGTGTTACGGTTAGGTTTAGGGTTAGGATTAGGGTTAGGATGAGGGATAGGGTTAGGGTTAGTGTTAGGGTTAGGGTTAGGGTTTGGGTTAGGGTTAGGGTTAGGGTTAGGTTTTGGGTTAGGGTTAGGGTTAGGGTTAGGGATAGGATTAGGGTTAGGGTTTGTGTTAAGATTAGGGATTTGGTTTGGGTTAGGGTTAGGATTAGGGTTATTATTTGGGTTAGGGTTAGGGTTAGGGTTAGGGTTAGGTTTAGAATTAGGGTTAGGGTTAGGGTTAGGATAAGGATGAGGGTTAAGGTTAGGGTTAGGATTAGGGTTATTATTTGGGTTATGGTTTGGGTTAGTGTTAGGGTTTGGGTTAGTGTTAGAGTGAGGGTTTGAGTTAGGGTTAAGTTTGGGTTAGGTTAGGGTTAGGGTTAGGTTTAGGGTTAGGGTTAACGTTTGAGTTAGGGTTACGGTTAGGGTTAGGATTAGGGTTAGGTTTTGTGTTAAGATTAGGGTTTGGTTTAGGGTTAGGGTTAGGGTTTGGGTTAAAGTTACGTTTAGGGTTAGGTTTTGTTTTAGGGTTAGGGTTAGGGTTAGGATTAGGTTTAGGGTTTAGGTTTTCGGTTAGGTTTAGTGTTAGGGTTAGGGTTAGGATTAGGGTTTGGGTTAGGGTTTAGGTTTGGTTAGGTTTAGGGTTAGGGTTAGGGTTATGGTTAGGTTTAGATTTACGGTTAGGGTTAGGGTTATGGTTAGGGTTAGCGTTAGGTTTAGGGTTAGGGTTAGGGTTCCGATTAGAGTAAGGTTTAGAGTTTGGGTTTGGGTAAGGGTTAAGGTTAGGGTTAGGGTTAGGGTTAGGACTAGGATTAGGGTTAGGGTTAGGGTTAGGATTAGTGTTAGGGTTTGGGTTTAGGTTTGGATTATGGTTGGGGTAAGTGTTAGGATTACAGTTTAGAGTTAGGGTTAGGGTTAGGGTGAGGGTTTCGGTTTGCGTTATGTTTTGGGCTAGATTTAGGGTTAGGGTTAGTGTTTGGGTTCGGATTAGGATTAGGGTTAGGGTTTGAGTTTGAATTATGTTTATGGTTCGCATTAAGGTTAGGGTTAGGTTTAGGATTAGTGTTTCAGTTAGGGTTAGGGTTAGGGTTAAGGTTAGGGTTAGGGTTAGTGTTAGAGTGAGGGTTTGAGTTAGGGTTAGGTTTGGGTTAGGTTAGGGTTAGGGTTAGGGTTAGGGCTAGGGTTAACGTTTGAGTTAGGGTTACGGTTAGGGTTAGGATTAAGGTTAGGTTTTGTGTTAAGATTAGGGTTTGGTTTAGGGTTAGGGTTAGGGTTTGGGTTAAAGTTACGTTTAGGGTTAGGTTTTGTTTTAGGGTTAGGGTTAGGGTTAGGATTAGGTTTAGGGTTTAGGTTTTCGGTTAGGTTTAGTGTTAGGGTTAGGGTTAGGATTAGGGTTTGGGTTAGGGTTTAGGTTTGGTTAGGTTTAGGGTTAGGGTTAGGGTTAGGGTTATGGTTAGGTTTAGATTTACGGTTAGGGTTAGGGTTATGGTTAGGGTTAGCGTTAGGTTTAGGGTTAGGGTTAGGGTTCCGATTAGAGTAAGGTTTAGAGTTTGGGTTTGGGTAAGGGTTAAGGTTAGGGTTAGGGTTAGGGTTAGTGTTAGGGTTAGGACTAGGATTAGGGTTAGGGTTAGGGTTAGGATTAGTGTTAGGGTTTGGGTTTAGGTTTGGATTATGGTTAGGGTAAGTGTTAGGGTTACAGTTTAGGGTTAGGGTTAGGGTTAGGGTTAGGGTTAGCGTTAGGTTTAGGGTTTGATTTAGGGTTAGGGTTAGGGTTAGGGTTAGTGTTAGAGTTTGGGTTATAGTTAGGGTTAGGACTAGGGTTAGTGTTAGGGTTAGGTTTAGGGTTAGCATTAGGGTTAGGATTAGGGATAGGGTTAGGGTTTCGGTTAGGGTTAGGGTTAGGGTTAGGTTTAGGGTTTGGGTTAGGGTTACGGTTAGGGTTAGGGTTAGGGTTAGGGTTAGGGTTAGGACGAGGGTTAGGGTTAGGGTTAGGTTTAGGGTTACCATTAGGGTTAGGATTAGGGTTAGGGTTAGGGTTAGGATTAGGGTTTGGTTTGGGATTAGGGTTAGGGTTAGGGTTTGGGTTAGGTTAAGGGTTAGGGTAAGGATTAGGGTTAGGGTTTGTGTTAAGATTAGGGTTTGGGTTTGGGTTTGGGTTAGGGTTAGGGTTAGGGTTAGGGTTAGGGTTCGGGTTAGGGTTAGAATTATGGTTAGGGTTAAGGTTAGGGTTAGGGTTAGGGTTAGGGTTAGGGTTATTATTTGGGTTATGGTTTGTGTTAGGTTTAGGGTTAGGGTTTGGGTTAGTGTTAGAGTTAGGGTTTGAATTAGTGATAGGTTTAGGGTTAGGTTAGGGTTTGGGTTAGAGTTACGATTAGGGTTAGGGTTTGGGTTTGGTTTAGAGTTAGGTTTAGGTTAGGGTTTAGGTTAGAGATAGGGTTAGCGTGAGGTGTTGGATTAGGGTTATGGTTAAGGTTAGGGTTAGGATTAGGGTTAGGATTAGGGTTCCGATTAGAGTTTGGTTTAGAGTTTGGGTTTGGGTAAGGGTTAAGGTTAGGGTTAGGGTTAGGATTAGGGTTAGGGTGAGGGTTAGGGTTAGGATTGGGGTTAGGGTTTGGGTTTAGGTTTGGGTTATGATTAGGGTAAGTGTTAGGGTTATGGTTTAGGGTAAGGGTTAGGGATAGGGTTAAGGTTTCGGTTTCAGTTATGTTTTGTGTTAGGTTTAGGGTTAGGGTTAGGGTTTGGGTTCGGGTTAGGATTAGGGTTAGGGTTTGAGTTTGAATTAGGTTTAGGGTTAGCATTAGGGTTCGGGTTAGGTTTAGGATTAGTGTTTCAGTTAGGGTTAGGGTTAGGGTTAGGGTTTGGGTTCGGGTTAGGTTTAGGATTAGGTTTAGGGTTTGATTTAGGGTTAGGGTTAGGGTTATTGTTAGGGTTAGGGTTTGGGTTAGGGTTAGGGTTAGGGTTAGGGTTTGGGTTAGAGTTAGGGTTAGGGTTAACCTTTGAGTTAGGGATACGGTTAGGGTTAGGATTAGGGTTAGGGTTTGTGTTAAGATTAGGGTTTGGTTTAGGGTTAGGGTTAGGGTTAGGGTTAGGGTTAAGGTTACGATTAGGGTTAGGGTTTGTGTTTAGGTTTGGGTTATGGTTAGGGTAAGTGTTAGGGTTAGTGTTTAGGGTTAGGGTTAGGGTTTCGGATTGGGTTATATTTTGTGTTAGGTTTAGGGTTAGGGTTAGGTTTTGGGTTCGGGTTAGGATTAGGGTTAGGGTTTGAATTTGAATTAGGTTTAGGGTTAGCATTAGGGTTAGGGTTAGGTTTAGGATTAGTGTTTCAGTTAGGGTTAGGGTTATGTTAAGGTTATGGTTAGGGTTAGGTTTAGGGTTAGCATTAGGGTTAGATTTAGGATTAGGGTTAGGGTTAGGGTTAGTGTTAGGTTTTGTGTTAGGGTTAGGGTTATGTCTAGGGTTAGTGTTAGGGTTAGGTTTTGGTTTAGCATTAGGGTTAGATTTATGTTTAGGGTTAGGGTTTGGTTTAGGGTTAGGGTTAGGGTTAGGGCTAGGTTTAGGGTTTGGGTTAGGGTTAGGTTTAGGGTTAGGGTTAGGGTTAGGGTTTGGGTTAGGTTTAGGGTTGGAGTTAGGATTAGGGTTAGGGTTTGTGTTAAAATTAGGGTTTGGGTTTGTGTTAGGGTTAGGGTTAGGGTAAGGGTTAGGTTTAGAATTAGGGTTAGGGTTAGTGTTAGGATAAGGATGAGGGTTAAGGTTAGGGTTAGGATTAGGGTTATTATTTGGGTTATTGTTTGAGTTAGTGTTAGGGTTACGGTTTTGGTTAGTGTTAGAGTTAGGGTTTGAGTTAGGGTTAGGTTTAGGGTTAGGTTTAGGGTTAGGTTAGGGTTTGGGTTAGAGTTAGGGTTAGGGTTACTGTTTGGGTTTGGCTTAGAGTTAGGGTTAGGTTAGGCTTTGGGTTAGAGTTAGGGTTAGGGTGAGGTGTTGGATTAGGATTATGGTTAGGGTTAGGGTTAGGATTAGGGTTAGGTTTAGGGTTCCGATTAGAGTTATGTTTAGAGTTTGGGTTTGGGTAAGGGTTAAGGTTAGGGTTAGGGTTAGGATTAGGGTTAGGGTGAGGGTTAGGGTTAGGATTGGGGTTAGAGTTTGAGTTTGAGTTAGGTTTAGGGTTAGCATTAGGGTTAGGGTTAGGTTTAGGATAAGTATTTCAGTTAGGGTTAGGGTTAGGATTAGGGTTTGGGTTCAGGTTAGGGTTAGGGTTCGGGTTAGGGTTAGGGTTTGATTTAGGGTTAGGGTTAGGCTTAGGGTTAGTGTAATGGTTAGGGTTAGGGTTAGGGTTAGGGTTAGGGTTAGGGTTAGAATTAGGGTTAGGGTTAGGGTTAGGGTTAGGGTTAGCATAAGGATGATGGTTAGTGTTAGGGTTAGGATTAGGGTTATTATTTGGGTTATGGTTTGTGTTAGGGTTAGGGTTACGGTTTGGGTTAGTGTTAGAGTGAGGGTTTGAGTTAGGGTTAGGTTTAGGGTTAGGTTAGGGTTTGGGTTAGAGTTAGGGTTAGGTTTAGGGTTTGTGTTTGGTTTAGAGTTAGGTTTAGGTTAGGGTTTGGGTTAGAGTTAGGGTTAGGGTGAGGTGTTGGATTAGGGTTATGGTTAGGGTTAGGGTTAGAATTAGGGTTAGGGTTAGGGTTTCGATTAGAGTTAGGTTTAGAGTTTGGGTTTGGGTAAGGGTTAAGGTTAGGTTTAGGGTTACGGTTAGGGTTAGGGTTAGGTTTAGGACTATGATTAGTGTTAGGTTTAGGGTTAGGATTAGGGTTAGCGTTTGGGTTTAGGTTTGGGTTATCGTTAGGGTAAGTGTTAGAGTTAGGGTTTAGGGTTAGGTTTAGGGTTAGGGTTAGGGTTTCAGTTTGGGTTATATTTTGGTTTAGGTTAGGGTTAGGGTTAGGGTTTGGGTTCGGGTTAGGATTAGGTTTAGGGTTTGAGTTTGAATTACGTTTAGTTTTAGCATTAGGGTTAGGGTTAGGTTTAGGATTAGTGTTTCAGTTAGGGTTAGGGTTAGGTTAAGGTTAGGGTTAGGGTTAGGTTTAGGGTTTGATTTAGGGTTAGGGTTAGGGTTAGGGTTAGTGTTAGGGTTTGGGTTAGGGTTAGGGTTTCGACTAGGGTTACGGTTAGGTTTAGGGTTAGCATTAGTTTTAGGATTAGGGTTAGGGTTAGGGTTTGGGTTTGGGTTAGGATTAGGGTTAGGGTTAGGGTTAGGGTTTGGGTTAGGCTTAGGGTTAGGGTTAACGTTTGAGTTAGGGTTACGGTTAGGGTTAGGATTAGGATTAGGGTTTGTGTTAAGATTAGGATTTGGTTTAGGGTTAGGGTTAGGGTTTGGGTTAAAGTTACGTTTAGGGTTAGGTTTTGTTTTAGGGTTAGGGTTAGGGTTGGATTAGGTTTAGGGTTTAGGTTTTCGGTTAGGTTTAGTGTTAGGGTTAGGGTTAGGATTAGGGTTTGTGTTAGGGTTTAGGTTTGGTTAGGTTTAGGGTTAGGGTTAGGGTTATGGTTAGGTTTAGCTTTACGGTTAGGGTTAGGGTTATGGTTAGGGTTAGCATTAGGGTTAGGGTTAGGGTTAGGGTTCCGATTAGAGTTAGGTTTAGAGTTTGGGTTTGGGTAAGGGTTAAGGTTAGGGTTAGGGTTAGGGTTAGGGTTAGGGTTAGGACTAGGATTAGGGTTAGGGTTAGGGTTAGGATTAGGGTTAGGGTTTGGGTTTAGGTTTGGGTTATGGTTAGGGTAAGTGTTAGGGTTACAGTTTAGGGTTAGGGTTAGGGTTAGGGTTAGGGTTTCGGTTTGGGTTATGTTTTGGGCTAGGTATAGGGTAAGGGTTAGGGTTTGGGTTCGGGTTAGGATTAGGGTTAGGGTTTGAGTTTGAATTAGGTTTAGGGTTAGCATTAGGGTTAGGGTTAGGTTTAGGATTAGTGTTTCAGTTAGGATTAGGGTTAGGGTTAGGGTTTCGGTTTGGGTTAGGGTTAGGTTTAGGGTTTGATTTAGGGTTAGGGTTAGGGTTAGGTTTAGTGTTAGGGTTTGGGTTAGGGTTAGGGTTAGTACTAGGGTTAGTGTTAGGGTTAGGGTTACGGTTAAGGTTAGGATTAGGGTTAGGGTTAGGGTTGGGACGAGAGTTAGTGTTAGGGTTAGGTTTAGGGTTAGCATTAGGGTTAGGATTAGGGTTAGGGTTAGGTTTAGGGTTAGGGTTTGGTTTAGGATTAGGGTTAGGGTTAGGGTTAGGATTAGGGTTAGGGTTTGTGTTAAGATTAGGGTTTGGGTTTGGGTTAGGGTTAGGGTTAGGGTTTGGGTTCGGGTTAGGATTAGGGTTAGGCTTTGAGTTTGAATTACGTTTAGTTTTAGCATTAGGGTTAGGGTTAGGTTTAGGATTAGTGTTTCAGTTAGGGTTAGGGTTAGGTTAAGGTTAGGGTTAGGGTTAGGTTTAGGGTTTGATTTAGGGTTAGGGTTAGGGTTAGGGTTAGTTTTAGGGTTTGGGTTAGGGTTAGCGTTACGACTAGGGTTACGGTTAGGTTTAGGGTTAGCATTAGTTTTAGGATTAGGGTTAGGGTTAGGGTTTGGGTTTGGGTTAGGGGTAGGGTTAGGGTTAGGGTAAGGGTTTGGGTTAGGGGTAGGGTGAGGGTTAACGTTTGAGTTAGGGTTACGGTTAGGGTTAGGATTAGGGTTTGGTTTAGGGTTAGGGTTAGGGTTTGGGTTAAAGTTACGTTTAGGGTTAGGTTTTGTTTTAGGGTTAGGGTTAGGGTTGGATTAGGTTTAGGGTTTAGGTTTTCGGTTAGGTTTAGTGTTAGGGTTAGGGTTAGGATTAGGGTTTGTGTTAGGGTTTAGGTTTGGTTAGGTTTAGGGTTAGGGTTAGGGTTATGGTTAGGTTTAGCTTTACGGTTAGGGTTAGGGTTATGGTTAGGGTTAGAGTTAGGGTTAGGGTTAGGGTTAGGGTTCCGATTAGAGTTAGGTTTAGAGTTTGGGTTTGGGTAAGGGTTAAGGTTAGGGTTAGGGTTAGGGTTAGGGTTAGGTTTAGGACTAGGATTAGGGTTAGGGTTAGGGTTAGGATTAGGGTTAGGGTTTGGGTTTAGGTTTGGGTTATGGTTAGGGTAAGTGTTAGGGTTACAGTTTAGGGTTAGGGTTAGGGTTAGGGTTTCGGTTTGGGTTATGTTTTGGGCTAGGTTTAGGGTTAGGGTTAGGGTTTGGGTTCGGGTTAGGATTAGGGTTAGGGTTTGAGTTTGAATTAGGTTTAGGGTTAGCATTAGGGTTAGGGTTAGGTTTAGGATTAGTGTTTCAGTTAGGGTTAGGGTTAGTATTAGGGTTTGGGTTCGGGTTAGGGTTAGGTTTAGGGTTTGATTTAGGGTTAGGGTTAGGGTTAGGTTTAGTGTTAGGGTTTGGGTTAGGGTTAGGGTTAGTACTAGGGTTAGTGTTAGGGTTAGGTTTAGGGTTAGCATTAGGGTTAGGATTAAATTTAGGGTTAGGGATTGGGTTAGGGTTAGGGTTAGGGTTTGGGTTCGGGTTAGGATTAGGGTTAGGGTTTGAGTTTGAATTAGGTTTAGGGTTAGCATTAGGGTTCGGGTTAGGTTTAGGATTAGTGTTTCAGTTAGGGTTAGGGTTAGGGTTAGGGTTTGGGTTCGGGTTAGGTTTAGGATTAGGTTTAGGGTTTGATTTAGGGTTAGGGTTAGGGTTATTGTTAGGGTTAGGGTTTGGGTTAGGGTTAGGGTTAGGGTTAGGGTTTGGGTTAGAGTTAGGGTTAGGGTTAACCTTTGAGTTAGGGATACGGTTAGGGTTAGGATTAGGGTTAGGGTTTGTGTTAAGATTAGGGTTTGGTTTAGGGTTAGGGTTAGGGTTAGGGTTAGGGTTAGGGTTACGATTAGGGTTAGGGTTTGTGTTTAGGTTTGGGTTATGGTTAGGGTAAGTGTTAGGGTTAGTGTTTAGGGTTAGGGTTAGGGTTTCGGATTGGGTTATATTTTGTGTTAGGTTTAGGGTTAGGGTTAGGTTTTGGGTTCGGGTTAGGATTAGGGTTAGGGTTTGAATTTGAATTAGGTTTAGGGTTAGCATTAGGGTTAGGGTTAGGTTTAGGATTAGTGTTTCAGTTAGGGTTAGGGTTATGTTAAGGTTATGGTTAGGGTTAGGTTTAGGGTTAGCATTAGGGTTAGATTTAGGATTAGGGTTAGGGTTAGGGTTAGTGTTAGGTTTTGGGTTAGGGTTAGGGTTATGTCTAGGGTTAGTGTTAGGGTTAGGTTTAGGGTTAGCATTAGGGTTAGATTTAGGTTTAGGGTTAGGGTTTGGTTTAGGGTTAGGGTTAGGGTTAGGGTTAGGTTTAGGGTTTGGGTTAGGGTTAGGTTTAGGGTTAGGGTTAGGGTTAGGGTTTGGGTTAGGTTTAGGGTTGGAGTTAGGATTAGGGTTAGGGTTTGTGTTAAAATTAGGGTTTGGGTTTGTGTTAGGGTTAGGGTTAGGGTTAGGGTTAGGTTTAGAATTAGGGTTAGGGTTAGTGTTAGGATAAGGATGAGGGTTAAGGTTAGGGTTAGGATTAGGGTTATTATTTGGGTTATTGTTTGAGTTAGTGTTAGGGTTACGGTTTTGGTTAGTGTTAGAGTTAGGGTTTGAGTTAGGGTTAGGTTTAGGGTTAGGTTTAGGGTTAGGTTAGGGTTTGGGTTAGAGTTAGGGTTAGGGTTACTGTTTGGGTTTGGCTTAGAGTTAGGGTTAGGTTAGGCTTTGGGTTAGAGTTAGGGTTAGGGTGAGGTGTTGGATTAGGATTATGGTTAGGGTTAGGGTTAGGATTAGGGTTAGGTTTAGGGTTCCGATTAGAGTTATGTTTAGAGTTTGGGTTTGGGTAAGGGTTAAGGTTAGGGTTAGGGTTAGGATTAGGGTTAGGGTGAGGGTTAGGGTTAGGATTGGGGTTAGAGTTTGAGTTTGAGTTAGGTTTAGGGTTAGCATTAGGGTTAGGGTTAGGTTTAGGATAAGTATTTCAGTTAGGGTTAGGGTTAGGGTTAGGGTTTGGGTTCAGGTTAGGGTTAGGGTTCGGGTTAGGGTTAGGGTTTGATTTAGGGTTAGGGTTAGGCTTAGGGTTAGTGTAATGGTTAGGGTTAGGGTTAGGGTTAGGGTTAGGGTTAGGGTTAGAATTAGGGTTAGGGTTAGGGTTAGGGTTAGGGTTAGGGTTAGCATAAGGATGATGGTTAGTGTTAGGGTTAGGATTAGGGTTATTATTTGGGTTATGGTTTGTGTTAGGGTTAGGGTTACGGTTTGGGTTAGTGTTAGAGTGAGGGTTTGAGTTAGGGTTAGGTTTAGGGTTAGGTTAGGGTTTGGGTTAGAGTTAGGGTTAGGTTTAGGGTTTGTGTTTGGTTTAGAGTTAGGTTTAGGTTAGGGTTTGGGTCAGAGTTAGGGTTAGGGTGAGGTGTTGGATTAGGGTTATGGTTAGGGTTAGGGTTAGAATTAGGGTTAGGGTTAGGGTTTCGATTAGAGTTAGGTTTAGAGTTTGGGTTTGGGTAAGGGTTAAGGTTAGGTTTAGGGTTACGGTTAGGGTTAGGGTTAGGATTAGGACTATGATTAGTGTTAGGTTTAGGGTTAGGATTAGGGTTAGCGTTTGGGTTTAGGTTTGGGTTATGGTTAGGGTAAGTGTTAGAGTTAGGGTTTAGGGTTAGGTTTAGGGTTAGGGTTAGGGTTTCAGTTTGGGTTATATTTTGGTTTAGGTTAGGGTTAGGGTTAGGGTTTGGGTTCGGGTTAGGATTAGGGTTAGGGTTTGAGTTTGAATTACGTTTAGTTTTAGCATTAGGGTTAGGGTTAGGTTTAGGATTAGTGTTTCAGTTAGGGTTAGGGTTAGGTTAAGGTTAGGGTTAGGGTTAGGTTTAGGGTTTGATTTAGGGTTAGGGTTAGGGTTAGGGTTAGTGTTAGGGTTTGGGTTAGGGTTAGGGTTACGACTAGGGTTACGGTTAGGTTTAGGGTTAGCATTAGTTTTAGGATTAGGGTTAGGGTTAGGGTTTGGGTTTGGGTTAGGATTAGGGTTAGGGTTAGGGTTAGGGTTTGGGTTAGGGTTAGGGTTAGGGTTAACGTTTGAGTTAGGGTTACGGTTAGGGTTAGGATTAGGATTAGGGTTTGTGTTAAGATT
>JAJHUQ010000032.1:13767500-13777500 GCA_035773235.1 Eospalax fontanierii
TTAAAAGTTAGGGTTTGGGTTAGGGTTAGTGTTAGGTTTAGAGTTAGGGTTTGAGTTAGGGTTAGGGTTAGGGTTAGGGTTAGTGTTTGGGTTAGGGTTAGGGTTAGGTTTAGGGGTTGGTTTTGGGTTCGGGTTAGGGTTAGGGCTAGGATTTGGGTTAGGTTTAGGGTTACGATTAGGGTTAGGTTTACGGTTTGGGTTAGGTTTAGGGTAAGGATTTGGTTTGGGTTAGGGCTATGGTTAGGGTTTGGGTTAGTGTTAGGTTTAGTGTTAGTGTTAGGGTTAGGGTTTATGTTAGGGTTAGGTGTAGGTTTTGATTTGGGTTAGTGTTAGGGTTAGGGTTAGAGTTAAGGTTAGGGTTTGGGTTAGGGTTATGATTAGGTTTAGGGTAACGATTAGGGTTAAATTTAGGGTTTGGGTTTGGGTTAGGTTTAGGGTTAGCGTTAGGGTTAGTGTTTGGTTTAGGGTTAGTGTTACTGTTAGTAATTGGATTAAGGTTAGGGTTAGGGTTTGGGTTAGGGTTAGTTTTACGGTGTGGGTTTGGGTTAGGGATAGGGTTAGGGTTTGGTTTTCGGTTAGGGTTAGGTTTAGGTTTAGTGTTAGGGTTTGGGTTTGGATTAGGGTTAGGGTTAGGGTTAGGGATAGTTTTAGGGTTAGGGTTTGGGTTAGGGTTAGGGTTTGGGTTAGGTTTAGGGTTAGGAATAGAGTTAGGGTTAGTGTTATTGTTATGGTTTGGGTTAGGTTTGGCTTACGGTTAGGTTTAGGTTTTATGTTAGGGTTAGTGAGGATTAGGGTTTGGGTTAGGGTTAGGTTTAGGATTAGGGTTTGAGTTAGGGTTCGCGTTAGGATTAGGGTTAGGGTTAGGGTTTGGGTTAGGCTTACAGTTAGGTTTAGGTTTACTTTTTGGGTTAGGGGTAGGGTTAGGATTAGGATTAGGGTTAGGGTTAGTGTTAGGTTTAGGGTTAGGGTTAGGGTTAGGGTTTGTGTTAGGGTTAGCGTTACGGTTATTATTAGGATTAGGGTTAAGGTTAGGTATTCAGTTAGGTTTAGGGTGAGTGTTAGGGTTTGTGTTAGGTTTAGATTTAGGGTTAGGGTTTGGGTTAGGGTTTGGGTTAAGGTTAGGGTTAGGGTTAGGGTTAGGGTAAGGGGTAGGATAAGGATGAGAGTTAGGGTTAGGGTTAGGATTAGGGTTATTTTTTGGGTTATGGTTTGAGTTAGGGTTAGGGTTAGGGTTTGGGTTAGTGTTAGACTTAGGGTTTGAGTGAGGGGTAGGTTTAGGGTTAGGTTAGGGTTTGGGTTAGAGTTAGGGTTAGGGTTAGGGTTTGCGTTTGGTTTAGAGTTAGGGTTAGGTTATTGTTTGGGTTAGAGTTAGGGTTAGGGTGAGGTGTTGGATTAGGGTAATGGTTAGGGTTAGGGTTAGGGTTAGGGTTAGGGTTTGAGTTAGGGTTACGGTTAGGGTTAGGATTAGGGTTAGGGTTTGTGTTAAGATTAGGGTTTGGTTTAGGGTTAGGGTTAGGGTTTGGGTTAAACTTACGTTTAGGGTTAGGTTTTGTTTTAGGGTTAGGGTTAGGGTTAGGGTTTGGGTTAGGGTTTAGGTTTTCGGTTAGGTTTAGTGTTAGGGTTAGTGTTAGGCTTAGGGTTTAGGGTTAGGGTTAACTTTAGGGTTAGGGTTTCGGTTTGGGTTATGTTTTGGGTTAGGTTTAGGGTTAGGGTTAGGGTTTGGGTTCGGGTTAGTAATAGGGTTAGGGTTTGAGTTTGAATTAGGTTTAGGGTTAGCATTAGTGTTAGGGTTAGGTTTAGGATTAGTGTTTCAGTTAGGGTTAGGATTCGGGTTTGGGTTCGGGTTAGGGTTAGGGTTAGGTTTAGGGTTTGATTTAGGGTTAGGGTTAGGGTTAGGTTTAGTGTTAAGGTTTGGGTTAGGGTTAGGGTTAGGACTAGGGTTAGTGTTAGGGTTAGGTTTAGGGTTAGCATTAGGGTTAGGATTAGTGTTAGGGTTAGGGTTTGGTTTAGGGTTAGGGTTAGTGTTAGGGTTAGGGTTAGGGTTTGTGTTAGGGTTAGGGTTTGGGTTAGTGTTAGAGTTAGGGCTTGAGTGAGGGTTAGGTTTAGGGTTACGTTAGGGTTTGGGTTAGAGTTAGGGTTAGGGTTACGGTTTGGGTTTGGTTTAGAGTTAGGGTTAGGTTAGGGTTTGGCTTAGAGTTAGGGTTAGGGTGAGGTGTTGGATTAGGGTTATGGTTAGGGTTAGGGTTAGGATTAGGGTTAGGGTTAGGGTTCCGATTAGAGTTAGGTTTAGAGTTTGGCTTTGGGTAAGGGTTAAGGTTAAGGTTATGGTTAGGATTAGGGTTAGGGTTAGGGTTTGGGTATGGGTTAGGATAAGGGTTAGGGTTAGGGTTGGACTAAGGGTTAGGTTTAGGGTTAGTTTTTGGGTTAGGCTTAGGGTTAGGATTAGGGTTAGGTTTAGGTTTTGGGTTAGGGTTAGGGTCAGGGTTTGGGTTAGGGTTAAGGTTAGGGTTAGCGTTAGGGTTAGGGTTAGGGTAAGGGTTAGGTTTAGGGTTTAGTTTAGGATTACATTTAGGTTTAGGTTTTCGGTTAAGTTTCGGGTTATGGTTAGGATTTACGATCGGGTTGGGTTAGTGTTAGGGTTTTAGTTAGGGTTAGGGTTAGGGTTAGGGTTAGGGTTAGGCTTAGGGTTAGGGTTAGAGTTAGTGTTAGGGTTAGGGTTTGGTTTAGGATTACGGTTAGGTTTAGGTTTTCGGTTAAGTTTCGGGTTAGGGTTAGGGTTTGCGTTCGGGTTGGGTTAGTGATAGGGTTTTAGTTAGGGTTAGGGTTAGGGTTAGGGTTAGGGTTAGGGTTTGGGTTAGGGTTAGGCTTAGGGTTAGGGTTTGAGTTTGAGTTAGGTTTAGGGTTAGCATTAGGGTTAGAATTAGGGTTAGGGTTAGGGTTTGGGTTAGGGTTAGGGTTAGGGTTAGGGTTTGGGTAAGGGTTAGGTTTGAATCTGGGTTAGTGTTAGTGTTAGGGTTAGTGTTAAGATTAGGGTTAGGGTTAGGGTTAGGGTTAGGTTTTGGGTTAGGGTTTGGGTTAGGTTTAGAATTAGGGTTAGGCTTAGGGTTAGGGTTAGGGTTAGGATAAGGATGAGGGTTAGGGTTAGGGTTAGGATTAGGGTTATTTTTTGGGTTATGGTTTGGGTTAGGTTTAGGGTTAGTGTTTGGGTTAGTGTTAGAGTTAGGGTTAGGTTTAGGGTTAGGTTAGGGTTTGGGTTAGAGTTAGGGTTAGGGTTAGGGTTTGCGTTTGGTTTAGAGTTAGGGTTAGGTTAGGGTTTGGGTTAGAGTTAGGGTTAGGGTGAGGTGTTGGATTAGGGTTATGGCTAGGGTTAGGGTTAGGATTAGGGTTAGGGATAGCGTTCCGATTAGAGTTACGTTTAGAGTTTGGGTTTGGGTAAGGTTTAAGGTTAGTGTTAGTGTTAGGGTTAGGGTTAGGGTTAGGGTTAGGACTAGGATTAGGGTTAGGGTTAGGGTTAGGATTAGGGTTAGGTTTTGGGTTTAGGTTTGGGTTAATGTTAGGGTTAGTGTTAGGGTTAGGGTTTAGGGTATGATTTAGATTTAGGTAGGGTTAGGTTTAGGGTTAGGGTTTCATTGTGGGGTATGTTTTGGGTTAGGTTTAGGGTTAGGATTAGGGTTTGGGTTCGGGTTAGGAATAGGTTTCGGGTTTGAGTTTGAATTAGGTTTAGGGTTAGCATTAGGGTTAGGGTTAGGTTTAGGATTAGTGTTTCAGTTAGGGTTAGGGTTAAGGTTTGGGTTCGTGTGAGGGTTAGGGTTAGGGTTAGGGTTTGATTTATTGTTAGGGTTAGGGTTAGGTTTAGTGTTAGGGTTTGGGTTAGGGTTAGGGTTAGGACTAGGGTTAGTGTTAGGGTTAGGTTTAGGGTTAGCATTAGGGTTAGGATTAGGGTTAGGGTTAGGGTTTGGGTTACGGTTAGGGTTAGGGTTAGGGTTAGGGTTAGGGTTTGGGTTAGGTTTAGGGTTGGACTTAGGATTAGGGTTAGGGTTTGTGTGAAGATTAGGGTTTGGGTTTGTGTTAGGGTTAGGGTTAGGGTTAGGGTTAGGGTTAGGGTTTGAGTTTGAATTAGGTTTAGGGTTAGCATTAGGGTTAGGGTTAGGGTTAGGGTTAGGGTTAGGGTTCGGGTTAGGGTTAGGGTTAGGGTTAGGGTTTGATTTAGGGTTAGGGTTAGGCTTAGGGTTAGTGTAAGGGTTTGGGTTAGGGTTAGGGTTAGGACTAGGGTTAGTGTTAGGGTTAGGTTTAGGGTTAGCATTAGGGTTAGGTTTAGGGTTAGGGTAAGGTTTTGGGTTAGGGTTAGGGTTAGGGTTAGGGTTAGGGTTAGGGTTTGGGTTAGATTAGGGTTAAGGTTAGGGTTTGGGTTAGAGTTAGGGTTAGGGTTAGGATTAGTGTTAGGGTTTATGTTAAGATTAGGGTTTGGGTTTGGGTTAGGGTTAGGGTTAGGGTTAGGGTTAGGGTTAGGGTTAGGGTTAGGGTTAGAATTAGGGTTAGGGTTAGGGTTAGGGTTACGGTTAGGGTTAGGATAAGGATGAGGGTTAGGGTTAGAGTTAGGATTAGGGTTATTTTTTGGGTTTTGGTTTGGGTTAGGGTTAGGGTTAGGGTTTGGATTAGTCTTAGAGTTAGGGTTTGAGTTAGGTTTAGGTTTAGGGTTAGGTTAGGGTTTGGGTTAGAGTTACGGTTAGGGTTAGGGTTTGCGTTTGGTTTAGAGTTAGGGTTAGGTTATTGTTTGGGTTAGAGTTAGGGTTAGGGTGAGGTGTTGGATTAGTGTTATGGTTAGGGATAGGGTTAGGATTAGGGTTAGGATTTGGATTAGGCTTAGGGTTAGGGTTAGGGTTAGGGTTACGGTTAGGGTTTGGGTTAGGGTTAGGGTTAGGATTTGGGTTAGGCTTAGGGTTAGGGTTCGGGTTTGGGTTAGAGTTATGGTGAGGGTTAGGGGTTTTGTTAGGGTTAGGGTTAGGGTTACGGTTAGGATTAGGGTTAGGGTCAGGGTTTGGATTAGGGTTAGTTTTAGGGTTTGGGTTTGCGTAAGGGTAAGGGTTAGGGTTAGGGTTAGGAGTAGGGTTAGGGTTTAGGTTTTCGGTTAGGGTTAGTGTTAGGGTTAGGGTTAGGATTAGCGTTTGGTTTAGGGTTAAGGTTAGGGTTAGGGTTTGGGTTAGGGTTAGGGTTAGGGTTAGGGTTAGGGTTTGGTTTAGGGTTATGGTTAGGTTTCGGGTTTGGGTTAGGGTTAGGGTTAGGGTTAGGTTTACGATTAGGGTTAGGGTTTGGGTTAGGGTTAGCCTTAGGTTTGAATTTGGGTTAGTGTTAGGGCTAGGGTTAGTGTAAAGTTTAGGGTTTGGATTTGGGTTAGGGTTAGGGTTTGAGTTACGATTAGGGTAAAGTTTAGGGTTTAGGTTTGGGTTAGGTTTATGGTTAGGGTTAGGGTTATGGTTAGGTTTAGGGTTAGGGTTAAGGTTAGGGTTTGGGTTAGAATTGGGTTAGGGTTATGTTTAGGATTAGGTTTTAGGGTTAGGATTACGTTTAGGGTTTGGGTTAGGTTTAGGTATAGGGTTAGGGTTAGGTTAGGATTATGGATGGGGTTAGGTTTGGAGTTAGGTTAAAGTTTTGAGTTATGTTTAGGGTTAGGATTAGGGTTTGGGTTAGGTTTAGGGTTAGGGTTAGCGTGAGGGTTAGGGTTAGGGTTAGGGTTAGGTTTTAGGGTTATGGTTAGGGTTATTGTTTGTGTTAAGGTTAGGGTTAGGGTTAGGGTTAGGAATAGGCTTAGGGTTAGTGTTAGGGTTAGGGTTTGGTTTACGGTTTGGGTTAGGGTTAGAGTTAGTTTTTGGGTTAGGGTTAGGGTTAGGATTAGGGTTAGAGTTAGGTTTAGAGTTAGGGTTTGGGTTAAGGTTAGGGTTAGGGTTAGGGTTAGGTAAGGGTTAGGGTTAGGGTTAGGGTTAGGGTTACGGTTAGGATTTGGGTTAGGCTTAGGGTTAGGGTTCGGGTTTGAGTTAGAGTTATGATGAGGGTTAGGGATTGGGTTAGGGTTAGGATTAAGGTTAGGATTAGGGTTAGGGTTAGAGTTTGGATTAGGGTTAGTTTTAGGGTTTGGGTTTGCGTAAGGGTAAGGGTTAGGGTTAGGGTTAGGAGTAGGGTTAGGGTTTAGGTTTTCGGTTAGGGTTAGTGTTAGGGTTAGTGTTAGGATTAGGGTTTGGGTTAGGTTTAGGGTTAGGGTTAGGGTTAGGGTTAGGGTTAGTTTTAGGGTTTGGGTTAAGTTTAGGGTTAGGGTTTGGGTTAAGTTTAGGGTTAGCGATATGGTTTGGGTTTGGGTTAGGGTTAGGGTTTGGGTTAGGGTTAGGGTTAGGGTTAGCGTTTGGGTTAGGGTTAGGGTTAGGGTTAGGATTAGGGTTAGGGTTTGTGTTAAGATTTTGGTTTCTGTTTGGATTAGGGTTAGGGTTAGGGTTTGGGTTAAGGTTACGTTTACGGTTAGGGTTTGTGTTAGGGTTAGGGTTAGGGTTAGGAGTAGGGTTCGGGTTTAGGTTTTCTGTTAGGGTTAGTGTTAGGGTTAGTGTTAGGATTAGGGTTTGGGTTAGAGTTATGGTGAGGGTTAGGGGTTGGGTTAGGGTTAGGGTTAGGGTTACGGTTAGGATTAGGGTTAGGGTTAGGGTTTGGATTAGGGTTAGTTTTAGGGTTTGGGTTTGCGTAAGGGTAAGGGTTAGGGTTAGGGTTAGGAGTAGGTTTAAGGTTTAGGTTAGGGTTAGTGTTAGGGTTAGGGGTTAGGTTTAGGTTTAGGGTTATTGTTAGGGTTTGGGTTAGGGTTAGTGTTAGGGTTTGGGTTTCAGTTAGAATTAGGATTAGCATTAGGGTTTGTGTTAGGGTTAGGTTTAGAGTTTGGGTTAGGTTTAGGGTTAGGGTTAGGGTTTGGGTTCGGGTTAGGGTTAGGGTTAGGGTTAGGGATAGTGTTTGAGTTAGGGTTAGGGTTAGGGTTAGGGATAGTGTTAGGGTTAGTGTAAAGTTTAGGGTTTGGATTTGGGTTAGGGTTAGGGTTTGAGTTACGATTAGGGTAAAGTTTAGCGTTTAGGTTTGGGTTAGGTTTATGGTTAGGGTTAGGGTTATGGTTAGGTTTAGGGTTTGGGTTAAGTTTAGGGTTAGGGTTTGGGTTAAGTTTAGGGTTAGCGATAGGGTTTGGGTTTGGGTTAGGGTTAGGGTTTGTGTTAGGGTTAGGGTTAGGGTTAGCGTTTGGGTTAGGTTTAGGGTTAGGGTTAGGATTAGGGTTAGGGTTTGTGTTAACATTTTGGTTTCTGTTTCGATTAGGGTTAGGGTTAGGGTTGGGGTTAAGGTTACGTTTAGGGTTAGGGTTTGTGTTAGGGTTAGGGTTAGGGTTAGGAGTAGGGTTAGGGTTTAGGTTTTCGGTTAGGGTTATTGTTAAGGTTAGTGTTAGGATTAGGGTTTGGGTTAGTGTTTAGGTTTGGTTAGGTTTAGGGTTAGGGTTAGGGTTATAGTTAGGTTTAGCGTTAGGGTTAGGGTTACGGTAAGCGTTAGCGTTAGGCTTAGGGTTATGGTTTGGGTTTGGGTTAGGGTTTGTGTTAGGGTTAGGGTTTGGGTTAGGGTTAGGGTTAGGGTTAGGGTTAGGATTTGTGTTATGCTAAGGTTTAGGGTTCGGGTTTGGGTTAGAGTTATGGTGAGGGTTAGGGGTTGGGTTAGGGTTAGGGTTAGGGTTAGGGTTACGGTTAGGATTAGGGTTAGGGTTAGGGTTTGGATTAGGGTTAGTTTTAGGGTTTGGGTTTGCGTAAGGGTAAGGGTTAGGGTTAGGGTTAGGAGTAGGTTTAAGGTTTAGGTGAGGGTTGGTGTTAGCGTTAGGGTTAGAATTAGCTTTTGGTTTAGGGTTAAAGTTAAGCTTAGGGTTAGTGTTAGGGTTAGGGTTAGGATTAGCGTTTGGTTTAGGGTTAAGGTTAGCGTTAGCGTTGGTGTTAGGTTTAGGGTTAGGGTTAGGGTTTGGGTTAGGGTTATGGTTAGGTTTCGGGTTTGGGTTAGGGTTAGGGTTAGGGTTAGAGTTACGATTAGGGTTAGGGTTTGGGTTAAGGTTAGCCTTAGGTTTGAATTTGGGTTAGTGTTAGGGCTAGGGTTAGTGTAAAGTTTAGGGTTTGGATTTCGGTTAGGGTTAGGGTTTGAGTTACGATTAGGGTAAAGTTTAGGGTTTAGGTTTGGGTTAGGTTTATGGTTAGAGTTAGGGTTATTGTTAGGTTTAGGGTTAGGGTTAGGGTTAGGGTTTGGGTTAGAATTGGGATAGGGTTATGTTTAGGGTTAGGTTTTAGGGTTAGGATTATGTTTAGGGTTTGGGTTAGGTTTAGGTATAGGGTTAGGGTTAGGTTAGGATTATGGATGGGGTTAGGTTTGGAGTTAGGTTAAGGTTTTGAGTTATGTTTAGGGTTAGGATTAGGGTTTGGGTTAGGTTTAGGGTTAGGGTTAACGTGAGGGTTAGGGTTAGGTTTAGGGTTAGGTTTTAGGGTTATGGTTAGGTTTATTGTTTGTGTTAAGGTTAGGGTTAGGGTTAGGAATAAGGTTAGGGTTAGGGTTTGGTTTACGGTTTGGGTTAGGGTTAGAGTTAGTTTTTGGGTTAGGGTTAGGGTTAGGATTAGGGTTAGTGTTAGGTTTAGAGTTAGGGTTTGCGTTAGGGTTAGAGTTAGGGTTAGGGTTAGGTTAAAAGTTAGGGTTTCGGTTAGGGTTAGTGTTAGGTTTAGAGTTAGGGTTTGAGTTAGGGTTAGGGTTAGGGTTAGGGTTAGTGTTTGGGTTAGGGTTAGGGTTAGGTTTAGGGGTTGGTTTTGGGTTCGGGTTAGGGTTAGGGCTAGGATTTGGGTTAGGTTTAGGGTTACGATTAGGGTTAGGTTTACGGTTTGGGTTAGGGTTAGGGTTAGGATTTGGTTTTGGTTAGGGCTATGGTTAGGGTTTGGGTTAGTGTTAGGTTTAGTGTTAGTGTTAGGGTTAGGGTTTATGTTAGGGTTAGGTGTAGGTTTTGATTTGGGTTAGTTTTAGGGTTAGGGTTAGAGTTAAGGTTAGGGTTTGGGTTAGGGTTATGATTAGGTTTAGGGTAACGATTAGGGTTAAATTTAGGGTTTGGGTTTGGGTTAGGTTTAGGGTTAGCGTTAGGGTTAGTGTTAGGTTTAGGGTTAGTGTTACTGTAAGGGATTGGGTTAAGGTTAGGGTTAGGGTTTGGGTTAGGGTTAGTTTTACGGTGTGGGTTTGGGTTAGGGCTAGGGTTAGGGTTTGGTTTTAGGTTAGGGTTAGGTTTAGGTTTAGTGTTAGGGTTTGGGTTTGGATTAGGGTTAGGGTTAGGGTTAAGGATAGTTTTAGGGTTAGGGTTTGGGTTAGGGTTAGGGTTTGGGTTAGGTTTAGGGTTAGGAATAGAGTTAGGGTTAGTGTTATTGTTAGGGTTTGGGTTAGGTTTGGCTTAGGGTTAGGTTTAGGTTTTATGTTAGGGTTAGTGAGGATTAGGGTTTGGGTTAGGGTTAGGTTTAGGATTAGGGTTTGAGTTAGGGTTCGCGTTAGGATTAGGGTTAGGGTTAGGGTTTGGGTTAGGCTTACAGTTAGGTTTAGGTTTACTTTTTGGGTTAGGTGTAGGGTTAGGTTTAGGATTAGGGTTAGGGTTAGTGTTAGGTTTAGGGTTAGGGTTAGGGTTAGGGTTTGTGTTAGGGTTAGCGTTAGGGTTAGGATTAGGATTAGGGTTAAGGTTAGGGATTCAGTTAGGTTTAGGGTGAGTGTTAGGGTTTGTGTTAGGGTTAGATTTAGGGTTAGGGTTTGGGTTACGGTTTGGGTTAAGGTTAGGGTTAGGGTTAGGGTTAAGGTTAGGATTAGGATTAGGGTTAGTGTTAGGGTTAGTGTTTGGGTTAAGGTTGGGTTAGGGTTTGGGTTAGGTTTAGGGTTAGGTTGAGGGTTAGGGTTAACTTTATGGATAGGGTTAGGGTTATGGTTTAGGTTAAGG
>JAJHUQ010000032.1:13790000-13797500 GCA_035773235.1 Eospalax fontanierii
TAGGGTTAGGTTTAGGATTAGGGTTAGGGTTAGTGTTAGGGTTAGGGTTAGGGTTAGGGTTTGGGTGGGGGTTTGGTTTAGGGTTAGGTTTAGGGTTAGGGTTTGGGTTAGGGTTTGGGTTAAGGTGACGGTTAGGGTAAGGGTTAGGAATAGGGTTAGGGTTAGGTTTTGGGTTAGGGTTAGGGTTACGATTAGGATTTGGGTTAGGGTTAGGGTTTGCGTTAGGGTTAGGGTTAGGGTTAGTTTTTGGGTTAGGGTAAGGGTTAGGATTAGGGTTAGGGTTAGGTTTAGGTTTGGGGTTTGGGTTAGGGTTAGGGTTTAGGTTAGGGTTAGGGTTAGGTTTAAGTTTACTTTTCGGGTTAGGGTTAGGGTTAGGATTAGGTTTAGGATTAGGATTTGGGTTAGGGTTAGGTTTTGGGTTAGGGTTAGGGTTAGGGTTAGTTTTTGGGTTAGTGTAAGTGTTAAGATTAGGGTTAGGGTTAGGTTTAGGGTTAGGGTTCGGGTTAGGGTTAGGGTTAGGATTATGGTTACGTTTAGGTTTCCTTTTTGGGTTAGGGTTAGGGTTAGGTTTAGGATTAGGGTTAGGGTTAGTGTTAGTTTTAGGGTTAGGGTTAAGGTTAGGGTTTAGGTTAGGGTTAGCGTTAGGGTTAGGATTAGGATTAGGGTTAAGGTTAGAGATTGGGTTAGGGTTAGGGTGAGGGTTATGTTTTGGGTTAGGGTTAGATTTAGGTTAGGGTTTGGGTTAGGGTTTGGGTTAAGGTTAGGGTTAGGGTTAGGGTTTAGGTTACAATTAGGATTAGGGTTAGGCTTAGCGTTAGGGTTTTGGTTAAGGTTAGGGTTAGGGTTAGGGTTAGGAATAGGGTTAGGTTTAGGGTTAGGGTTTGGATTAAGGTTAGCATTATGTTTAGGATTTGGTTTAGGGTTAAGTTTAGGGTTAGGGTTTGGGTTTGGGTTAGGTTTAGGTTTAGGGTATGGGTTAGGGTTGGGTTTATGGTGTGGTTTGGGTTACGGTTAGGGTTAGGATTAGGTTTAAGTTTAGGGTTAGGGTTAGGGTTAGGGTAAGGGTTAGGGTTAGGGTTTGGGTTCGGGTTAGGTTTAGGGTTAGGGTTAGGGTTAGGGTTAAGTTTACGGTTAGCGTTAGAGTTAGGGTTTGGATTAGGGTTAGGGTTAGGTTTAGGGTTTGGGATTGGGTTAGGCGTAGGGTTAGGATTTGGGTTAACCTTTGTTGTTAGGGGTTAGGGATTAGCTTTAGGGTTAGGGTTAGGGTTAGGGTTAGGGTTAGGGTTAGGGTTAGGGTTAGGCTTTGGGTTAGGGTTAGGGTTAGGTTTAGGTTTACTTTTTGGGTTACGGTTAGGGTTAGGTTTAGAATTAGGGTTAGGGTTAGTGTTAGGGTTAATGTTTGGGTTAGGGTTAGGGTTTGATTTAGGGTTTGGGTTAGGTTTAGGTTTAGGGTTAGGGTTAGGTTTTGGGTTAGGGTTAGGGTTAGGTTTAGGGTTTGGGTTAGGGTTAGGGTTTGGGTTAGTGTTAGGGTTAGTGATAGTGTTAGGGTTTGGCTTAGGGTTAGTGTTAGGTTTAGGTTTAGGGTTAGGGTTTGGATGAGGGTTAGGGTTTGGGTTAGGGTTAGGGCTAGGGTTAGTTCTTGGGGTATGGTTACGGTTAGGGTTTGAGTTAATGTTAGGGTTTCGGTTAGGGTGAGGGCTAGGGTTTGGGTTAGGGTTAGGTTTATGGTTAGGGGTTGGATTTCGGTTAGGGTTAGGTTTATGGTTAGGATTAGGGTTAGGGTTAGGGTTAGGATTAGGTTAGGTTTAAGATTTGGGTTAGGGTTAGGGTAAGGGTTAGGGTTAGGTTTAGGGTTAGGATTAGGGTTAGGGTTAGGGTTTGGGTTTGGGTTAGGGTTAGGTTTAGCGTTTGGGTTAGTGTTAGGGTTAGTGATAGTGTTAGGGATAGTGTTAGGGCTAGGGTTAGGGTTTGGGTTAGGGTTAGGGTTAGGTTTCGGGTTTGGGTTAGAGTTAGGGTGAGGGTTAGGGTTTGGGTTAGGGTTAGGGTTACGGTTAGGATTAGGGTTATGGTTAGGGTTCGGATTAGGGTTAGTTTTAGGGTTTGGGTTTGGGTAAGGGTAAGGGTTAGGGTTCGGGTTAGGATAAGGATGAGGGTTAGGGTTAGGGTTAGGATTAGGGTTAGTATTAGTATTTGGGTTATGGTCTCGGTTTGGGCAAGGGTTAGGGTTCGGGTTAGTGTTAGAGTTAGGTTTCGAGTTAGGGTTAGGGTTAGGGTTAGGTTAGGATTTGGGTTAGAGTTAGGGTTAGTGTTAGGGTTTGGGTTTGGTTTAGGGTTAGGGTTAGGTTAGGTTTTATGTTAGAGTTAGGGTTAGGGTTAGCGGGTGGATTAGGGTTATGGTTAGGGTTAGGCTTTAGGTTTGGGTTATGGTTAGGTTTAGGGTTAGGATTTAAGGGTAGGAATAGGGTAACTGTTAGGGTTTGGGTTATAGTTAGGGTTACGGTGTGGATTTGGGTTAGGGTTAGGGTTTCGGTGTGGGTTGTTTTGAGTTAGGTTTAGGGTTAGGGTTAGGGTTTCGGTTCGGGTTAGGATTAGGGTTAGGGTTTGAGTTTGAATTAGGTTTAGGGTTAGCATTAGGGTTAGGGTTAGGGTTAGGATTAGTGTTGCGGTTAGGGTTAAGTTTAGGGTTAGGGTTAGGGTTCCGTTTGGAGTTAGGTTTAGAGTTTGGGTTTGGGTAAGGGTTATGGTTAGGGGTAGGGTTAGGGTTAGGTTAGTACTAGGATTAGGGTTAGGGTTAGGTTTAGGAATAGGGTTAGGGTTAGGGTTAGGTTTAGGGTTTCGGTTTGGGTTATGTTTTGGGTTAGGTTTAGGGTTAGGGTTAGAGTTTATTGTTATGGTTAGGGTTAGGATTAGGGTTAGGGTTTGAGTTTGAATTAGGTTTAGTGTTAGCATTAGGGTTAGGGTTAGGTTTAGGATCAGTGTTTCAGTTAGGTTTAGGGTTAGGGTTAGGGTGAGAGTTAGGGTTTGATTTAGGGTTAGGGTTAGGGTTAGGGTTAGTGTTGGGGTTTGGGTTAGGTTTAGGGTTAGGCCTAGGGTTAGTGTTAGGGTTAAGTTTAGGGTTAGCATTAGGGTTAGGATTAGTGTTAGGGTTAGGGTTTGGGTTAATGTTAGGTTTAAGGTTAGGGTTAGGGTTTGGGTTAGGGTTAGGGTTATGGTTAGGGTTTGAGTTAGGGTTAGGGTTAGGATTAGGGTTACGGTTAGGGTTAGGATTAGGGTTAGGGTTTGTGTTAAGATTAGGGTTTGGGTTTGGGTTAGGGTTAGGGTTAGGGTTAGGGTTAGGGTTAGGTTTACAATTAGGGTTAGTGTTAAGGTTAGGGTTAGGGTTAGGGTTAGGATAAGGATGAAGGTTAGGGTTAGGGTTAGGATTAGGATTATTATTTGGGTTATGGTTTGGGTTAGGGTTAGGGTTACGGTTTGGATTAGTGTTAGATTTAGGGTTTGAGTTAGGGTTAGGTTTCGGCTTAGGTTAGGGTTTGGGTTACAGTCAGGGTTAGGTTTAGGGTTTGGGTTTGGTTTAGAGTTAGGGTTAGGTTAGGGTTTGGGTTAGAGTTAGGGTTAGGGTGAGGGTTAGGGTTAGGGTTTGGGTTGGGTTAGGATTAGGGTTAGGGTTTGAGTTTGAATTAGGTTTAGAGTTAGCATTAGGGTTAGGGTTAGGGTTAGGATAAGTATTTCAGTTAGGGTTAGGGTTAGGGTTAGGGTTTGGGTTCGGGTTAGGGCTAGGGTTAGGGTTAGGATTTGATTTAGGGTTAAGGTTAGGGTTAGGGTTAGTGTTAGGGTTTGGGTTAGAGTTAGGGTTAGGAGTAGGGTTAGTTTTATGGTTAGGTTTAGGGTTAGCATTAGTTTTAGGATTAGCGTTAGGGTTAGGGTTTGGGTTAGGGTTAGGGTTATGGTTAGGGTTTGGGTTAGGGTTAGAGTTAGGGTTAGGTTTCGGGTTGGGTTAGAGTTAGGGTGAGGGTTAGGGTTTGGGTTAGGGTTAGGGTTACGGTTAGGATTAGGGTTATGGTTAGGGTTCGGATTAGGGTTAGTTTTAGGGTTTGGGTTTGGGTAAGGGTAAGGGTTATGGTTCGGGTTAGGATAAGGATGAGGGTTAGGGTTAGGGTTAGGATTAGGGTTAGTATTTTGGTTATGGTTTAGGTTTGTGTTAGGGTTAGGGTTTTCGTTAGTGTTAGAGTTAGGTTTTGAGTTAGGGTTAGGGTTAGGGTTAGGTTAGGATTTGGGTTAGAGTTAGGGTTAGTGTTAGGGTTTGGGTTTGGTTTAGGGTTAGGGTTAGGTTAGGGTTTATGTTAGAGTTAGGGTTAGGGTTAGGGGTTAGATTAGGGTTATGGTTAGGGTTAGGCTTTAGGTTTGGGTTATGGTTAGGTTTAGGGTTAGGGTTTAAGGGTAGGATTAGGGTTACTGTTAGGGTTTGGGTTATGGTTAGGGTTACGGTGTGGGTTTGGGTTAGGGTTAAGGTTTCGGTGTGGGTTATGTTTTGGGTTAGGTTTAGGGTTAGGGTTAGGGTTTCGGTTCGGGTTAGGATTAGGGTTAGGGTTTGAGTTTGAATTAGGTTTAGGGTTAGCATTAGGGTTAGGGTTAGGTTTAGGATTAGTGTTTCGGGTAGGGTTAAGTTTAGGGTTAGAGTTAGGGTTCCAATTAGAGTTAGGTTTAGAGTTTGGGTTTCGGTTAGGGTTAAGGTTATGGTTAGGGTTAGGGTTAGGGTTAGTACTAGGATTAGGGTTAGGGTTAGGGTTAGGATAAGGGTTAGGGTTTGGGTTAGGGTTAGGGTTTCGGTTTGGGTTATGTTTTGGGTTAGGTTTAGGGTTAGGATCAGAGTTTATTGTTATGGTTAGGGTTAGGATTAGGGTTAGGGTTTGAGTTTGAATTAGGTTTAGGGTTAGCATTAGGGTTAGGGTTAGGTTTAGGATAAGTGTTTCAGTTAGGTTTAGGGTTAGGGTTAGGGTGAGGGTTAGGGTTTGATTTAGGGATAGGGTTAGGGTTAGGGTTAGTGTTAGGGTTTGGGTTAGGTTTAGGGTTAGGACTAGGGTCAGTGTTAGGGTTAAGTTTAGGGTTAGCGTTAGTGTTAGGATTAGTGTTGGGGTTAGGGTTTGGGTTAGGGTTGGGGTTAGGGTTAGGGTTAGGGTTAGGGTTAGGACTAGGGTTTGTGTTAGGGTTAGGTTTAGTGTTAGCATTAGGGTTAGGATTAGGGTTAGGGTTAGGGTTTGGTTTAGGGTTAGTGTTAGGGTTAGGGTTAGGGTTTGGTTTAGGGTTAGGGTTAGGGATAGGGTTTGGGTGAGGGTTAGGGTTAGGGTTAGGATTAGGGTTAGGGTTTGTGTTAAGATTAGGGTTTGGGTTTGGGTTAGGGTAAGGGTTAGGGTTAGGGTTAGGGTTAGGGTTAGAATTAGGGTTAGGGTTAGGTTTAGGGTTAGGACTAGGGTTAGTGTTAGGGTTAAGTTTAGGGTTAGCATTAGGGTTAGGATTAGTGTTAGGGTTAGGGTTTGGTTAGGGTTAGGGTTAGGGTTAGGGTTAGGGTTAGGGTTTGGGTTAGGGTTAGGGTTAGGATTATGGTTAGGGTTTGAGTTAGGGTTAGGGTTAGGATTAGGGTTACGGTTAGGGTTAGGAATAGGATTAGGTTATGTGTTAAGTTTAGGGTTTGGGTTTGGGTTAGGGTTAGGGTTAGGATTAGGGTTAGGTTTACAATTAGGGTTAGTGTTAAGGTTAGGGTTAGGGTTAGGGTTAGGATAAGGATGAAGGTTAGGGTTAGGGTTGGGATTAGGGTTATTATTTGGGTTATGGTTTGGGTTAGGTTTAGGGTTAGGGTTTGGATTAGTGTTAGAGTTAGGGTTTGAGTTAGGGTTATGTTTAGGGTTAGGTTAGGGTTTGGGTTCCAGTCAGGGTTAGGGTTAGGGTTTGGGTTTGGTTTAGAGTTAGGGTTAGGTTAGGGTTTGGGTTAGAGTTAGGGTTAGGGTTAGTGTTAAGTTTAGGGTGAGGGTTAGGGTTAGCATTAGGGTTAGGTTTTGGGTTATGGTTAGGGTTAGGGTTAGAATTAGGATTAGGGTTATGGTTAGGGTTAGGGTTAGGGTTAGGATAAGGATGAGTGTTAGGGTTAGGGTTAGGATTAGGGTTATTATTTGGGTTATGGTTTGGATTAGGGTTAGGGTTAGGGTTTGGGTTAGTGTTAGAGTTATGGTTTGAGTTAGGGTTAGGTTTAGGGTTAGGTTAGGGTTTGGGTTAGAGTTAGGGTTAGGGTTAGGGTTTGGGTTTGGTTTAGAGTTAGGGTTAGGTTAGTGTATGGGTTAGAGTTAGGGTTAGGGTGAGGTATTGAATTAGGGTTATGGTTAGGGTTAGGGTTAGGATTAGGGTTAGGGTTAGGGTTCCGATTAGAGTTAGGTTTAGAGTTTGGGTTTGGGTAAGTGTTATGGTTAGGTTTAGGGTTAGGGTTAGGGTAAGGACTAGGATTAGGGTTAGGGTTAGGGTTAGGATTAGGTTTAGGGTTTGGGTTTTGATTAGGGTTAGGGTTAGGATTAGAGTTAGGGTTAGAGAGGGTTAGGGTTAGGTTTAGGATTAGGGTTTGGGTTAGGGTTAGGATTAGGATTAGGGTTATAGTTAGGGTTTGGGTTAGGCTTAGGGTTAGGGTTAGGTTTACTTTTTGGGTTAGGGTTAGGTTTAGGTTTAGGATTAGGGTTAGGGTTAGTGTTAGTTTTAGGGTTAGGGTAAAGGTTAGGGTTTAGGTTAGGGTTAGCTTTAGGGTTAGAATTAGGATTAGGGTTAAGTTTAGAGATTGGGTTAGGGTTAGGGTGAGGGTTATGTTTTGGGTTAGGGTTAGATTTAGGTTAGGGTTTGGGTTAGGGTTTGGGTTAAGGTTAGGGTTAGGGTTAGGGTTTAGGGTACAATTAGGATTAGGGTTAGGCTTAGCGTTAGGGTTTTGGTTAAGGTTAGGGTTAGGGTTAGGGTTAGGAATAGGGTTAGCTTTAGGGTTAGGGTTTGGATTAAGGTTAGCGTTAGGTTTAGGATTTGGTTTAGGGTTAAGTTTAGGGTTAGGGTTTGGGTTTGGGTTAGGTTTAGGTTTAGGGTATGGGTTAGGGTTGGGTTTATGGTGTGGGTTTGGGTTACGGTTAGGGTTAGAATTAGGTTTAGGTTTAGGGTTAGGGTTAGGTTTAGGGTAAGGGTTAGGGTTAGGGTTTGGGTTTGGGTTAGGTTTAGGGTTAGGGTTAGGGTTAGGGTTAAGTTTACGGTTAGCGTTAGAGTTAGGGTTTGGATTAGGGTTAGGGTTAGGTTTAGGGTTTGGGATTGGGTTAGGCGTAGGGTTAGGGTTTGGGTTAACCTTTGTTGTTAGGGGTTAGGGATTAGCTTATGGGTTAGGGTTAGGGTTAGGGTTAGGGTTTGGGTTAGAGTTAGGGTTAGGTTTAGGTTTACTTTTTTGGTTAGGGTTAGGGTTAGGTTTAGGATTAGGATTTGGGTTGTGGG
>JAJHUQ010000032.1:13800000-13817500 GCA_035773235.1 Eospalax fontanierii
GGGTTAGGGGTTGGATTAGGGTTATGGTTAGGGTTAGGCTTTAGGTTTGGGTTATGGTTAGGTTTAGGGTTAGGATTTAATGGTAGGATTAGGGTAACTGTTAGGGTTTGGGTTATAGTTAGGGTTACGGTGTGGATTTGGGTTAGGGTTAGGGTTTCGGTGTGGGTTATGTTTTGGGTTAGGTTTAGGGTTAGGGTTAGGGTTTCGGTTCGGGTTAGGATTAGGGTTAGGGTTTGAGTTTGAATTAGGTTTAGGGTTAGCATTAGGGTTAAGGTTAGGTTTAGGATTAGTGTTTCGGTTAGGGTTAAGTTTAGGGTTAGGGTTAGGGTTCCGATTAGAGTTAGGTTTAGAGTTTGGGTTTGGGTAAGGGTTAAGGTTAGGGTTAGGGTTAGGGTTAGGGTTAGTACTAGGATTAGGGTTAGGGTTAGGGTTAGGAATAGGGTTAGTGTTAGGGTTAGGGTTTCGGTTTGGGTTATGTTTTGGGTTAGGTTTAGGGTTCGGGTTAGAGTTTATTGTTATGGTTAGGGTTAGGATTAGGGTTAGGGTTTGAGTTTGAATTAGGTTTAGGGTTAGGATTAGGGTTAGGGTTAGGTTTAGGATCAGTGTTTCAGTTAGGTTTAGGGTTAGGGTTAGGGTGAGGGATAGGGTTTGATTTAGGGTTAGGGTTAGGGTTAGGGTTAGTGTTAGGGTTTGGGTTAGGTTTAGGGTTAGGACTAGGGTTAGTGTTCGGGTTAAGTTTAGGGTTAGCATTAGGGTTAGGATTAGTGTTAGGGTTAGGGTTTGGGTTAGGGTTAGGTTTTGGGTTAGTGTTAGGGTTTGGGTTAGGGTTAGGGTTATGGTTAGGGTTTGAGTTAGGGTTAGGGTTAGGATTAGGGTTACGGTTATGGTTAGGATTAGGGTAAGGATTAGCGTTACGGTTAGGGTTTGGATTAGAGTTAGGATTAGGTTTAGGGTTTGGGATTGGGTTAGGCTTTGGTTTAGGGTTTGGGTTAACGTTTGTTGTTAGGGCTTAGGGATTAGGTTTAGGGTTAAGGTTAGGGTTAGGGTTTGGGTTAGGGTTAGGGTTAGGTTTAGGTTTTCTTTTTGGGTTTGGGTTAGAGTTAGGTTTAGTATTAGGGTTACGGTTAGTGTTAGGGTTAGGATTTGGGTTAGGGTTAGGGTTTGGGTTAGAGTTTGGGTTAGGGTTAGGGTTTGGGTTAGGGTTTGGGTTAAGGTTACGGTTAGGGTAAGGGTTAGGACTAGGCTTAGGGTTAGGTTTGGGGTTAGGGTAGGGGTTGGGATTGGGTTTTGGGTTAGGGTAAGGGTTTGGGTTAGGGTAGGGGTTAGGGTAAGTTTTTGGGTTAGGGTAAGGGTAAGGATTAGGGTTAGGGTTAGGTTTAGGACTAGGGTTTGGGTTAGGGTTAGTGTTTAGGTTAGGGTTAGGGTTAGGTTTAGGTTTACTTTTTGGGTTAGGGTTAGGGTTAGGGTTAGGTTTAGGATTAGGATTTGTGTTAGGGTTAGGGTTTGGGTTAGGGTTAGGGTTAGGGTTAGTTTTTGGGTTAGAGTAAGGGTTAGGATTAGGGTTAGGGTTAGGTTTAGGGTTAGGGTTTGGGTTAGGGTTAGGGTTAGGGTTAGGTTTAGGTTTACTTTTTGGGTTAGGGTTAGGGTTAGGTTTAGGATTAGGGTTAGGGTTAGTGTTAGGTTTAGGATTTGGGTTAGGGTTTGGGTTAGGGTTAGGGTTAGGGTTAGGGTTTGGGTTAGGGTTAGGTTTAGTTTTTGGGTTAGGGTTAGGGTTAGGGTTAGGGTTTGGTTAAGGTTAGTATTAGGTTTAGGATTAGGGTTAGGGTTAGGGTTTGCGTTTGGGTTAGTTTTAGGGTTAGGGTTATGGTTTGGGTTAAGGTTAGGGTTACGGTTAGGGTAAGGAATAGGATTAATTTTAAGGTTAGGGTTAGGATTAGCGTTAGGGTTCGGGTTTGGATTAGGGTTAGGGTTAGGTTTAGGGTTTGGGATTGGGTTAGGGTTAGGTTTAGGTTTACTTTTTGGGTTAGGGTTAGGGTTAGGTTTAGGATTAGGGTTAGAGTTAGTGTTAGGGTTAGGGTTAGGGTTAGGGTTTAGGTTGGGGTTTGGTTTAGGGTTAGGTTTAGGGTTAGGGTTTGGGTTAGGGTTTGGGTTAAGGTGACGGTTAGGGTAAGGGTTAGGAATAGGGTTAGGGTTAGGTTTTGGGTTAGGGTTAGTGTTACGATTAGGATTTGGGTTAGGGTTAGGGTTTGCGTTAGGGTTAGGGTTAGGGTTAGTTTTTGGGTTAGGGTAAGGGTTAGGATTAGGGTTAGGGTTAGGTTTAGGTTTGGGGTTTGGGTTAGGGTTAGGGTTAGGGTTAGGGTTAGGGTTAGGGTTAGGGTTTGGGTTAGGGTTAGGGTTAGGTTTAGGTTTACTTTTTGGGTTAGGGTTAGGGTTAGGGTTAGTTTTAGAATTAGGGTTAGGGTTAGTGTTAGGGTTAATGTTTGGGTTAGGGTTAGGGTTTGATTTAGGGTTTAGGTTAGGTTTAGGTTTAGGATTAGGGTTAGGTTTTGGGTTAGGGTTAGGGTTAGGTTTAGGGTTGGGGTTAGGGTTAGGGTTTGGGTTAGTGTTAGGGTTAGTGATAGTGTTAGGGTTAGGGTTTGTCTTATGGTTAGTGTTAGGTTTAGGTTTAGGGTTATGGTTTGGATGAGGGTTAGGGTTTGGGTTAGGGTTAGGGTTAGGGTTCGTTCTTGGGTTATGGTTAGGGTTAGGGTTTGAGTTAGGGTTAGGGTTAGGGTTAGGGTTTGGGTTAGGGTTAGGTTGAGGGTTAGGGGTTGGATTTGGGTTAGCGTTAGGTTTATGGTTAGGATTAGGGTTAGGGTTAGGGTTAGGATTAGGTTAGGTTTAAGGTTTGGGTTAGGGTTAGGGTAAGGGTTAGGGATAGGTTTAGGGTTAGGATTAGGTTTAGGGTTAGGGTTTCGGTTTGGGTTAGGGTTAGGGTTAGCGTTTGGGTTAGTGTTAGGGTTAGTGATAGTGTTAGGGATAGGGATTGATTTAGGGTTAGTGTTAGGTTTAGGATCAGGTTTAGGGTTAGTGTTAGGGTTACGTTTTGGGTTAGGGTTAGGGTTAGGGTTAGGGTTAGGGTTAGGGTTTGGGTTTCGGTTTGGGTTAGGGTTAGGGTTAGGGTTAGTGTTAGGGTTTGGGTTTGTGTTAGGGTTATGGATAGGGTTAGGGTTAGGGTTAGAGTTACGATTAGGGTTAGGTTTAGGGTTTGGGTTTCTTATAGGTTTAGGGTTAGTGTTAGGATTAGGGTTAGGATTTCGGTTTGGGTTAGGGTTAGGGTTAGGGCTAGGGTTTGGGTTTGCGTTAGGGTTTGGTTTATGCTTAGGATTAGGGTTAGGGTTAGGGTTAGGGTTAGGGTTAGGTTTAGGGTTACCGTGAGGATTAGGTTTAGGTTTGGGTTTCTGTTAGGTTTAGGGTTAGGGTTATTATTAGGGTTAGGGTTAGGGTTAGGGTTAGGTTTAGGGTTTGGGTTGGGCTTAGGGTTAGGGTTAGGTATAGGATTAGGATTAGGGTTAGGGTTAGGGTAAGGGTTAGGGTTAGGGTTAGGTTTAGGGTTAGGGTTTGGGTTAGGGTTAGGATTAGGGTTAGGGTTTGGGTTAGGTTTAGGTTTAGTATTTGGGTTAGGGTTAGGGTTAGGTTTAGGGTTAGGGTTAGCGTTTGGTTTAGGGTTTGGGTTAGGGTTAAGGTTAAGTTTACGTTTAGGGTTACGGTTACGGTTTGGGTTAATTTTAGGGATAGGGTTAGGATAAAAATAAGTTTAGGTTTAGGGTTAGGGTTAGGGTTAGGGTAAGGATTAGTGTTACGGTTAGGGATTTGGATTAGAGTTAGGATTAGGTTTAGGGTTTGGGATTGGGTTAGGCTTTGGTTTAGGGTTTGGGTTAACGTTTGTTGTTAGGGCTTAGGGATTAGGTTTAGGGTTAGGGTTAAGGTTAGGGTTAGGGTTTGGGTTAGGGTTAGGGTTAGGTTTAGGTTTTCTTTTTGGGTTTTGGTTAGAGTTAGGTTTAGTATTAGGGTTACGGTTAGTGTTAGGGTTAGGATTTGGGTTAGGGTTAGGGTTTGGGTTAGAGTTTGGGTTAGGGTTAGGTTTAGGGTTAGGGTTTCGGTTAGGGTTTGGCTTAAGGTTACGGTTAGGGTAAGGGTTAGGAATAGGGTTAGGGTTAGGTTTTGGGTTAGGGTTAGGGTTAGGATTAGGATTTGGGTTAGGGTTAGGGTTTGGGTTAGGGTTAGGGTTAGGGTTAGTTTTTGGATTAGGGTAAGGGTTAGGATTAGGGTTAGGGTTAGGTTTAGGACTAGGGTTTGGGTTAGGGTTAGTGTTTAGGTTAGGGTTAGGGTTAGGTTTAGGTTTACTTTTTGGGTTAGGGTTAGGGTTAGGGTTAGGTTTAGGATTAGGATTTGTGTTAGGGTTAGGGTTTGGGTTAGGGTTAGGGTTAGGGTTAGTTTTTGGGTTAGAGTAAGGGTTAGGATTAGGGTTAGGGTTAGGTTTAGGGTTAGGGTTTGGGTTAGGGTTAGGGTTAGGGTTAGGTTTAGGTTTACTTTTTGGGTTACGGTTAGGGTTAGGTTTAGGATTAGGGTTAGGGTTAGTGTTAGGTTTAGGATTTGGGTTAGGGTTTGGGTTAGGGTTAGGGTTAGGGTTAGGGTTTGGGTTAGGGTTAGGTTTAGTTTTTGGGTTAGGTTTAGGGTTACGGTTAGGATTTGGTTAAGGTTAGTATTAGGTTTAGGATTAGGGTTAGGGTTAGGGTTTGCGTTTGGGTTAGTTTTAGGGTTAGGGTTATGGTTTGGGTTAAGGTTAGGGTTACGGTTAGGGTAAGGAATAGGGTTAGGGTTAGGGTTAGGGTTAGGATTAGCGTTAGGGTTAGGGTTTGGATTAGGGTTAGGGTTAGGTTTAGGGTTTGGGATTGGGTTAGGGTTAGGTTTAGGTTTACTTTTTGGGTTAGGGTTAGGGTTAGGTTTAGGATTAGGGTTAGGGTTAGTGTTAGGGTTAGGGTTAGGGTTAGGGCTTGGGTTGGGGTTTGGTTTAGGGTTAGGTTTAGGGTTAGGGTTTGGGTTAGGGTTTGGGTTAAGGTGACGGTTAGGGTAAGGGTTAGGAATAGGGTTAGGGTTAGGTTTTGGGTTAGGGTTAGGGTTACGATTAGGATTTGGGTTAGGGTTAGGGTTTGCGTTAGGGTTAGGGTTAGGGTTAGTTTTTGGGTTAGGGTAAGGGTTAGGATTAGGGTTAGGGTTAGGTTTAGGTTTGGGGTTTGGTTTAGGGTTAGGGTTTAGGTTAGGGTTAGGGTTAGGTTTAAGTTTACTTTTTGGGTTAGGGTTAGGGTTAGGATTAGGTTTAGGATTAGGATTTGGGTTAGGGTTAGGTTTTGGGTTAGGGTTAGGGTTAGGGTTAGTTTTTGGGTTAGTGTAAGTGTTAAGATTAGGGTTAGGGTTAGGTTTAGGGTTAGGGTTTGGGTTAGGGTTAGGGTTAGGATTATGGTTAGGTTTAGGTTTACTTTTTGGGTTAGGGTTAGGGTTAGGTTTAGGATTAGGGTTAGGGTTAGTGTTAGTTTTAGGGTTAGGGTTAAGGTTAGGGTTTAGGTTAGGGTTAGCGTTAGGGTTAGGATTAGGATTAGGGTTAAGGTTAGAGATTGGGTTAGGGTTAGGGTGAGGGTTATGTTTTGGGTTAGGGTTAGATTTAGGTTAGGGTTTGGGTTAGGGTTTGGGTTAAGGTTAGGGTTAGGGTTAGGGTTTAGGTTACAATTAGGATTAGGGTTAGGCTTAGCGTTAGGGTTTTGGTTAAGGTTAGGGTTAGGGTTAGGGTTTGGAATAGGGTTAGGTTTAGGGTTAGGGTTTGGATTAAGGTTAGCATTATGTTTAGGATTTGGTTTAGGGTTAAGTTTAGGGTTAGGGTTTGGGTTTGGGTTAGGTTTAGGTTTAGGGTATGGGTTAGGGTTGGGTTTATGGTGTGGTTTGGGTTACGGTTAGGGTTAGGATTAGGTTTAGGTTTAGGGTTAGGGTTAGGGTTAGGGTAAGGGTTAGGGTTAGGGTTTGGGTTCGGGTTAGGTTTAGGGTTAGGGTTAGGGTTAGGGTTAAGTTTACGGTTAGCGTTAGAGTTAGGGTTTGGATTAGGGTTAGGGTTAGGTTTAGGGTTTGGGATTGGGTTAGGCGTAGGGTTAGGATTTGGGTTAAACTTTGTTGTTAGGGGTTAGGGATTAGCTTTAGGGTTAGGGTTAGGGTTAGGGTTAGGGTTAGGGTTAGGGTTAGGGTTAGGCTTTGGGTTAGGGTTAGGGTTAGGTTTAGGTTTACTTTTTGGGTTACGGTTAGGGTTAGGTTTAGAATTAGGGTTAGGGTTAGTGTTAGGGTTAATGTTTGGGTTAGGGTTAGGGTTTGATTTAGGGTTTGGGTTAGGTTTAGGTTTAGGGTTAGGGTTAGGTTTTGGGTTAGGGTTAGGGTTAGGTTTAGGGTTTGGGTTAGGGTTAGGGTTTGGGTTAGTGTTAGGGTTAGTGATAGTGTTAGGGTTTGGCTTAGGGTTAGTGTTAGGCTTAGGTTTAGGGTTAGGGTTTGGATGAGGGTTAGGGTTTGGGTTAGGGATAGGGTTAGGGTTAGTTGTTGGGTTATGGTTACGGTTAGGGTTTGAGTTAATGTTAGGGTTAGGGTTAGGGTTAGGGTTAGGGTTTGGGTTAGGGTTAGGTTTATGGTTAGGGGTTGGATTTCGGTTAGGGTTAGGTTTATGGTTAGGATTAGGGTTAGGGTTAGGGTTAGGATTAGGTTAGGTTTAAGATTTGGGTTAGGGTTAGGGTAAGGGTTAGGGTTAGGTTTAGGGTTAGGATTAGGGTTAGGGTTAGGGTTTGGGTTTGGGTTAGGGTTAGGGTTAGCGTTTGGGTTAGTGTTAGGGTTAGTGATAGTGTTAGGGATAGTGTTAGGGCTAGGGTTAGGGTTTGGGTTAGGGTTAGGGTTAGGTTTCGGGTTTGGGTTAGAGTTAGGGTGAGGGTTAGGGTTTGGGTTAGGGTTAGGGTTACGGTTAGGATTAGGGTTATGGTTAGGGTTCGGATTAGGGTTAGTTTTAGGGTTTGGGTTTGGGTAAGGGTAAGGGTTAGGGTTCGGGTTAGGATAAGGATGAGGGTTAGGGTTAGGGTTAGGATTAGGGTTAGTATTTGGGTTATGGTTTAGGTTTGGGTTAGGGTTAGGTTTTGGGTAAGGGTAAGGGTTAGGGTTCGGGTTAGGGTTAGGGTTAGGGTTAGGTTAGGATTTGGGTTAGAGTTAGGGTTAGTGTTAGGGTTTGGGTTTGGTTTAGGGTTAGGGTTAAGTTAGGTTTTATGTTAGAGTTAGGGTTAGGGTTAGGGGGTGGATTAGGGTTATGGTTAGGGTTAGGCTTTAGGTTTGGGTTATGGTTAGGTTTAGGGTTAGGATTTAAGGGTAGGAATAGGGTAACTGTTAGGGTTTGGGTTATAGTTAGGGTTACGGTGTGGATTTGGGTTGGGGTAGGGGTTTAGGTGTGGGTTGTTTTGGGTTAGGTTTAGGGTTAGGGTTAGGGTTTCGGTTCGGGTTAGGATTAGGGTTAGGGTTTGAGTTTGAATTAGGTTTAGGGTTAGCATTAGGGTTAGGGTTAGGGTTAGGATTAGTGTTTCGGTTAGGGTTAAGTTTAGGGTTAGGGTTAGGGTTCCGATTAGAGTTAGGTTTAGAGTTTGGGTTTGGGTAAGGGTTAAGGTTAGGGGTAGGGTTAGGGTTAGGTTAGTACTAGGATTAGGGTTAGGGTTAGGTTTAGGAATAGGGTTAGGGTTAGGGTTAGGTTTAGGGTTTCGGTTTGGGTTATGTTTTGGGTTAGGTTTAGGGTTAGGGTTAGAGTTTATTGTTATGGTTAGGGTTAGGATTAGGGTTAGGGTTTGAGTTTGAATTAGGTTTAGTGTTAGCATTAGGGTTAGGGTTAGGTTTAGGATCAGTGTTTCAGTTAGGTTTAGGGTTAGGGTTAGGGTGAGGGTTAGGGTTTGATTTAGGGTTAGGGTTAGGGTTAGGGTTAGTGTTAGGGTTTGGGTTAGGTTTAGGGTTAGGACTAGGGTTAGTGTTAGGGTTAAGTTTAGGGTTAGCATTAGGGTTAGGATTAGTGTTAGGGTTAGGGTTTGGGTTAATGTTAGGTTTAAGGTTAGGGTTAGGGTTTGGGTTAGGGTTAGGGTTATGGTTAGGGTTTGAGTTAGGGTTAGGGTTAGGATTAGGGTTACGGTTAGGGTTAGGATTAGGGTTAGGGTTTGTGTTAAGATTAGGGTTTGGGTTTGGGTTAGGGTTAGGGTTAGGGTTAGGGTTAGGGTTAGGTTTACAATTAGGGTTAGTGTTAAGGTTAGGGTTAGGGTGAGGGTTAGGATAAGGATGGAGGTGAGGGTTAGGGTTAGGATTAGGATTATTATTTGGGTTATGGTTTGGGTTAGGGTTAGGGTTAGGGTTTGGATTAGTGTTAGATTTAGGGTTTGAGTTAGGGTTAGGTTTCGGCTTAGGTTAGGGTTTGGGTTACAGTCAGGGTTAGGGTTAGGGTTTGGGTTTGGTTTAGAGTTAGGGTTAGGTTAGGGTTTGGGTTAGAGTTAGGGTTAGGGTGAGGGTTAGGGTTAGGGTTTGGGTTGGGTTAGGATTAGGGTTAGGGTTTGAGTTTGAATTAGGTTTAGAGTTAGCATTAGGGTTAGGGTTAGGTTTAGGATAAGTATTTCAGTTAGGGTTAGGGTTAGGGTTAGGGTTTGGGTTCGGGTTAGGGTTAGGGTTAGGGTTAGGATTTGATTTAGGGTTAAGGTTAGGGTTAGGGTTAGTGTTAGGGTTTGGGTTAGAGTTAGGGTTAGGAGTAGGGTTAGTTTTATGGTTAGGTTTAGGGTTAGCATTAGTTTTAGGATTAGCGTTAGGGTTAGGGTTTGGGTTAGGGTTAGGGTTATGGTTAGGGTTTGGGTTAGGGTTAGAGTTAGGGTTAGGTTTCGGGTTGGGTTAGAGTTAGGGTGAGGGTTAGGGTTTGGGTTAGGGTTAGGGTTACGGTTAGGATTAGGGTTATGGTTAGGGTTCGGATTAGGGTTAGTTTTAGGGTTTGGGTTTGGGTAAGGGTAAGGGTTATGGTTCGGGTTAGGATAAGGATGAGGGTTAGGGTTAGGGTTAGGATTAGGGTTAGTATTTGGGTTATGGTTTAGGTTTGTGTTAGGGTTAGGGTTTTCGTTAGTGTTAGAGTTAGGTTTTGAGTTAGGGTTAGGGTTAGGGTTAGGTTAGGATTTGGGTTAGAGTTAGGGTTAGTGTTAGGGTTTGGGTTTGGTTTAGGGTTAGGGTTAGGTTAGGGTTTATGTTAGAGTTAGGGTTAGGGTTAGGGGTTGGATTAGGGTTATGGTTAGGGTTAGGCTTTAGGTTTGGGTTATGGTTAGGTTTAGGGTTAGGGTTTAAGGGTAGGATTAGGGTTACTGTTAGGGTTTGGGTTATGGTTAGGGTTACGGTGTGGGTTTGGGTTAGGGTTAAGGTTTCGGTGTGGGTTATGTTTTGGGTTAGGTTTAGGGTTAGGGTTAGGGTTTCGGTTCGGGTTAGGATTAGGGTTAGGGTTTGAGTTTGAATTAGGTTTAGGGTTAGCATTAGGGTTAGGGTTAGGTTTAGGATTAGTGTTTCGGGTAGGGTTAAGTTTACGGTTAGAGTTAGGGTTCCAATTAGAGTTAGGTTTAGAGTTTGGGTTTGGGTTAGGGTTAAGGTTATGGTTAGGGTTAGGGTTAGGGTTAGTACTAGGATTAGGGTTAGGGTTAGGGTTAGGATAAGGGTTAGGGTTTGGGTTAGGGTTAGGGTTTCGGTTTGGGTTATGTTTTGGGTTAGGTTTAGGGTTAGGATCAGAGTTTATTGTTATGGTTAGGGTTAGGATTAGGGTTAGGGTTTGAGTTTGAATTAGGTTTAGGGTTAGCATTAGGGTTAGGGTTAGGTTTAGGATAAGTGTTTCAGTTAGGTTTAGGGTTAGGGTTAGGGTGAGGGTTAGGGTTTGTTTTAGGGATAGGGTTAGGGTTAGGGTTAGTGTTAGGGTTTGGGTTAGGTTTAGGGTTAGGACTAGGGTTAGTGTTAGGGTTAAGTTTAGGGTTAGCATTAGGGTTAGGATTAGTGTTAGGGTTAGGGTTTGGGTTAGGGTTAGGGTTAGGGTTAGGGTTAGGGTTAGGGTTAGGACTAGGGTTTGTGTTAGGGTTAGGTTTAGTGTTAGCATTAGGGTTAGGATTAGGGTTAGGGTTAGGGTTTGGGTTAGGGTTAGGGTTAGGGTTAGGGTTAGGGTTAGGGTTTGTTTTAGGGTTAGGGTTAGGGTTAGGGTTTGGGTGAGGGTTAGGGTTAGGGTTAGGATTAGGGTTAGGGTTTGTGTTAAGATTAGGGTTTGGGTTTGGGTTAGGGTAAGGGTTAGGGTTAGGGTTAGGGTTAGGGTTAGAATTAGGGTTAGGGTTAGGTTTAGGGTTAGGACTAGGGTTAGTGTTAGGGTTAAGTTTAGGGTTAGCATTAGGGTTAGGATTAGTGTTAGGGTTAGGGTTTGGTTAGGGTTAGGGTTAGGGTTAGGGTTAGGGTTTGGGTTAGGGTTAGGGTTAGGATTATGGTTAGGGTTTGAGTTAGGGTTAGGGTTAGGATTAGGGTTACGGTTAGGGTTAGGATTAGGGTTAGGTTTTGTGTTAAGATAAGGGTTTGGGTTTGGGTTAGGGTTAGGGTTAGGGTTAGGGTTAGGTTTACAATTAGGGTTAGTGTTAAGGTTAGGGTTAGGGTTAGGGTTAGGATAAGGATGAAGGTTAGGGTTAGGGTTGGGATTAGGGTTATTATTTGGGTTATGGTTTGGGTTAGGTTTAGGGTTAGGGTTTGGATTAGTGTTAGAGTTAGGGTTTGAGTTAGGGTTATGTTTAGGGTTAGGTTAGGGTTTGGGTTACAGTCAGGGTTAGGGTTAGGGTTTGGGTTTGGTTTAGAGTTAGGGTTAGGTTAGGGTTTGGGTTAGAGTTAGGGTTAGGGTGAGGGTTAGGGTTAGGGTTTGGGTTGGGTTAGGATTAGTTTTAGGGTTTGAGTTTGAATTAGGTTTAGAGTTAGCATTAGGGTTAGGGTTAGGTTTAGGATAAGTATTTCAGTTAGGGTTAGGGTTAGGGTTAGGGTTTGGGTTCGGGTTAGGGTTAGGGTTAGGGTTAGGATTTGATTTAGGGTTAAGGTTAGGGTTAGGGTTAGTGTTAGGGTTTGGGTTAGAGTTAGGGTTAGGAGTAGGGTTAGTTTTATGGTTAGGTTTAGGGTTAGCATTAGTTTTAGGATTAGCGTTAGGGTTAGGGTTTGGGTTAGGGTTAGGGTTATGGTTAGGGTTTGGGTTAGGGTTAGAGTTAGGGTTAGGTTTCGGGTTGGGTTAGAGTTAGGGTGAGGGTTAGGGTTTGGGTTAGGGTTAGGGTTACGGTTAGGATTAGGGTTATGGTTAGGGTTCGGATTAGGGTTAGTTTTAGGGTTTGGGTTTGGGTAAGGGTAAGGGTTATGGTTCGGGTTAGGATAAGGATGAGGGTTAGGGTTAGGGTTAGGATTAGGGTTAGTATTTGGGTTATGGTTTAGGTTTGTGTTAGGGTTAGGGTTTTCGTTAGTGTTAGAGTTAGGTTTTGAGTTAGGGTTAGGGTTAGGGTTAGGTTAGGATTTGGGTTAGAGTTAGGGTTAGTGTTAGGGTTTGGGTTTGGTTTAGGGTTAGGGTTAGGTTAGGGTTTATGTTAGAGTTAGGGTTAGGGGTAGGGGTTGGATTAGGGTTATGGTTAGGGTTAGGCTTTAGGTTTGGGTTATGGTTAGGTTTAGGGTTAGGGTTTAAGGGTAGGATTAGGGTTACTGTTAGGGTTTGGGTTATGGTTAGGGTTACGGTGTGGGTTTGGGTTAGGGTTAAGGTTTCGGTGTGGGTTATGTTTTGGGTTAGGTTTAGGGTTAGGGTTAGGGTTTCGGTTCGGGTTAGGATTAGGGTTAGGGTTTGAGTTTGAATTAGGTTTAGGGTTAGCATTAGGGTTAGGGTTAGGTTTAGGATTAGTGTTTCGGGTAGGGTTAAGTTTACGGTTAGAGTTAGGGTTCCAATTAGAGTTAGGTTTAGAGTTTGGGTTTGGGTTAGGGTTAAGGTTATGGTTAGGGTTAGGGTTAGGGTTAGTACTAGGATTAGGGATAGGGATAGGGTTAGGATAAGGGTTAGGGTATGGGTTAGGGTTAGGGTTTGGGTTTGGGTTATGTTTTGGGTTAGGTTTAGGGTTAGGATCAGAGTTTATTGTTATGGTTAGGGTTAGGATTAGGGTTAGGGTTTGAGTTTGAATTAGGTTTAGGGTTAGCATTAGGGTTAGGGTTAGGTTTAGGATAAGTGTTTCAGTTAGGTTTAGGGTTAGGGTTAGGGTGAGGGTTAGGGTTTGATTTAGGGATAGGGTTAGGGTTAGGGTTAGTGTTAGGGTTTGGGTTAGGTTTAGGGTTAGGACTAGGGTTAGTGTTAGGGTTAAGTTTAGGGTTAGCATTAGGGTTAGGATTAGTGTTAGGGTTAGGGTTTGGGTTAGGGTTAGGGTTAGGGTTAGGGTTAGGGTTAGGACTAGGGTTTGTGTTAGGGTTAGGTTTAGTGTTAGCATTAGGGTTAGGATTAGGGTTAGGGTTAGGGTTTGGGTTAGGGTTAGGGTTAGGGTTAGGGTTAGGGTTAGGGTTTGTTTTAGGGTTAGGGTTAGGGTTAGGGTTTGGGTGAGGGTTAGGGTTAGGGTTAGGATTAGGGTTAGGGTTTGTGTTAAGATTAGGGTTTGGGTTTGGGTTAGGGTAAGGGTTAGGGTTAGGGTTAGGGTTAGGGTTAGAATTAGGGTTAGGGTTAGGTTTAGGGTTAGGACTAGGGTTAGTGTTAGGGTTAAGTTTAGGGTTAGCATTAGGGTTAGGATTAGTGTTAGGGTTAGGGTTTGGTTAGGGTTAGGGTTAGGGTTAGGGTTAGGGTTTGGGTTAGGGTTAGGGTTAGGATTATGGTTAGGGTTTGAGTTAGGGTTAGGGTTAGGATTAGGGTTACGGTTAGGGTTAGGATTAGGGTTAGGTTTTGTGTTAAGATTAGGGTTTGGGTTTGGGTTAGGGTTAGGGTTAGGGTTAGGGTTAGGTTTACAATTAGGGTTAGTGTTAAGGTTAGGGTTAGGGTTAGGGTTAGGATAAGGATGAAGGTTAGGGTTAGGGTTGGGATTAGGGTTATTATTTGGGTTATGGTTTGGGTTAGGTTTAGGGTTAGGGTTTGGATTAGTGTTAGAGTTAGGGTTTGAGTTAGGGTTATGTTTAGGGTTAGGTTAGGGTTTGGGTTACAGTCAGGGTTAGGGTTAGGGTTTGGGTTTGTTTAGATTTAGGGTTAGGTTAGGGTTTGGGTTAGAGTTAGGGTTAGGTTTAGTGTTAAGTTTAGGGTGAGGGTTAGGGTTAGCATTAGGGTTAGGTTTTGGGTTATGGTTAGGGTTAGGGTTAGAATTAGGATTAGGGTTATGTTTATGGTTAGGGTTAGGGTTAGGATAAGGATGAGTGTTAGGGTTAGCGTTAGGATTAGGGTTATTATTTGGGTTATGGTTTGGATTAGGGTTAGGGTTAGGGTTTGGGTTAGTGTTAGAGTTATGGTTTGAGTTAGGGTTAGGTTTAGGGTTAGGTTAGGGTTTGGGTTAGAGTTAGGGTTAGGGTTAGGGTTTGGGTTTGGTTTAGAGTTAGGGTTAGGTTAGTGTATGGGTTAGAGTTAGGGTTAGGGTGAGGTATTGAATTAGGGTTATGGTTAGGGTTAGGGTTAGGATTAGGGTTAGGGTTAGGGTTCCGATTAGAGTTAGGTTTAGAGTTTGGGTTTGGGTAAGGGTTATGGTTAGGTGTAGGGTTAGGGTTAGGGTAAGGACTAGGCTTAGGGTTAGGGTTAGGGTTAGGATTAGGTTTAGGGTTTGGGTTTAGGTTTCAGTTATGGTTGGGGTTAGTGTTAGGGTTAGGGTTTAGTGTTAGTGTTAGGGTTAGGGTTAGGGTTTCGGTTTGGGTTATGTTTTGGGTTAGGTTTAGGGTTAGGGTTAGGGTTTGGGTTCGGGTTAGAAATAGGGTTAGGGTTTGAGTTTGAATTAGGTTTAGGGTTAGCATTAGGGTTATAGTTAGGTTTAGGATTAGTGTTTCAGTTAGGGTTTGGGTTCGGGTTCGGGTTAGGGTTAGGGTTAGGGTTAGGGTTTGATTTAGGGTTAGGGTTAGGTTTAGGGTTAGTGTTAGGGTTTGGGTTAGGGTTAGGGTTAGGACTAGGGTTTGTGTTAGGGATAGGTTAAGTGTTAGCATTAGGGTTAGGATTAGGGTTAGGGTTAGGGTTTGGGTTAGGGTTAGGGTTAGGGTTAGGGTTAGGGTTTGTTTTAGGGATAGGGTTAGGGTTAGGGTTTGGGTGAGGGTTAGGGTTAGGGTTAGGATTAGGGTTAGGGTTTGTGTTAAGATTAGGGTTTGGTTTTGGGTTAGGGTAAGGGTTAGGGTTAGGGTTAGGGTTAGGGTTAGAATTAGGGTTAGGGTTAGGTTTAGGGTTAGGGTTAGGGTTAGAATAAGGATGAGGGTTAGGGTTAGGGTTAGTATTAGGGTTATTATTTGGGTTATGGTTTGGGTTAGTCTTAGGGTTAGGGTTTGGGTTAGTGTTAGAGTTAGGGTTTGAGTTAGGGCTAGGTTTAGGGTTAGGTTAGGTTTTGGGTAAGAGAAAGGGTTAGGGTTAGGGATTGGATTTGGTTTAGAGTAAGGGTTAGGTTAGCGTTTGGGTTAGAGTTAGGGTTAGGGTGAGGGTTTGGATTAGTTTATGGTTAGGATTAGGGTTAGGATTAGGTTTAGGGTTAGGGTTCCGATTAGAGTTAGGTTTAGAGTTTGGGTTTGGGTAAGGGTTAAGGTTAGGGTTATGGTTAGGGTTAGGGTTAGTGTTAGGACTAGGATTAGGGTTAGGGTTAGGGTTAGGATTAGTGTTAGGTTTAGGGTTAGGGTTACGGTTTTGGTTTGGGTTATGTTCTGGTTAGTTTTAGGGTTAGGGTTAGGGTTTGGTTTGGGTTCGGATTAGGGTTAGTGTTTGAGTTTGAATTAGGTTTAGATTTAGCATTAGGGTTAGGGTTAGGTTTAGGATAAGTATTTCAGTTAGGGTTAGGGTTAGGGTTAGGGTTTGGGTTCGGGTTAGGGTTAGGGTTAGGGTTAGGGTTTGATTTAGGGTTAAGGTTAGGGTTAGGGTTAGTGTTACGTTTTGGGTTAGAGTTAGGGTTAGGAGTAGGGTTAGTTTTAGGGTTAGGTTTAGGGTTAGCAGTAGGGTTACGATTAGCGTTAGGGTTAGGGTTCGGGTTAGGGTTAGGGTTAGGGTTAGGGTTAGGGTTTGGGTTAGGGTTAGGGTTAGGGTTAGGGTTAGGATTAGGGTTAGGATTAGGGTTAGGGTTTGTGTTAAGATTAGGGTTTGGGTTTGGGTTAGGGCTAGGGTTAGGGTTAGGGTTAGAGTTAGGGTTAGGTTTCGGGTTGGGTTAGAGTTAGGGTGAGGGTTAGGGTTTGCGTTAGGGTTAGGGTTACGGTTAGGATTAGGGTTATGGTTAGGGTTCGGATTAGGGTTAGTTTTAGGGTTTGGGTTTGGGTAAGGTTAAGGGTTAGGGTTCGGGTTAGGATAAGGATGAGGGTTAGGGTTAGGGTTAGGATTAGTGTTAGTATTTGGGTTATGGTTTAGGTTTGTGTTAGGGTTAGGGTTTTCGTTAGTGTTAGAGTTAGGTTTTGAGTTAGGGTTAGGGTTAGGGTTAGGTTAGGATTTGGGTTAGAGTTAGGGTTAGTGTTAGGGTTTGGGTTTGTTTTAGGGTTAGGGTTAGGTTAGGGTTTATGTTAGAGTTATGGTTAGGGTTAGGGGTTGGATTAGGGTTATGGTTAGGGTTAGGCTTTAGGTTTGGGTTATGGTTAGGTTTAGGGTTAGGGTTTAAGGGTAGGATTAGGGTTACTGGTACGGTTTGGGTTATGGTTAGGGTTACGTAGTGGGTTTGGGTTAGGGTTAAGGTTTCGGTGTGGGTTATGTCTTGGGTTAGGTTTAGGGTTAGGGTTAGGGTTTCGGTTCGGGTTAGGATTAGGGTTAGGGTTTGAGTTTGAATTAGGTTTAGGGTTAGCATTAGGGTTAGGGTTAGGTTTAGGATTAGTGTTTCGGGTAGGGTTAAGTTTAGGTTTAGGGTTAGGGTTCCTATTAGAGTTAGGTTTAGAGTTTGGGTTTGGGTTAGGGTTAAGGTTAGGGTTAGGGTTAGGGTTAGGGTTAGGGTTAGTACTAGGATTAGGGTTAGGTTTAGGGTTAGGATAAGGGTTAGGGTTTGGGTTAGGGTTAGGGTTTCGGTTTGGGTTATGTTTTGGGTTAGGTTTAGGGTTAGGGTCAGAGTTTATTGTTATGGTTAGGGTTAGGATTAGGGTTAGGGTTTGAGTTTGAATTAGGTTTAGGGTTAGCATTAGGGTTAGGGTTAGGTTTAGGATAAGTGTTTCAGTTAGGTTTAGGGTTAGGGTTAGGGTGAGGGTTAGGGTTTGATTTAGGGATAGGGTTAGGGTTAGGGTTAGTGTTAGGGTTTGGGTTAGGTTTAGGGTTAGGACTAGGGTTAGTGTTAGGGTTAAGTTTAGGGTTAGCATTAGCGTTAGGATTAGTGTTAGGGTTAGGGTTTGGGTTAGGGTTAGGGTTAGGGTTAGGGTTAGGGTTAGGGTTTGGGTTAGGGTTATGTTTAGGATTATGGTTAGGGTTTGTGTTAGGGTTAGGGTTAGGATTAGGGTTACGGTTAGGGTTAGGATTAGGGTTAGGTTTTGTGTTAAGATTAGGGTTTGGTTTGGGTTAGGGTTAGGGTTAGGGTTAGGGTTAGGGTTAGGTTTACAATTAGGGTTAGTGTTAAGGTTAGGGTTAGGGTTAGGGTTAGGATAAGGATGAAGGTTAGGGTTAGGGTTGGGATTAGGGTTATTATTTGGGTTATTTTTTGGGTTAGGTTTAGGGTTAGGGTTTGGATTAGTGTTAGAGTTAGGGTTTGAGTTAGGGTTATGTTTAGGGTTAGGTTAGGGTTTGGGTTACAGTCAGGGTTAGGGTTAGGGTTTGGGTTTGGTTTAGAGTTAGGGTTAGGTTAGGGTTTGGGTTAGAGTTAGGGTTAGGGTTAGTGTTAAGTTTAGGGTGAGGGTTAGGGTTAGCATTAGGGTTAGGTTTTGGGTTATGGTTAGGGTTAGGGTTAGGGTTAGGATAAGGATGAGTGTTAGGGTTAGGGTGAGGATTAGGGTTATTATTTGGGTTATGGTTTGGATTAGGGTTAGGGTTAGGGTTTGGGTTAGTGTTAGAGTTATGGTTTGAGTTAGGGTTAGGTTTAGGGTTAGGTTAGGGTTTGGGTTAGAGTTAGGGTTAGGGTTAGGGTTTGGGTTTGGTTTAGAGTTAGGGTTAGGTTAGTGTATGGGTTAGAGTTAGGGTTAGGGTGAGGTATTGAATTAGGGTTATGGTTAGGGTTAGGGTTAGGATTAGGGTTAGGGTTAGGGTTCCGATTAGAGTTAGGTTTAGAGTTTGGGTTTGGGTAAGTGTTATGGTTAGGTTTAGGGT
>JAJHUQ010000032.1:13830000-13832500 GCA_035773235.1 Eospalax fontanierii
GTTAGGGTTAGGGTTAGGGTTAGGGTTAGGACTAGGGTTTGTGTTAGGGTTAGGTTTAGTGTTAGCATTAGGGTTAGGATTAGGGTTAGGGTTAGGGTTTGGGTTAGTGTTAGGGTTAGGGTTAGGGTTAGGATTTGTTTTAGGGTTAGGGTTAGGGTTAGGGTTTGGGTGAGGGTTAGGGTTAGGGTTAGGATTAGGGTTAGGGTTTGTGTTAAGATTAGGGTTTGGGTTTGGGTTAGGGTAAGGGTTAGGGTTAGGGTTAGGGTTAGGGTTAGAATTAGGGTTAGGGTTAGGGTTAGGGTTAGGACTAGGGTTAGTGTTAGGGTTAAGTTTAGGGTTAGCATTAGGGTTAGGATTAGTGTTAGGGTTAGGGTTTGGTTAGGGTTAGGGTTAGGGTTAGGGTTAGGGTTTGGGTTAGGGTTAGGGTTAGGATTATGGTTAGGGTTTGAGTTAGGGTTAGGGTTAGGATTAGGGTTACGGTTAGGGTTAGGATTAGGGTTAGGTTTTGTGTTAAGATTAGGGTTTGGGTTTGGGTTAGGGTTAGGGTTAGGGTTAGGGTTAGGTTTACAATTAGGGTTAGTGTTAAGGTTAGGGTTACGGTTAGGGTTAGGATAAGGATGAAGGTTAGGGTTAGGGTTGGGATTAGGGTTATTATTTGGGTTATGGTTTGGGTTAGGTTTAGGGTTAGGGTTTGGATTAGTGTTAGAGTTAGGGTTTGAGTTAGGGTTATGTTTAGGGTTAGGTTAGGGTTTGGGTTACAGTCAGGGTTAGGGTTAGGGTTTGGGTTTGGTTTAGATTTAGGGTTAGGTTAGGGTTTGGGTTAGAGTTAGGGTTAGGTTTAGTGTTAAGTTTAGGGTGAGGGTTAGGGTTAGCATTAGGGTTAGGTTTTGGGTTATGGTTAGGGTTAGGGTTAGAATTAGGATTAGGGTTATGGTTAGGGTTAGGGTTAGGGTTAGGATAAGGATGAGTGTTAGGGTTAGGGTTAGGATTAGGGTTATTATTTGGGTTATGGTTTGGATTAGGGTTAGGGTTAGGGTTTGGGTTAGTGTTAGAGTTATGGTTTGAGTTAGGGTTAGGTTTAGGGTTAGGTTAGGGTTTGGGTTAGAGTTAGGGTTAGGGTTAGGGTTTGGGTTTGGTTTAGAGTTAGGGTTAGGTTAGTGTATGGGTTAGAGTTAGGGTTAGGGTGAGGTATTGAATTAGGGTTATGGTTAGGGTTAGGGTTAGGATTAGGGTTAGGGTTAGGGTTCCGATTAGAGTTAGGTTTAGAGTTTGGGTTTGGGTAAGTGTTATGCTTAGGTTTAGGGTTAGGGTTAGGGTAAGGACTAGGATTAGGGTTAGGGTTAGGGTTAGGATTAGGTTTAGGGTTTGGGTTTAGGTTTCAGTTATGGTTAGGGTTAGTGTTAGGGTTAGGGTTTAGTGTTAGTGTTAGGGTTAGGGTTAGGGTTTCGGTTTGGGTTATGTTTTGGGTTAGGTTTAGGGTTAGGGTTAGGGTTTGGGTTCGGGTTAGAAATAGGGTTAGGGTTTGAGTTTGAATTAGGTTTAGGGTTAGCATTAGGGTTATAGTTAGGTTTAGGATTAGTGTTTCAGTTAGGGTTTGGGTTCGGGTTCGGGTTAGGGTTAGGGTTAGGGTTAGGGTTTGATTTAGGGTTAGGGTTAGGTTTAGGGTTAGTGTTAGGGTTTGGGTTAGGGTTAGGGTTAGGACTAGGGTTTGTGTTAGGGATAGGTTAAGTGTTAGCATTAGGGTTAGGATTAGGGTTAGGGTTAGGGTTTGGGTTAGGGTTAGGGTTAGGGTTAGGGTTTGTTTTAGGGTTAGGGTTAGGGTTAGGGTTTGGGTGAGGGTTAGGGTTAGGGTTAGGATTAGGGTTAGGGTTTGTGTTAAGATTAGGGTTTGGGTTTGGGTTAGGGTAAGGGTTAGGGTTAGGGTTAGGGTTAGGGTTAGAATTAGGGTTAGGGTTAGGTTTAGGGTTAGGGTTAGGGTTAGAATAAGGATGAGGGTTAGGGTTAGGGTTAGTATTAGGGTTATTATTTGGGTTATGGTTTGGGTTAGTGTTAGGGTTAGGGTTTGGGTTAGTGTTAGAGTTAGGGTTTGAGTTAGGGTTAGGTTTAGGGTTAGGTTAGGTTTTGGGTTAGAGATAGGGTTAGGGTTAGGGTTTGGATTTGGTTTAGAGTTAGGGTTAGGTTAGCGTTTGGGTTAGAGTTAGGGTTAGGGTGAGGTTTTGGATTAGTTTATGGTTAGGATTAGGGTTAGGATTAGGTTTAGGGTTAGGGTTCCGATTAGAGTTAGGTTTAGAGTTTGGGTTTGGGTAAGGGTTAAGGTTAGGGTTAGGGTTACGGTTAGGGTTAGTGTTAGGACTAGGATTAGGGTTAGGGTTAGGGTTAGGATTAGTGTTAGGTTTAGGGTTAGGGTTACGGTTTTGGTTTGGGTTATGTTCTGGTTAGTTTTAGGGTTAGGGTTAGGGTTTGGTTTGGGTTCGGATTAGGGTTAGTGTTTGAGTTTGAA
>JAJHUQ010000032.1:13842500-13847500 GCA_035773235.1 Eospalax fontanierii
AGCATTAGGGTTAGGATTAGGGTTAGGTTTAGGGTTTGGGTTAGGGCTAGGGTTAGGTTTAGTGTTAGGGTTAGGGTTTGGGTTAGGGTTAGTGTTAGGGTTAGGGTTTGGGTTAGGATTAGGGTTAGGATTAGGGTTAGGGTTTGTGTTAAGATTAGGGTTTGGGTTTGGGTTAGGGTTAGGGTTAGGGTTTGGATTAAGGTGACGTTTAGGGTTACGGTTTGGGTTTGGGTTAGGGTTAGGGTTAGGTTTACGTTTAGGGTTATTGTTTCGGTTTCGGTGTGGATTAGGCTTAGGTTTCGTGTTAGGGTTTGGGTTTCGGTTAGGATTAGGGTAAGGGTTAAAGTTAGGGTTAGGGGTTGGTTTAGGGTTAGGGTTAGGGTTAGGGTTAGGGATAGGGTTAGAATTAGGGTTAGGGTTAAGGTTAGTGTTAGGGTTAGGTTTAGGTTTAGGGTTAGGGTTAGGGTTGGTGTTAAGATTATGGTTAGGGTTAGGGTTTGGCATAGGTTTTCTGTTAGGATTAGGGTTAGGGTTAGAATTAGGGTTACGGTTAGGGTTAGGTTTAGAGTTTGGGTTTGGGTAAGGGTTAAGGTTAGGTTTAGGGTTAGGGTTAGATTTAGGGTTAGGACTAGGATTAGGGCTAGGGTTAGGGTTAGGATTAGGGTTAGGGTTTGGTTTTAGGTTTGGGTTATGGTTAGGGTAAGTGTTAGGGTTAGGGTTTAGGGTTACTGTTAGGTTTAAGGTTATGGTTTCGGTTTGGGTTATGTTTTGGGTTAGGTTTAGGGTTAGGGTTAGGGTTTGAGTTGGAATTAGGTTTAGGGTTAGCATTAGGGTTAGGGTTAGGTTTAGGATTAGTGTTTCAGTTAGGGTTAGGGTTAGGGTTAGGGTTTGGGTTCGGGTTAGGGTTAGGGTTAGGGTTAGGGTTAGGTTTTGATTTAGGGTTAGGGTTAGGGTTAGGGTTTTTGTTAGGGTTTGGGTTAGGGTTAGGGTTAAGACTAGGGTTAGTGTTAGGGTTAGGTTTAGGGTTAGTATTAGGTTTAGGATTAGGGTTAGGGTTACGGTTTGGGTTACGGTTAGGGTTAGGGTTAGGGTTTGGGTTAGGGTGAGGGTTAGGGTTAGAGTTAGGGTTATGGTTAGGTTTAGCATTAGGGTTAGGGTTAGGGTTATGGTTAGGGTTAGCTTTAGGGTTAGGGTTAGGGTTTGGGTTTGGGTTAGGGTTTGGGTTACGGTTAGGGTTTGGGTTAGGGTTTGGGTTAGAGTTCGGGTTAGGATTTGGGTTAGGGTTAGGGTTAGAGTCGGATTTGGGTTAGAGTTATGGTGAGGGTTAGGGGTTGGGTTAGGGTTAGGGTTAGGGTTAGGGTTAGGGTTAGGGTTAGGGTTAGGGTTACGGTTTCGGTTTCGGTTATATTTTGGGTTAGTTTTAGGGTTAGGGTTAGGGTTAGGGTTAGGGTTTGGATTAGGTTTAGGGTTAGCATTAGGGTTAGGGTTAGGTTTCGGATAAGTGTTTCAGTTAGGGTTAGGGTTAGGGTTAGGATTAGGATTAGGGTTAGGTTTAGGGTTAGGGTTACGGTTTCGGTTTCGGTTATGTTTTGGGTTAGTTTTAGGGTTAGGGTTAGGGTTTGGGTTGGGTTAGGATTAGGGTTAGGGTTTGAGTTTGAATTAGGTTTAGGGTTAGCATTAGGGTTAGGGTTAGGTTTAGGATAAGTCTTTCAGTTAGGGTTAGGGTTAGGGTTAGGGTTTGGGTTCGGGTTAGGGTTAGGGTTAGGGTTTGATTTAGGGTTAAGTTTAGGGTTAGGGTTAGTGTTAGGGTTTGGGTTAGGGTTACGGTTAGGAGTAGGGTTAGTGTTAGGGTTAGGTTTAGGGTTAGCATTAGGGTTAGGATTAACATTAGGGTTAGGGTTTGGGTTAGGGTTAGGGTTAGGGTTAGGGTTTGGGTTAGGTTTAGGGTTGGGGTTGGGGTTAGGGTGTGGTGGGGGTTAGGGTTAGGATTAGGGTTGGGGTTTGTGTTTAGATCAGGGTTTGGGTTTGGGTTAGGGTTACGGTTACGGTTACGGTTAGGGTTAGGGTTAGGGTTAGAATTACTGTTAGGTTTAAGGTTAGGGTTAGGGTTAGGGTTAGGATAAGGATGAGGGTTAGGGTTAGGGTTAGGATTAGTGTTATTATTTGGGTTATGGTTTGGGTTAGGGTTAGGGTTAGGGTTTGGGTTAGTGTTAGAGTTAGGGTTTGAGTTAGGGTTAGGTATAGGGTTAGGTTAGGGTTTGGGTTAGAGTTAGGGTTAGGGTTAGGTTTGGGTTTGGTTTAGAGTTAGGGTTAGGTTTGGGTTTGGGTTAGAGTTAGTGTTAGGGTGAGGTGTTGGATTAGTGTTATGGTTAGGGTTAGGGTTAGGAATAGGGTTAGGGTTAGGGTTCCGATTAGAGTTAGGTTTAGAGTTTGGGTTTGGGTAAGGTTTAAGGTTAGTGTTAGTGTTAGGGTTTGGGTTAGGGTTAGGGTTAGGACTAGGATTAGGGTTAGGGTTAGGGTTAGGATTAGGGTTAGGGTTTGGGTTTAGGTTTGGGTTAATGTTAGGGTTAGTGTTAGGGTTAGGGTTTAGGGTTAGGGTTAGATTTAGGTAGGGTTAGATTTAGGGTTAGGGTTTCGTTGTGGGTTATGTTTTGGGTTAGGTTTAGGGTTAGGGTTAGGGTTTGGGTTCGGGTTAGGAATAGGTTTAGGGTTTGAGTTTGAATTAGGTTTAGGGTTAGCATTAGGGTTAGGGTTAGGTTTAGGATTAGTGTTTCAGTTAGGGTTAGGGTTAAGGTTTGGGTTGGTGGGAGGGTTAGGGTTAGGGTTAGGGTTAGGACTTGGATTAGGGTTAGGGTTAGGGATAGGATTATGGTTAGGGTTTGGATTTAGGTTTGGGTTATGTTTAGGGTAAGTGTTAGGGTTAGGGTTTCAGGTTAGGGTTAGGGTTAGGGTTAGGGTTTCGGTTTTGTTTATTTTTTGGGTTAGGTTTAGGGTTAGGGTTAGGGTTTGGGTTCGGGTTAGGATTAGGGTTAGGGTTTGAGTTTGAATTAGGTTTAGGGTTAGCATTAGGGTTAGGGTTAGGGTTAGGTTTAGGATTAGTGTTTCAGTTAGGGTTAGGGTTAGGGTTAGGGTTTGGGTTCGGGTTAGGGTTAGTGTTATGGTTTGATTTACGGTTAGGGTTAGGGTTAGGGTTAGTGTTAGGGTTTGGGTAGGGTTAGGGTTAGGCCTAGGGTTAGTGTTAGGGTTAGGTTTAGGGTTAGCATTAGGGTTAGGATTAGGGTTAGGTTTAGGGTTTGGGTTAGGGCTAGGGTTAGTTTTAGTGTTAGGGTTAGGGTTTGGGTTAGGGTTAGTGTTAGGGTTAAGGTTTGGGTTAGGGTTAGGGTTAGGATTAGGGTTAGGGTTTGTGTTAAGATTAGGGTTTGGGTTTGGGTTAGGGTTAGGTTTAGGGTTTGGATTAAGGTTACGTTTAGGGTTAGGGTTTGGGTTTGGGTTAGGTTTAGGGTTAGATTTACGTTTAGGGTTATTGTTTCGGTTTGGGTGTGGATAAGGCTTAGGTTTCCTGTTAGGGTTTGGGTTTGGGTTAGGATTAGGGTTAGGGTTAAGGTTAGGGTTAGGGTTTGGTTTAGGGTTAGGGTTACGGTTAGGGTAAGCGTTTGGGTTACGGTTAGGGTTAGGGTTTGATTTAGGGTTAGGGTTAGGTTTAGGGTTAGGGTTTGGGTTTGGTTTAGAGTTAGGGTTAGGTTAGGGTTTGGGTTAGAGTTAGGGTTAGGCTGAGGTGTTGGATTAGGGTTATGTTTAGGGTTAGGTTTAGGATTAGGTTTAGGGTTAGGGTTCAGATTAGAGTTAAGTTTAGAGTTTGGGTTTGGGTAAGGGTTAAGGTTAGGGTTAGGGTTAGGGTTAGGGTTAGGACTAGGATTAGGGTTAGGGTTAGTGTTAGGATTAGGGTTAGGGTTAGGGTTAGGTTTACGGTTTCGGTTTGGGTTATGTTTTGGGTTAGTTTTAGGGTTAGGTTTACGGTTTGGGATGGGTTAGGTTTAGGGTTAGGGTTTGAGTTTGAATTAGGTTTAGGGTTAGCATTAGGGTTAGGGTTAGGTTTAGGATAAGTGTTTCAGTTAGGGTTAGGGTTAGGGTTAGGGTTTGGGTTCGGGTTAGGGTTAGGGTTAGGGTTAGGGTTTGATTTAGGGTTAAGGTTAGTATTAGGGTTAGTGTTAGGGTTTGGGTTAGGGTTAGTTTTAGGAGTAGGGTTACTTTTAGGGTTAGGTTTAGGGTTAGCATTAGGGTTAGGATTAGCGTTAGGTTTAGGTTTTGAGTTAGGGTTAGGGTTAGGGTTAGGATTAGGGTTTGGGTTAGGGTTAGGGTTAGGGTTAGGTTTAGGTTTAGGGTTAGGGTTAGGGTTAGGGTTAGGATTAGGGTTAGGTTTTGTGTTAAGATTAGGGTTTGGGTTTGGGTTAGGGTTAGGGTTAGGGTTAGGGATAGGGTTAGAATTAGGGTTAGGGTTAAGGTTAGTGTTAGGGTTAGGTTTAGGGTTAGGGTTAGGGTTAGGGTTGGTGTTAAGATTATGGTTAGGGTTAGGGTTTGGGATAGGTTTTCTGTTAGGATTAGGGTTAGGGTTAGGGTTAGGGTTACGGTTAGGGTTAGGTTTAGAGTTTGGGTTTGGGTAAGGGTTAAGGTTAGGTTTAGGGTTAGGGTTAGGTTTAGGGTTAGGACTAGGATAAGGGCTAGGGTTAGGGTTAGGATTAGGGTTAGGGTTTGGTTTTAGGTTTGGGTTATGGTTAGGGTAAGTGTTAGGGTTAGGGTTTAGGGTTAGGGTTAGGTTTAAGGTTATGGTTTCGGTTTGGGTTATGTTTTGGGTTAGGTTTAGGGTTAGGGTTAGGGTTTGAGTTGGAATTAGGTTTAGGGTTAGCATTAGGGTTAGGGTTAGGTTTAGGATTAGTGTTTCAGTTAGGGTTAGGGTTAGGGTTAGGGTTTGGGTTCGGGTTAGGGTTAGGGTTAGGGTTAGG
>JAJHUQ010000032.1:13852500-13882500 GCA_035773235.1 Eospalax fontanierii
TAGGGTTTGGGTTAGAGTTAGGGTTAGGGTTAGGCTTGGGTTTGGTTTAGAGTTGGGGTTAGGTTTGGGTTTGGGTTAGAGTTAGTGTCAGGGTGAGGTGTTGGATTAGTGTTATGGTTAGGGTTAGGGTTAGGATTAGGGTTAGGGTTAGGGTTCCAATTAGAGTTAGGTTTAGAGTTTGGGTTTTGTAAGGGTTAAGGTTAGGGTTAGGGTTAGGGTTAGGGTTAGGGTTAGGATTTGGATTAGGGTTAGGGTTAGGGTTAGGATTATGGTTAGGGTTTGGATTTAGGTTTGGGTTATGTTTAGGGTAAGTGTTAGGGTTAGGGTTTCGGGTTAGTGTTAGGGTTAGGGTTAGGGTTTCGGTTTTGGTTATTTTTTGGGTTAGGTTTAGGGTTAGGGTTAGGGTTTGGGTTCGGGTTAGGATTAGGGTTAGGGTTTGAGTTTGAATTAGGTTTAGGGTTAGCATTAGGGTTAGGGTTAGGGTTAGGTTTAGGATTAGTGTTTGAGTTAGGGTTAGGGTTAGGGTTAGGGTTTGGGTTCGGGTTAGGGTTAGGGTTATGGTTTGATTTACGGTTAGGGTTAGGGTTAGGGTTAGTGTTAGGGTTTGGGTAGGGTTAGGGTTAGGCCTAGGGTTAGTGTTAGGGTTAGGTTTAGGGTTAGCATTAGGGTTAGGATTAGGGTTAGGTTTAGGGTTTGGGTTAGGGCTAGGGTTAGTTTTAGTGTTAGGGTTAGGGTTTGGGTTAGGGTTAGTGTTAGGGTTAGGGTTTGGGTTAGGGTTAGGGTTAGGATTAGGGTTAGGGTTTGTGTTAAGATTAGGGTTTGGGTTTGGGTTAGGGTTAGGTTTAGGGTTTGGATTAAGGTTACGTTTAGGGTTAGGGTTTGGGTTTGGGTTAGGGTTAGGGTTAGATTTACGTTTAGGGTTATTGTTTCGGTTTGGGTGTGGATTAGGCTTAGGTTTCGTGTTAGGGTTTGGGTTTGGGTTAGGATTAGGGTTAGGGTTAAGGTTAGGGTTAGGGTTTGGTTTAGGGTTAGGGTTAGGGTTTGATTTAGGGTTAGGGTTAGGTTTAGGGTTAGGGTTTGCGTTTGGTTTAGAGTTAGGGTTAGGTTAGGGTTTGGGTTAGAGTTAGGGTTAGGCTGAGGTGTTGGATTAGGGTTATGGTTAGGGCTAGGTTTAGGATTAGGTTTAGGGTTAGGGTTCAGATTAGAGTTAGGTTTAGAGTTTGGGTTTGGGTAAGGGTTAAGGTTATGGTTAGGGTTAGGGTTAGGGTTAGGGTTAGGACTAGGATTAGGGTTAGGGTTAGGGTTAGGATTAGGGTTAGGGTTAGGGTTAGGGTTACGGTTTCGGTTTGGGTTATGTTTTGGGTTAGTTTTAGGGTTAGGGTTACGGTTTGGGATGGGTTAGGTTTAGGGTTAGGGTTTGAGTTTGAATTAGGTTTAGGGTTAGCATTAGGGTTAGGGTTAGGTTTAGGATAAGTGTTTCAGTTAGGGTTAGGGTTAGGGTTAGGGTTTGGGTTCGGGTTAGGGTTAGGGTTACGGTTAGGGTTTGATTTAGGGTTAAGTTTAGGATTAGGTTTAGTGTTAGGGTTTGGGTTAGGGTTAGGGTTAGGAGTAGGGTTAGTTTTAGGGTTAGGTTTAGGGTTAGCATTAGGGTTAGGATTAGCGTTAGGGTTAGGGTTTGGGTTAGGGTTAGGGTTAGGGTTAGGATTAGGGTTTGGGTTAGGGTTAGGGTTAGGGTTAGGGTTAGGGTTAGGGTTAGGTTTTCGGTTTGGGTTATGTTTTGGGTTAGGTTTAGGGTTAGGGTCAGAGTTTATTGTTATGGTTAGGGTTAGGATTAGGGTTAGGGTTTGAGTTTGAATTAGGTTTAGGGTTAGCATTAGGGTTAGGGTTAGGCTTAGGATAAGTGTTTCAGTTCGGTTTAGGGTTAGGGTTAGGGTGAGGGTTAGGGTTTGATTTAGGGATAGGGTTAGGGTTAGGGTTAGTGTTAGGGTTTGGGTTAGGTTTAGTGTTAGGACTAGGGTTAGTGTTAGGGTTAAGTTTAGGGTTAGCATTAGGGTTAGGATTAGTGTTAGGGTTAGGGTTTGGGTTAGGGTTAGGGTTAGGGTTAGGGTTAGGGTTAGGGTTAGGGTTTGGGTTAGGGTTAGGGTTATGGTTAGAGTTTGAGTTAGGGTTAGGGTTAGGATTAGGGTTACGGTTAGGGTTAGGATTAGGGTTAGGTTTTGTGTTAAGATTATTGTTTGGGTTTGGGTTAGGGTTAGGGTTAGGGTTAGGGTTAGGTTTACAATTAGGGTTAGTGTTAAGGTTATGGTTAGGGTTAGGGTTAGGATAAGGATGAAGGTTAGGGTTAGGGTTGGGATTAGGGTGATTATTTGGGTTATGGTTTGGGTTAGGGTTAGGGTTAGGGTTTGCATTAGTGTTAGAGTTAGGGTTTGAGTTAGGGTTATGTTTAGGGTTAGGTTAGGGTTTGGGTTACAGTCAGGGTTAGGGTTAGGGTTTGGGTTTGGTTTAGAGTTAGGGTTAGGTTAGGGTTTGGGTTAGAGTTAGGGTTAGGGTTAGTGTTAAGTTTAGGGTGAGGGTTAGGGTTAGCATTAGGGTTACGTTTTGGGTTATGGTTAGGGTTAGGGTTAGAATTAGGGTTAGGGTTATGGTTAGGGTTAGAGTTAGGGTTAGGATAAGGATGAGTGTTAGGGTTAGGGTTAGGATTAGGGTTATTATTTGGGTTATGGTTTGGATTAGGGTTAGGGTTAGGGTTTGGGTTAGTGTTAGAGTTATGGTTTGAGTTAGGGTTAGGTTTAGGGTTAGGTTAGGGTTTGGGTTAGAGTTAGGTTTAGGGTTAGGGTTTGGGTTTGGTTTAGAGTTAGGGTTAGGTTGGTGTATGGGTTAGAGTTAGGGTTAGGGTGAGGTATTGAATTAGGGTTATGGTTAGGGTTAGTGTTAGGATTAGGGTTAGGGTTAGGGTTCCGATTAGAGTTAGGTTTAGAGTTTGGGTTTGGGTAAGTGTTAGGGTTAGGTTTAGGGCTAGGGTTAGGGTAAGGACTAGGATTAGGGTTAGGGTTAGGGTTAGGGTTTGGGTTTAGGTTTCGGTTCTGGTTAGGGTTAGTGTTAGGGATAGGGTTTAGTGTTAGTGTTAGGGTTAGGGTTAGGGTTTCGGTTTGGGTTATGTTTTGGGTTAGGTTTAGGGTTAGGGTTAGGGTTTGGGTTCGGGTTAGAAATAGGGTTAGGGTTTGAGTTTGAATTAGGTTTAGGGTTAGCGTTAGGGTTATAGTTAGGTTTAGGATTAGTGTTTCAGTTAGGGTTTGGGTTCGGGTTCGGGTTAGGGTTAGGGTTAGGGTTAGGGTTTGATTTAGGGTTAGGGTTAGGTTTAGGGTTAGTGTTAGGGTTTGGGTTAGGGTTAGGGTTAGGACTAGGGTTTGTGTTATGGTTAGGGTTAGGGTTAGGGTTTGGGTGAGGTTTAGGGTTAGGGTTAGGATTAGGGTAAGGGTATGTGTAAAGAATAGAGTTTGGGTTTGGGTTAGGGTAAGGGTTAGGGTTAGGGTAAGGTTTAGGGTAAGAATTAGGGTAAGGGTTAGGTTAAGGGTTAGGGTTAGGGATAGAATAAGGATGACGGTTAGGGTTAAGGTTAGTATTAGGGTTATTATTTGGGTTATGGTTTGGGTTAGTGTTAGGGTTAGGGTTTGGGTTAGTGTTAGAGTTAGGGTTTGAGTTAGGGTTAGGTTTAGGGTTAGGTTAGGTTATGGGTTAGAGATAGGGTTAGGGTTAGGGTTTGGGTTTGGTTTAGAGTTAGGGTTAGGTTAGCGTTTGGGTTAGAGTTAGGGTTAGGGTGAGGTGTTGGATTAGTTTATGGTTAGGATTAGGGTTAGGATTAGGTTTAGGGTTAGGGTTCCGATTAGAGTTAGGTTTAGAGTTTGGGTTTGGGTAAGGGTTAAGGTTAGGGTTAGGGTTAGGGTTAGGGTTAGTACTAGGATTAGGTTTAGGGTTAGGGTTAGGGTTAGGGTTAGGGTTAGGTTTTCGGTTTTGGTTAGTTTTTGGGTTAGGTTTACGGTTAGGGTTAGGGTTTGGGTTCGGGTTAGGATTAGGGTTAGGGTTTGAGTTTGAATTAGGTTTAGGGTTAGCATTAGGGTTAGGATTAGTGTTTGAGTTAGGGTTAGGGTTAGGGTTAGGGTTTGGGTTCGGGTTAGGGTTAGGGTTATGGTTTGATTTACGGTTAGGGTTAGGGTTAGGGTTAGTGTTAGGGTTTGGGTAGGGTTAGGGTTAGGCCTAGGGTTAGTGTTAGGGTTAGGTTTAGGGTTAGCATTAGGGTTAGGATTAGGGTTAGGTTTAGGGTTTGGGTTAGGGCTAGGGTTAGTTTTAGTGTTAGGGTTAGGGTTTGGGTTAGGGTTAGTGTTAGGGTTAGGGTTTGGGTTAGGGTTAGGTTTAGGATTAGGGTTAGGGTTTGTGTTAAGATTAGGGTTTGGGTTTGGGTTAGGGTTAGGTTTAGGGTTTGGATTAAGGTTACGTTTAGGGTTAGGGTTTGGGTTTGGGTTAGGGTTAGGGTTAGATTTACGTTTAGGGTTATTGTTTCGGTTTGGGTGTGGATTAGGCTTAGGTTTCGTGTTAGGGTTTGGGTTTGGGTTAGGATTAGTGTTAGGGTTAAGGTTAGGGTTAGGGTTTGGTTTAGGCTTAGGGTTAGGGTTTGATTTAGGGTTAGGGTTAGGTTTAGGGTTAGGGTTTGGGTTTGGTTTAGAGTTAGGGTTAGGTTAGGGTTTGGGTTAGAGTTAGGGTTAGGCTGAGGTGTTGGATTAGGGTTATGGTTAGGGTTAGGTTTAGGATTAGGTTTAGGGTTAGGGTTCAGATTAGAGTTAGGTTTAGAGTTTGGTTTTGGGTAAGGGTTAAGGTTAGGGTTAGGGTTAGGGTTAGGGTTAGGGTTAGGACTAGGATTAGGGTTAGGGTTAGGGTTAGGATTAGGGTTAGGGTTAGGGTTAGGGTTACGGTTTCGGTTTGGGTTATGTTTTGGGTTAGTTTTAGGGTTAGGGTTACGGTTTGGGATGGGTTAGGTTTAGGGTTAGGGTTTGAGTTTGAATTAGGTTTAGGGTTAGCATTAGGCTTAGGGTTAGGTTTAGGATAAGTGTTTCAGTTAGGGTTAGGGTTAGGGTTAGGGTTTGGGTTCGGGTTAGGGTTAGGGTTACGGTTAGGGTTTGATTTAGGGTTAAGGTTAGGATTGGGTTTAGTGTTAGGGTTTGGGTTAGGGTTAGGGTTAGGAGTAGGGTTAGTTTTAGGATTAGGTTTAGGGTTAGCATTAGGGTTAGGATTAGCGTTAGGGTTAGGGTTTGGGTTAGGGTTAGGGTTAGGGTTAGGATTAGGGTTTGGGTTAGGGTTAGGGTTAGGGTTAGGGTTAGGGTTAGGGTTAGGGTTAGGGTTAGGTTTTCGGTTTGGGTTATGTTTTGGGTTAGGTTTAGGGTTAGGGTCAGAGTTTATTGTTATGGTTAGGGTTAGGATTAGGGTTAGGTTTTGAGTTTGAATTAGGTTTAGGGTTAGCATTAGGGTTAGGGTTAGGTTTAGGAGAGGTGTTTCAGTTCGGTTTAGGGTTAGGGTTAGGGTGAGGGTTAGGGTTTGATTTAGGGATAGGGTTAGGGTTAGGGTTAGTGTTAGGGTTTGGGTTAGGTTTAGTGTTAGGACTAGGGTTAGTGTTAGGGTTAAGTTTAGGGTTAGCATTAGGGTTAGGATTAGTGTTAGGGTTAGGGTTTGGGTTAGGGTTAGTGTTCGGGTTAGGGTTAGGGTTAGGGTTAGGGTTTGGGTTAGGGTTAGGGTTATGGTTAGGGTTTGAGTTAGGGTTAGGGTTAGGGTTAGGTGTATGGGTTAGAGTTAGGGTTAGGGTGAGGTATTGAATTAGGGTTATGGTTAGGGTTAGTGTTAGGATTAGGGTTAGGGTTAGGGTTCCGATTAGAGTTAGGTTTAGAGTTTGGGTTTGGGTAAGTGTTAGGGTTAGGTTTAGGGCTAGGGTTAGGGTAAGAACTAGAATTAGGGTTAGGGTTAGGGTTAGGGTTTGGGTTTAGGTTCCGGTTCTGGCTAGGGTTAGTGTTAGGGATAGGGTTTAGTGTTAGTGTCAGGGTTTGGGTTAGGGTCACGGTTTGGGTTATGTTTTGGGTTAGGTTTAGGGTTAGGGTTAGGGTTTGGGTTCGGGTTAGAAATAGGGTTAGGGTTTGAGTTTGAATTAGGTTTAGGGTTAGCATTAGGGTTATAGTTAGGTTTAGGATTAGTGTTTCAGTTAGGGTTTGGGTTCGGGTTCGGGTTAGGGTTAGGGTTAGGTTTAGGGTTTGATTTAGGGTTAGGGTTAGGTTTAGGGTTAGTGTTAGGGTTTGGCTTAGGGTTAGGGTTAGGACTAGGGTTTGTGTTAGGGTTAGGGTTAGGGTTAGGGTTTGGGTGAGGTTTAGGGTTAGGGTTAGGATTAGGGTTAGGGTTTGTGTTAAGATTAGAGTTTGGGTTTGGGTTAGGGTAAGGGTTAGGGTTAGGGTTAGGGTTTGGGTGAGGGTTAGGGTTAGGGTTAGGATTAGGGTTAGGGTTTGTGTTAAGATTAGAGTTTGGGTTTGGGTTAGGGTAAGGGTTAGGGTTAGGGTTAGGGTTAGGTTTAGAATTAGGGTTAGGGTTAGGTTTAGGGTTAGGGTTAGGGTTAGAATAAGGATGAGGGTTAGGGTTAGGGTTAGTATTAGGGTTATTATTTGGGTTATGGTTTGGGTTAGTGTTAGGGTTAGGGTTTGGGTTAGTGTTAGAGTTAGGGTTTGAGTTAGGGTTAGGTTTAGGGTTAGGTTAGGTTATGGGTTAGAGATAGGGTTAGGGTTAGGGTTTGGGTTTGGTTTAGAGTTAGGGTTAGGTTAGCGTTTGGGTTAGAGTTAGGGTTAGGGTGAGGTGTTGGATTAGTTTATGGTTAGGATTAGGGCTAGGATTAGGTTTAGGGTTAGGGTTCCGATTAGAGTTAGGTTTAGAGTTTGGGTTTGGGTAAGGGTTAAGGTTAGGGTTAGGGTTAGGGTTAGGGTTAGTGTTAGGACTAGGATTAGGGTTAGGGTTAGGGTTAGGATTAGGGTTAGTTTTAGGGTTAGGGTTACGGTTTCGGTTTGGGTTATGTTCTGGTTAGTTTTAGGGCTAGGGTTAGGGTTTGGGTTGGGTTTGGATTTGGGTTAGTGTTTGAGTTTGAATTAGGTTTAGAGTTAGCATTAGGGTTAGGGTTAGGTTTAGGATAAGTATTTCAGTTAGGGTTAGGGTTAGGGTTAGGGTTTGGGTTCGGGTTAGGGTTAGGGTTAGGGTTAGATTTTGATTTAGGGTTAAGGTTAGGGTTAGGGTTAGTGTTAGGGTTTGGGTTAGAGTTAGGTTTAGGAGTAGGGTTAGTTTTAGGGTTAAGTTTAGGTTCAGCATTGGGGTTAGGATTGGCGTCGGGGCTAGGGTGCGGGTTAGGGTTAGGGTTAGGGTTAGATTCCGGGTCTGGGTTAGTGTTAGGGTTAGGGTTAGGGTTAGGGTTAGGGTTAGGGTGTGGGTTAGGGTTAGAGTTGGGGTTAGGGTTTGGGTTTGTGCTAAGATTAGGGTTTGGGTTTGGATAAGGGATAGGGTTAGGGTTAGGAGTATGGTTAGGGTTTAGGTTTTTGGTTAGGGTTAGTGTTAGGGTTAGTGTTAGGATTAGGGTTTGGGTTAGGGTTTAGGTTTGGTTAGGTTTAGGGTTAGGGTTAGGGTTATGGTTAGGTTTAGCGTTAGGGTTAGGTTTATGGTTATGGTTAGGGTTAGCTTTAGGGTTAGGGTTAGGAATTGGGTTTGGGTTAGGGTTTGGGTTAGGGTTAGGGTTTGGGTTGCGGTTAGGGTTAGGGTTAGGGTTAGGATTTGGGTTAGGGTTAGGGTTAGGGTTCGGGTTTGGGTTAGAGTTATGGTGAGGGTTAGGGGTTGGGTTAGGTTTAGGTTTACGGTTAGGATTAGGGTTAGGGTTAGGGTTTGGATTAGGGTTAGTTTTAGGGTTTGCGTTTGGGTAAGGGTAAGGGTTAGGGTTAGGGGTAGGAGTAGGTTTAGGGTTTAGGTTTTCGGTTAGGTTTAGTGTTAGGGTTAGGGTTTGGTTTAGGGTTAAGGTTAGGGTTTGCGTTAGGGTTAGGGTTAGGGTTTGGGTTAGGGTTATGGTTAGGGTTCGGGTTTGGGTTAGGGTTAGGGTTAGGGTTAGGTTTAGGATTAGGGTTAGGGTTTGGGTTAGGGTTAGGCTTAGGTTTGAATTTGGGTTAGTGTTAGGGCTAGGGTTAGTGTAAAGTTTAGGGTTTGGATTTGGGTTAGGGTTAGGGTTTGCCTTACGATTAGTGTAAAGTTTAGGGTTAAGGTTTGGGTTAGGTTTATGGTTAGGGTTAGGGTTATGGTTAGGTTTAGGGGTAGGGTTAGGGTTAGGGTTTGGGTTAAGTTTAGGGTTAGGGTAAGGGTTTTGTTTTGGGTTAGGGTTTGGATTAGGGTTACGGTTTGTGTTAGGGTTAGGGTTACGGTTAGGGTTAGGATTTGGGTTAGGGTTAGGGTTAGGTTTCGGGTTTGGGTTAGAGTTATGGTGAGGGTTAGGGTTTGGGTTACGGTTAGGGTTACGGTTAGGATTAGGGTTATGTTTAGGGTTCGGATTAGGGTTAGTTTTAGGGTTTGGGTTTGGGTAAGGGTAAGGATTAGGGTTCGGGTTAGGATAAGGATGAGGGTTAGGGTTAGGGTTAGGATTAGGGTTAGTATTTGGGTTATGGTTTAGGTTTGGGTTAGGGTTAGGGTTTGGGTTAGTGTTAGAGTTAGGTTTTGAGTTAGGGTTAGGGTTAGGGTTAGGTTAGGATTTGGATTAGAGTTAGGGTTAGTGTTAGGGTTTGGGTTTGGTTTAGGGTTAGGGTTAGGTTATGGTTTATGTTAGAGTTAGGGTTAGGGCTAGGGGTTGGATTAGGGTTATGGTTAGGGTTAGGCTTTAGGTTTGGGTTATGGTTAGGGTTAGGGTTAGGGTTTAAGGGTAGGATTAGGGTTAGTGTTAGGGTTTGGGTTATGGTTAGGGTTACGGTGTGGGTTTGGGTTAGGGTTAGGGTTTCGGTGTGGGTTATGTTTTGGGTTAGGTTTAGGGGTAGGGTTAGGGTTTCGGTTCGGGTTACGATTAGGGTTAGGGTTTGAGTTTGAATTAGGTTTAGGGTTAGCATTAGGGTTAAGGTTAGGTTTAGGATTAGTGTTTCGGTTAGGGTTAAGGTTAGGGTTAGGGTTAGGGTTCCGATTAGAGTTAGGTTTAGAGTTTGGGTTTGGGCAAGGGTTAAGGTTAGGGTTACGGTTAGGGTTAGGGTTAGGGTTAGTACTAGGATTAGGGTTAGGGTTAGGGTTAGGGTTAGGGTTTCGGTTTGGGTTATGTTTTGGGTTTGGTTTAGGGTTAGGGTTAGGGTTTATTGTTATGGTTAGGGTTAGGATTAGGGTTAGGGTTTGAGTTTGAATTAGGTTTAGGGTAAGCATTAGGGTTAGGGTTAGGTTTAGGATAAGTGTTTCAGTTAGGTTTAGGGTTAGGGTTAGGGTGAGGGTTAGGGTTTGATTTCGGGTTAGGGTTAGGGTAAGGGTTAGTGTTAGGGTTTGGGTTAGTGTTAGGGTTAGGACTAGGGTTAGTGTTAGGGTTAAGTTTAGGGTTAGCATTAGGGTTAGGATTAGTGTTAGGGTTAGGGTTTGGGTTAGGGTTAGGGTTAGGGTTAGGGTTTTGTTTAGGGTTAGGGTTATGGTTAGGGTTTGAGTTAGGTTTGGGTTAGGATTAGGGTTACGGTTAGGGTTAGGGTTAGGGTTAGGGTTTCGGTTTTGGTTATTTTTTGGGTTAGGTTTAGGGTTAGGGTTAGGGTTTGGGTTCGGGTTAGGATTAGGGTTAGGGTTTGAGTTTGAATTAGGTTTAGGGTTAGCATTAGGGTTAGGGTTAGGGTTAGGTTTAGGATTAGTGTTTGAGTTAGGGTTAGGGTTAGGGTTAGGGTTTGGGTTCGGGTTAGGGTTAGGGTTATGGTTTGATTTACGGTTAGTGTTAGGGTTAGGGTTAGTGTTAGGGTTTGGGTAGGGTTAGGGTTAGGCCTAGGGTTAGTGTTAGGGTTAGGTTTAGGGTTAGCATTAGGGTTAGGATTAGGGTTAGGTTTAGGGTTTGGGTTAGGGCTAGGGTTAGTTTTAGTGTTAGGGTTAGGGTTTGGGTTAGGGTTAGTGTTAGGGTTAGGGTTTGGGTTAGGGTTAGGTTTAGGATTAGGGTTAGGGTTTGTGTTAAGATTAGGGTTTGGGTTTGGGTTAGGGTTAGGTTTAGGGTTTGGATTAAGGTTACGTTTAGGGTTAGGGTTTGGGTTTGGGTTAGGGTTAGGGTTAGATTTACGTTTAGGGTTATTGTTTCGGTTTGGGTGTGGATTAGGCTTAGGTTTCGTGTTAGGGTTTGGGTTTGGGTTAGGATTAGGGTTAGGGTTAAGGTTAGGGTTAGGGTTTGGTTTAGGGTTAGGGTTAGGGTTAGGGTTAGGGTTAGGGTTAGGGTTAGAGTTAGAGTTAGGTTTTGAGTTAGGGTTAGGTATAGGGTTAGGTTAGGGTTTGGGTTAGAGTTAGGGTTAGGGTTAGGTTTGGGTTTGGTTTAGAGTTGGGGTTAGGTTTGGGTTTGGGTTAGAGTTAGTGTTAGGGTGAGGTGTTGGATTAGTGTTATGGTTAGGGTTAGGGTTAGGATTAGGGTTAGGGTTAGGGTTCCGATTAGTGTTAGGTTTAGAGTTTGGGTTTTGTAAGGGTTAAGGTTAGGGTTAGGGTTAGGGTTAGGGTTAGGGTTAGGATTTGGATTAGGGTTAGGGTTAGGGTTAGGATTATGGTTAGGGTTTGGATTTAGGTTTGGGTTATGTTTAGGGTAAGTGTTAGGGTTAGGGTTTCGGGTTAGGGTTAGGGTTAGGGTTAGGGTTTCGGTTTTGGTTATTTTTTGGGTTAGGTTTAGGGTTAGGGTTAGGGTTTGGGTTCGGGTTAGGATTAGGGTTAGGGTTTGAGTTTGAATTAGGTTTAGGGTTAGCATTAGGGTTAGGGTTAGGGTTAGGTTTAGGATTAGTGTTTGAGTTAGGGTTAGGGTTAGGGTTAGGGTTTGGGTTCGGGTTAGGGTTAGGGTTATGGTTTGATTTACGGTTAGGGTTAGGGTTAGGGTTAGTGTTAGGGTTTGGGTAGGGTTAGGGTTAGGCCTAGGGTTAGTGTTAGGGTTAGGTTTAGGGTTAGCATTAGGGTTAGGATTAGGGTTAGGTTTAGGGTTTGGGTTAGGGCTAGGGTTAGTTTTAGTGTTAGGGTTAGGGTTTGGGTTAGGGTTAGTGTTAGGGTTAGGGTTTGGGTTAGGGTTAGGGTTAGGATTAGGGTTAGGGTTTGTGTTAAGATTAGGGTTTGGGTTTGGGTTAGGGTTAGGTTTAGGGTTTGGATTAAGGTTACGTTTAGGGTTAGGGTTTGGGTTTGGGTTAGGGTTAGGGTTAGATTTACGTTTAGGGTTATTGTTTCGGTTTGGGTGTGGATTAGGCTTAGGTTTCGTGTTAGGGTTTGGGTTTGGGTTAGGATTAGGGTTAGGGTTAAGGTTAGGGTTAGGGTTTGGTTTAGGGTTAGGGTTAGGGTTTGATTTAGGGTTAGGGTTAGGTTTAGGGTTAGGGTTTGGGTTTGGTTTAGAGTTAGGGTTAGGTTAGGGTTTGGGTTAGAGTTAGGGTTAGGCTGAGGTGTTGGATTAGGGTTATGGTTAGGGTTAGGTTTAGGATTAGGTTTAGGGTTAGGGTTCAGATTAGAGTTAGGTTTAGAGTTTGGGTTTGGGTAAGGGTTAAGGTTAGGGTTAGGGTTAGGGTTAGGGTTAGGGTTAGGACTAGGATTAGGGTTAGGGTTAGGGTTAGGATTAGGGTTAGGGTTAGGGTTAGGGTTACGGTTTCGGTTTGGGTTATGTTTTGGGTTAGTTTTAGGGTTAGGGTTACGGTTTGGAATGGGTTAGGTTTAGGGTTAGGGTTTGAGTTTGAATTAGGTTTAGGGTTAGCATTAGGGTTAGGGTTAGGTTTAGGATAAGTGTTTCAGTTAGGGTTAGGGTTAGGGTTAGGGTTTGGGTTCGGGTTAGGGTTAGGGTTACGGTTAGGGTTTGATTTAGGGTTAAGGTTAGGATTAGGTTTAGTGTTAGGGTTTGGGTTAGGGTTAGGGTTAGGAGTAGGGTTAGTTTTAGGGTTAGGTTTAGGGTTAGCATTAGGGTTAGGATTAGCGTTAGGGTTAGGGTTTGGGTTAGGGTTAGGGTTAGGGTTAGGATTAGGGTTTGGGTTAGGGTTAGGGTTAGGGTTAGGGTTAGGGTTAGGGTTAGGTTTTCGGTTTGGGTTATGTTTTGGGTTAGGTTTAGGGTTAGGGTCAGAGTTTATTGTTATGGTTAGGGTTAGGATTAGGGTTAGGGTTTGAGTTTGAATTAGGTTTAGGGTTAGCATTAGGGTTAGGGTTAGTTTTAGGATAAGTGTTTCAGTTCGGTTTAGGGTTAGGGTTAGGGTGAGGGTTAGGGTTTGATTTAGGGATAGGGTTAGGGTTAGGGTTAGTGTTAGGGTTTGGGTTAGGTTTAGTGTTAGGACTAGGGTTAGTGTTAGGGTTAAGTTTAGGGTTAGCATTAGGGTTAGGATTAGTGTTAGGGTTAGGGTTTGTGTTAGGGTTAGGGTTAGGGTTAGGGTTAGGGTTAGGGTTAGGGTTAGGGTTTGGGTTAGGGTTAGGGTTATGGTTAGAGTTTGAGTTAGGGTTAGAGTTAGGATTAGGGTTACGGTTAGGGTTAGGATTAGGGTTAGGTTTTGTGTTAAGATTATTGTTTGGGTTTGGGTTAGGGTTAGGGTTAGGGATAGGGTTAGGTTTACAATTAGGGTTAGTGTTAAGGTTATGGTTAGGGTTAGGGTTAGGATAAGGATGAAGGTTAGGGTTAGGGTTGGGATTAGGGAGATTATTTGGGTTATGGTTTGGGTTAGGGTTAGGGTTAGGGTTTGCATTAGTGTTAGAGTTAGGGTTTGAGTTAGGGTTATGTTTAGGGTTAGGTTAGGATTTGGGTTACAGTCAGGGTTAGGGTTAGGGTTTGGGTTTGGTTTAGAGTTAGGGTTAGGTTAGGGTTTGGGTTAGAGTTAGGGTTAGGGTTAGTGTTAAGTTTAGGGTGAGGGTAAGGGTTAGCATTAGGGTTAGGTTTTGGGTTATGGTTAGGGTTAGGGTTAGAATTAGGGTTAGGGTTATGGTTAGGGTTAGGGTTAGGGTTAGGATAAGGATGAGTGTTAGGGTTAGGGTTAGGATTAGGGTTATTATTTGGGTTATGGTTTGCATTAGGGTTAGGGTTAGGGTTTGGGTTAGTGTTAGAGTTATGGTTTGAGTTAGGGTTAGGTTTAGGGTTAGGTTAGGGTTTGGGTTAGAGTTAGGTTTAGGGTTAGGGTTTGGGTTTGGTTTAGAGTTAGGGTTAGGTTGGTGTATGGGTTAGAGTTAGGGTTAGGGTGAGGTATTGAATTAGGGTTATGGTTAGGGTTAGTGTTAGGATTAGGGTTAGGGTTAGGGTTCCGATTAGAGTTAGGTTTAGAGTTTGGGTTTGGGTAAGTGTTAGGGTTAGGTTTAGGGCTAGGGTTAGGGAAAGGACTAGGATTAGGGTAAGGGTTAGGGTTAGGGTTTGGGTTTAGGTTTCGGTTCTGGTTAGGGTTAGTGTTAGGGATAGGGTTTAGTGTTAGTGTTAGGGTTAGGGTTAGGGTTTCGGTTTGGGTTATGTTTTGGGTTAGGTTTAGGGTTAGGGTTAGGGTTTGGGTTCGGGTTAGAAATAGGGTTAGGGTTTGAGTTTGAATTAGGTTTAGGGTTAGCATTAGGGTTATAGTTAGGTTTAGGATTAGTGTTTCAGTTAGGGTTTGGGTTCGGGTTCGGGTTAGGGTTAGGGTTAGGGTTAGGGTTTGATTTAGGGTTAGGGTTAGGTTTAGGGTTAGTGTTAGGGTTTGGGTTAGGGTTAGGGTTAGGACTAGGGTTTGTGTTATGGTTAGGGTTAGGGTTAGGGTTTGGGTGAGGTTTAGGGTTAGGGTTAGGATTAGGGTTAGGGTTTGTGTTAAGATTAGAGTTTGGGTTTGGGTTAGGGTAAGGGTTAGGGTTAGGGTTAGGGTTAGGGTTAGAATTAGGGTTAGGGTTAGGTTTAGGGTTAGGGTTAGGGTTAGAATAAGGATGAGGGTTAGGGTTAGGGTTAGTATTAGGGTTATTATTTGGGTTATGGTTTGGGTTAGTGTTAGGGTTAGGGTTTGGGTTAGTGTTAGAGTTAGGGTTTGAGTTAGGGTTAGGTTTAGGGTTAGGTTAGGTAATGGGTTAGAGATGGGGTTAGGGTTAGGTTTTGGGTTTGGTTTAGAGTTAGGGTTAGGTTAGCGTTTGGGTTAGAGTTAGGGTTAGGGTGAGGTGTTGGATTAGTTTATGGTTAGGATTAGGGCTAGGATTAGGTTTAGGGTTAGGGTTCCGATTAGAGTTAGGTTTAGAGTTTGGGTTTGGGTAAGGGTTAAGGTTAGGGTTAGGGTTAGGGTTAGGGTTAGGGTTAGTGTTAGGACTAGGATTAGGGTTAGGGTTAGGGTTAGGATTAGGGTTAGTTTTAGGGTTAGGGGTACGGTTTCGGTTTGGGTTATGTTCTGGTTAGTTTTAGGGTTAGGGTTAGGGTTTGGGTTGGGTTAGGATTAGGGTTAGTGTTTGAGTTTGAATTAGGTTTAGAGTTAGCATTAGGGTTAGGGTTAGGTTTAGGATAAGTATTTCAGTTAGGGTTAGGGTTAGGGTTAGGGTTTGGGTTCGGGTTAGGGTTAGGGTTAGGGTTAGATTTTGATTTAGGGTTAAGGTTAGGGTTAGGGTTAGTGTTAGGGTTTGGGTTAGAGTTAGGTTTAGGAGTAGGGTTAGTTTTAGGGTTAAGTTTAGGGTTAGCATTAGGGTTAGGATTAGCGTTAGGGTTAGGGTTCGGGTTAGGGTTAGGGTTAGGGTTAGAGTTAGGGTTTGGGTTAGTGTTAGGGTTAGGGTTAGGGTTAGGGTTGGGGTTAGGGTTAGGGTTAGGGTGTGGGTTAGGGTTAGAGTTAGGGTTAGGGTTTGGGTTTGTGCTAAGATTAGGGTTTGGGTTTGAGTAAGGGATAGGGTTAGGGTTAGGAGTATGGTTAGGGTTTAGGTTTTTGGTTAGGGTTAGTGTTAGGGTTAGTGTTAGGATTAGGGTTTGGGTTAGGGTTTAGGTTTGGTTAGGTTTAGGGTTAGGGTTAGGGTTATGGTTAGGTTTAGCGTTAGGGTTAGGTTTATGGTTATGGTTAGGGTTAGCTTTAGGGTTAGGGTTAGGATTTGGGTTTGGGTTAGGGTTTGGGTTAGGGTTAGGGTTTGGGTTACGGTTAGGGTTAGGGTTAGGGTTAGGATTTGGGTTAGGGTTAGGGTTAGGGTTCGGGTTTGGGTTAGAGTTATGGTGAGGGTTAGGGGTTGGGTTAGGTTTAGGTTTACGGTTAGGATTAGGGTTAGGGTTAGGGTTTGGATTAGGGTTAGTTTTAGGGTTTGCGTTTGGGTAAGGGTAAGGGTTAGGGTTAGGGGTAGGAGTAGGGTTAGGGTTTAGGTTTTCGGTTAGGGTTAGTGTTAGGGTTAGGGTTTGGTTTAGGGTTAAGGTTAGGGTTTGCGTTAGGGTTAGGGTTAGGGTTTGGGTTAGGGTTATGGTTAGGGTTCGGGTTTGGGTTAGGGTTTGGGTTAGGGTTAGGGTTAGGATTAGGGTTAGGGTTTGGGTTAGGGTTAGGCTTAGGTTTGAATTTGGGTTAGTGTTAGGGCTAGGGTTAGTGTAAAGTTTAGGGTTTGGATTTGGGTTAGGGTTAGGTTTTGCCTTACGATTAGTGTAAAGTTTAGGGTTAAGGTTTGGGTTAGGTTTATGGTTAGGGTTAGGGTTATGGTTAGGTTTAGGGGTAGGGTTAGGGTTAGGGTTTGGGTTAAGTTTAGGGTTAGGGTAAGGGTTTTGTTTTGGGTTAGGGTTTGGATTAGGGTTAGGGTTTGTGTTAGGGTTAGGGTTACGGTTAGGGTTAGGATTTGGGTTAGGGTTAGGGTTAGGTTTCGGGTTTGGGTTAGAGTTATGGTGAGGGTTAGGGTTTGGGTTACGGTTAGGGTTACGGTTAGGATTAGGGTTATGTTTAGGGTTCGGATTAGGGTTAGTTTTAGGGTTTGGGTTTGGGTAAGGGTAAGGATTAGGGTTCGGGTTAGGATAAGGATGAGGGTTAGGGTTAGGGTTAGGATTAGGGTTAGTATTTGGGTTATGGTTTAGGTTTGGGTTAGGGTTAGGGTTTGGGTTAGTGTTAGAGTTAGGTTTTGAGTTAGGGTTAGGGTTAGGGTTAGGTTAGGATTTGGATTAGAGTTAGGGTTAGTGTTAGGGTTTGGGTTTGGTTTAGGGTTAGGGTTAGGTTATGGTTTATGTTAGAGTTAGGGTTAGGGCTAGGGGTTGGATTAGGGTTATGGTTATGGTTAGGCTTTAGGTTTGGGTTATGGTTAGGGTTAGGGTTAGGGTTTAAGGGTAGGATTAGGGTTAGTGTTAGGGTTTGGGTTATGGTTAGGGTTACGGTGTGGGTTTGGGTTAGGGTTAGGGTTTCGGTGTGGGTTATGTTTTGGGTTAGGTTTAGGGGTAGGGTTAGGGTTTCGGTTCGGGTTACGATTAGGGTTAGGGTTTGAGTTTGAATTAGGTTTAGGGTTAGCATTAGGGTTAGGGTTAGGTTTAGGATTAGTGTTTCGGTTAGGGTTAAGGTTAGGGTTAGGGTTAGGGTTCCGATTAGAGTTAGGTTTAGAGTTTGGGTTTGGGCAAGGGTTAAGGTTAGGGTTACGGTTAGGGTTAGGGTTAGGGTTAGTACTAGGATTAGGGTTAGGGTTAGGGTTAGGGTTAGGGTTTCGGTTTGGGTTATGTTTTGGGTTTGGTTTAGGGTTAGGGTTAGGGTTTATTGTTATGGTTAGGGTTAGGATTAGGGTTAGGGTTTGAGTTTGAATTAGGTTTAGGGTTAGCATTAGGGTTAGGGTTAGGTTTAGGATAAGTGTTTCAGTTAGGTTTAGGGTTAGGGTTAGGGTGAGGGTTAGGGTTTGATTTAGGGTTAGGGTTAGGGTAAGGGTTAGTGTTAGGGTTTGGGTTAGTGTTAGGGTTAGGACTAGGGTTAGTGTTAGGGTTAAGTTTAGGGTTAGCATTAGGGTTAGGATTAGTGTTAGGGTTAGGGTTTGGGTTAGGGTTAGGGTTAGGGTTAGGGTTTTGTTTAGGGTTAGGGTTATGGTTAGGGTTTGAGTTAGGTTTGGGTTAGGATTAGGGTTACGGTTAGGGTTAGGATTAGGGTTAGGGTTTGTGTTAAGATTAGGGTTTGGGTTTGGGTTAGGGTTCGGGTTAGGGTTAGGGTTAGGGTTAGGGTTAGGTTTACAATTAGGGTTAGTGTTAAGGTTAGGGTTAGGGTTAGGGTTAGGATAAGGATGAAGGTTAGGGTTAGGGTTAGGATTAGGATTATTATATGGGTTATGGTTTGGGTTAGGGTCAGGGTTAGGGTTTGGATTAGTGTTAGAGTTAGGGTTTGAGTTAGGGTTAGGTTTAGGCTTAGGTTAGGGTTTGGGTTACAGTCAGGGTTAGGGTTAGGGTTTGGGTTTGGTTTAGAGTTAGGGTTAGGTTAGGGTTTGGGTTAGAGTTAGGGTTAGGTTTAGTGTTAAATTTAGGGTGAGTGTTAGGGTTAGCGTTATGGGTAGGTTTTGGGTTATGGTTAGGGTTAGGGTTAGAATTATGGTTAGGGTTATTGTTAGGGTTAGGGTTAGGGTTAGGATAAGGATGAGTGTTAGGGTTAGGGTTAGGATTAGGCTTATTATTTGGGTTTTGGTTTGGATTAGGTTTAGGTTTAGGGTTTGGGTTAGTGTTAGAGTTATGGTTTGAGTTAGGGTTAGGTTTAGGGTTAGGTTAGGGTTTGGGTTAGAGTTAGGGTTAGGGTTATGGTTTGGGTTTGGTGTAGAGTTAGGGTTAAGTTAGGGTTTGTGTTAGAGTTAGGGTTAGGGAAAGGGTTATGGTTTGATTTTGGGTTAAGGTTATTGTTAGCGTTAGTGTTAGGGTTTGGGTTAGAGTTAGGGTTAGGAGTAAGGTTAGTTTTAGGGTTAGGTTTAGGGTTAGCATTAGGGTTAGGATTAGCGTTAGGGTTAGGGTTTGGGTTAGGGTTAGGTTTAGGGTTAGGGTTAGGGTTTGGGTTAGGGTTAGGGTTAGGTTTCGGGTTTGGGTTAGAGTTAGGGTGAGGGTTAGGGTTTGGTTTAGGGTTAGGGTTACGGTTAGGATTAGGGTTATGGTTAGGGTTCGGATTAGGGTTAGTTTTAGGGTTTGGGTTTGGGTAAGGTTAAGGGTTAGGGTTCGGGTTAGGATAAGGATGAGGGTTAGGGTTAGGGTTAGTATTAGGGTTATTATTTGGGTTATGGTTTGGGTTAGTGTTAGGGTTAGGGTTTGGGTTAGTGTTAGAGTTAGGGTTTGAGTTAGGGTTAGGTTTAGGGTTAGGTTAGGTTATGGGTTAGAGATAGGGTTAGGGTTAGGTTTTGGGTTTGGTTTAGAGTTAGGGTTAGGTTAGCGTTTGGGTTAGAGTTAGGGTTAGGGTGAGGTGTTGGATTAGTTTATGGTTAGGATTAGGGCTAGGATTAGGTTTAGGGTTAGGGTTCCGATTAGAGTTAGGTTTAGAGTTTGGGTTTGGGTAAGGGTTAAGGTTAGGGTTAGGGTTAGGGTTAGGGTTAGGGTTAGTGTTAGGACTAGGATTAGGGTTAGGGTTAGGGTTAGGATTAGGGTTAGTTTTAGGGTTAGGGGTACGGTTTCGGTTTGGGTTATGTTCTGGTTAGTTTTAGGGTTAGGGTTAGGGTTTGGGTTGGGTTAGGATTAGGGTTAGTGTTTGAGTTTGAATTAGGTTTAGAGTTAGCATTAGGGTTAGGGTTAGGTTTAGGATAAGTATTTCAGTTAGGGTTAGGGTTAGGGTTAGGGTTTGGGTTCGGGTTAGGGTTAGGGTTAGGGTTAGATTTTGATTTAGGGTTAAGGTTAGGGTTAGGGTTAGTGTTAGGGTTTGGGTTAGAGTTAGGTTTAGGAGTAGGGTTAGTTTTAGGGTTAAGTTTAGGGTTAGCATTAGGGTTAGGATTAGCGTTAGGGTTAGGGTTCGGGTTAGGGTTAGGGTTAGGGTTAGAGTTAGGGTTTGGGTTAGTGTTAGGGTTAGGGTTAGGGTTAGGGTTAGGGTTAGGGTTAGGGTGTGGGTTAGGGATAGAGTTAGGGTTAGGGTTTGGGTTTGTGCTAAGATTAGGGTTTGGGTTTGGGTAAGGGATAGGGTTAGGGTTAGGAGTATGGTTAGGGTTTAGGTTTTTGGTTAGGGTTAGTGTTAGGGTTAGTGTTAGGATTAGGGTTTGGGTTAGGGTTTAGGTTTGGTTAGGTTTAGGGTTAGGGTTAGGGTTATGGTTAGGTTTAGCGTTAGGGTTAGGTTTATGGTTATGGTTAGGGTTAGCTTTAGGGTTAGGGTTAGGATTTGGGTTTGGGTTAGGGTTTGGGTTAGGGTTAGGGTTTGGGTTACGGTTAGGGTTAGGGTTAGGGTTAGGATTTGGGTTAGGGTTAGGGTTAGGGTTCGGGTTTGGGTTAGAGTTATGGTGAGGGTTAGGGGTTGGGTTAGGTTTAGGTTTACGGTTAGGATTAGGGTTAGGGTTAGGGTTTGGATTAGGGTTAGTTTTAGGGTTTGCGTTTGGGTAAGGGTAAGGGTTAGGGTTAGGGGTAGGAGTAGGGTTAGGGTTTAGGTTTTCGGTTAGGGTTAGTGTTAGGGTTAGGTTTTGGTTTAGGGTTAAGGTTAGGGTTTGCGTTAGGGTTAGGGTTAGGGTTTGGGTTAGGGTTATGGTTAGGGTTCGGGTTTGGGTTAGGGTTAGGGTTAGGGTTAGGTTTAGGATTAGGGTTAGGGTTTGGGTTAGGGTTAGGCTTAGGTTTGAATTTGGGTTAGTGTTAGGGCTAGGGTTAGTGTAAAGTTTAGGGTTTGGATTTGGGTTAGGGTTAGGTTTTGCCTTACGATTAGTGTAAAGTTTAGGGTTAAGGTTTGGGTTAGGTTTATGGTTAGGGTTAGGGTTATGGTTAGGTTTAGGGGTAGGGTTAGGGTTAGGGTTTGGGTTAAGTTTAGGGTTAGGGTAAGGGTTTTGTTTTGGGTTAGGGTTTGGATTAGGGTTAGGGTTTGTGTTAGGGTTAGGGTTACGGTTAGGGTTAGGATTTGGGTTAGGTTTAGGGTTAGGTTTCGGGTTTGGGTTAGAGTTATGGTGAGGGTTAGGGTTTGGGTTACGGTTAGGGTTACGGTTAGGATTAGGGTTATGTTTAGGGTTCGGATTAGGGTTAGTTTTAGAGTTTGGGTTTGGGTAAGGGTAAGGATTAGGGTTCGGGTTAGGATAAGGATGAGGGTTAGGGTTAGGGTTAGGATTAGGGTTAGTATTTGGGTTATGGTTTAGGTTTGGGTTGGGGTTAGGGTTTGGGTTTGTGTTAGAGTTAGGTTTTGAGTTAGGGTTAGGGTTAGGGTTAGGTTAGGATTTGGATTAGAGTTAGGGTTAGTGTTAGGGTTTGGGTTTGGTTTAGGGTTAGGGTTAGGTTATGGTTTATGTTAGAGTTAGGGTTAGGGCTAGGGGTTGGATTAGGGTTATGGTTAGGGTTAGGCTTTAGGTTTGGGTTATGGTTAGGGTTAGGGTTAGGGTTTAAGGGTAGGATTAGGGTTAGTGTTAGGGTTTGGGTTATGGTTAGGGTTACGGTGTGGGTTTGGGTTAGGGTTAGGGTTTCGGTGTGGGTTATGTTTTGGGTTAGGTTTAGGGGTAGGGTTAGGGTTTCGGTTCGGGTTACGATTAGGGTTAGGGTTTGAGTTTGAATTAGGTTTAGGGTTAGCATTAGGGTTAGGGGTAGGTTTAGGATTAGTGTTTCGGTTAGGGTTAAGGTTAGGGTTAGGGTTAGGGTTCCGATTAGAGTTAGGTTTAGAGTTTGGGTTTGGGCAAGGGTTAAGGTTAGGGTTACGGTTAGGGTTAGGGTTAGGGTTAGTACTAGGATTAGGGTTAGGGTTAGGGTTAGGGTTAGGGTTTCGGTTTGGGTTATGTTTTGGGTTTGGTTTAGGGTTAGGGTTAGGGTTTATTGTTATGGTTAGGGTTAGGATTAGGGTTAGGGTTTGAGTTTGAATTAGGTTTAGGGTTAGCATTAGGGTTAGGGTTAGGTTTAGGATAAGTGTTTCAGTTAGGTTTAGGGTTAGGGTTAGGGTGAGGGTTAGGGTTTGATTTAGGGTTAGGGTTAGGGTAAGGGTTAGTGTTAGGGTTTGGGTTAGTGTTAGGGTTAGGACTAGGGTTAGTGTTAGGGTTAAGTTTAGGGTTAGCATTAGGGTTAGGATTAGTGTTAGGGTTAGGGTTTGGGTTAGGGTTAGGGTTAGGGTTAGGGTTTTGTTTAGGGTTAGGGTTATGGTTAGGGTTTGAGTTAGGTTTGGGTTAGGATTAGGGTTACGGTTAGTGTTAGGATTAGTGTTAGGGTTTGTGTTAAGATTACGGTTTGGGTTTGTGTTAGGGTTCGGGTTAGGGTTAGGGTTAGGGTTAGGGTTAGGTTTACAATTAGGGTTAGTGTTAAGGTTAGGGTTAGGGGTAGGGTTAGGATAAGGATGAAGGTTAGGGTTAGGGTTAGGATTAGGATTATTATATGGGTTATGGTTTGGGTTAGGGTCAGGGTTAGGGTTTGGATTAGTGTTAGAGTTAGGGTTTGAGTTAGGGTTAGGTTTAGGCTTAGGTTAGGGTTTGGGTTACAGTCAGGGTTAGGGTTAGGGTTTGGGTTTGGTTTAGAGTTAGGGTTAGGTTAGGGTTTGGGTTAGAGTTAGGGTTAGGTTTAGTGTTAAATTTAGGGTGAGTGTTAGGGTTAGCGTTATGGGTAGGTTTTGGGTTATGGTTAGGGTTAGGGTTAGAATTATGGTTAGGGTTATTGTTAGGGTTAGGGTTAGGGTTAGGATAAGGATGAGTGTTAGGGTTAGGGTTAGGATTAGGCTTATTATTTGGGTTTTGGTTTGGATTAGGTTTAGGTTTAGGGTTTGGGTTAGTGTTAGAGTTATGGTTTGAGTTAGGGTTAGGTTTAGGGTTAGGTTAGGGTTTGGGTTAGAGTTAGGGTTAGGGTTATGGTTTGGGTTTGGTTTAGAGTTAGGGTTAAGTTAGGGTTTGGGTTAGAGTTAGGGTTAGGGTTAGGGTTAGGGTTTGATTTTGGGTTAAGGTTAGGGTTAGGGTTAGTGTTAGGGTTTGGGTTAGAGTTAGGGTTAGGAGTAAGGTTAGTTTTAGGGTTAGGTTTAGGGTTAGCATTAGGGTTAGGATTAGCGTTAGGGTTAGGGTTTGGGTTAGGGTTAGGTTTAGGGTTAGGGTTAGGGTTTGGGTTAGGGTTAGGGTTAGGTTTCGGGTTTGGGTTAGAGTTAGGGTGAGGGTTAGGGTTTGGTTTAGGGTTAGGGTTACGGTTAGGATTAGGGTTATGGTTAGGGTTCGGATTAGGGTTAGTTTTAGGGTTTGGGTTTGGGTAAGGTTAAGGGTTAGGGTTCGGGTTAGGATAAGGATGAGGGTTAGGGTTAGGGTTAGGATTAGGGTTAGTCTTTGGTTTAGGGTTTAGGTTAGGGTCTGGGTGAGGGTTAGGGTTAGGGTTAGGGTTTGTGTTAAGATTAGGGTTTGGGTTTGTGTTAGGTTAGGGTTTGGGTTACAGTTAGGGTTAGGGTTAGGGTTTGGGTTTGGTTTAGTGTTAGGTTTAGGTTAGGGTTTGTGTTAGAGTTAGGGTTAGGGTGAGGTGTTGGATTAGGGTTATGGTTAGGGTTAGGGTTAGGATTAGGGTTAGGGTTAGGGTTCCGATTAGAGTTAGGTTTAGAGTTTGGGTTTGGGTAAGGGTTAAGGTTAGGTTTTGGGTTAGGGTTAGGGTTAGGACTAGGATTAGGGTTAGGGTTAGGTTAAGGATTAGGGTTACGGTTAGGGTTAGGGATAGGTTTTCGGTTTGGGTTATGTTTTGGGTTAGGTTTACGGTTAGGGTTAGGGTTAGGGTTAGGGTTAAGGTTAGGATTAGGGTTAGGGTTTAAGTTTGAATTAGGTTTAGGGTTAGCAATAGGGTAAGGGTTAGATTTAGAATAAGTGTTTCAGTTAGGGTTTGGGTTAGGGATAGGTTTAGGGTTTGAGTTAGGTTTAGGGTTAGGGTTAGGGTAAGGGTTTGGGTTAGGGTTAGGGTTAGGGTTAAGGTTAGGGTTAGGGTTAGGGTTAGGACTAGGGTTAGTGTTAGGGTTAGGTTTAGGGCTAGCATTAGGGTTAGGATTAGGGTTAGGGTTAGGGTTTGGGTTTTGGTTAGGGTTAGGGTTAGGTTTAGGGTTAAGGTTTGGGTTAGGGTTAGGGTTAGGGTTAGCGTTTGGGTTAGGGTTAGGGTTAGGGTTAGGATTAGGGTTAGGGTTTGTGTTAAGATTAGGGTTTGGGTTTGGGTTAAGGTTAGGGTTAGGGTTTTGGTTAAAGTTACGTTTAGGTTTAGGGTTTGTGTTAGGGTTAGGGTTAGCGTTAGGAGTAGGGTTAGGGTTTAGATTTTTGGTTAGGGTTAGTGTTAGGGTTAGTGTTAGGATTAGGGTTTGGCTTATGGTTTAGGTTTGGTTAGGTTTAGGGTTAGGGTTAGGGTTATGGTTAGGTTTAGCATTAGGGTTAGGGTTAGGGTTATGGTTAGGGTTGGCGTTAGGGTTAAGGTTAGGATTTGGGTTTGGTTTAGGGTTTGGGTTAGGGTTAGGGTTTGGGTTAGGGTTAGGGTTAGGATTCGGGTTAGGATTTGGGTTAGCGTTAGGGGTAGAGTCGGATTTGGGTTAGAGTTATGTTGAAGGTTAGGGGTTGGGTTAGGGTTAGGTTTACGGTTAGGATTAGGGTTAGGGTTAGTGTTTGGATTAGGGTTAGTTTTAGGGTTTAGGGTTAGGGTTAGGGTTAGGGTTATGGTTAGGTTTAGGTTTAGGGTTAGGGTTTGGGTTCGGGTTAGGAATAGTGTTATGGTTTGAGTTTGAATTAGGTTTAGTGTTAGCATTAGGGTTAGGATTAGGGTTAGGGTTAGGGTTAGGGTTAGGGTTAGGACTAGGATTAGGGTTAGGGTTAGGGTTTGGATTAGGGTTAGGGTTTGGTTTTAGGTTTGGGTTATGGTTAGGGTAAGTTTTAGGGTTAGGGTTTAGGGTTAGGGTTAGGTTTAGGGTAAGGGTTTCGGTTTGGGTTATGTTTTGGGTTAGTTTTAGGGTTAGGGTTAGGGTTTGGGTTCGGGTTAGGAATAGGGTTATGGTTTGAGTTTGAATTACGTTTAGGGTTAGCATTAGGGTTAGGGTTAGGTTTAGGATTAGTGTTTCAGTTAGGCTTAGTGTTAGGGTTAGGGTTTGGGTACGGGTTAGGTTTAGGGTTAGAGTTAGGGTTTGATTTAGGGTTAGGGTTAAGGTTAGGGAAAGTGTTAGGGTTTGGGTTAGGGTTAGGGTTAGGAATAGGGTTTGTGATAGGGTTAGGTTTAGGGTTAGCATTAGGGTTAGGATTAGGTTTAGGATTAGTGTTTCAGTTAGGCTTAGTGTTAGGGTTAGGGTTTGGGTACGGGTTAGGTTTAGGGTTAGGGTTAGGGTTTGATTTATGGTTAGGGTTAAGGTTAGGGTTACTGTTAGGGTTAGGGTTAGGGTTAGGGTTAGGGTTAGGACTAGGATTAGGGTTATGGTTAGGGTTAGGGTTAGGATTAGGGTTAGGGTTAGGGTTCCGATTAGAGTTAGGTTTAGAGTTTGGGATTGGGTAAGGGTTAAGGTTAGGGTTTGGGTTAGGGTTAGGGTTAGGACTAGGATTAGGGTTAGGGTTAGGGTTAGGATTAGGGTTACGGTTAGGGTTAGGGATAGGTTTTCGGTTTGGGTTATGTTTTGGGTTAGGTTTAGGGTTAGGGTTAGGGTTAGGGTTAGGGTTAAGGTTAGGATTAGGGTTAGGGTTTGAGTTTGAATTAGGTTTAGGGTTAGCAATAGGGTTAGGGTTAGATTTAGGATAAGTGTTTCAGTTAGGGTTTGGGTTAGGGTTAGGTTTAGGGTTAGGGTTAGGTTTTGGTTTAGTGTTAGGGTTAGGGTTTGGGTTAGGGTTAGGGTTAGGGTTAGGGTTAGGGTTTGGGTTAGGTTTAGGGTTAGGGTTAGGGTTAGGGTTTGGGTTAGGGTTAGGGTTAGGGTTAGTGTTAGGGTTTGTGTTAAGATTAGGGTTTGGGTTTGGGTTAGGGTTAGGGTTAGGGTTAGGATTGGGGTTAGGGTTAGGGTTAGGGTTAGGGTTAGGGTTAGGGTTAGGGTTAGAATTAGGGTTAGTGTTAAGGTTAGGGTTAGGGTTAGGGTTAGGATAAGGATGAGGGTTAGGTTTAGTGTTAAGATTATGGTTAGGGTTAGGGTTAGGGTTAGGTTTTCTGTTAGGATTAGGGTTAGGGTTAGAATTATGGTTAGGGTTAGGGTTAGGGTTCGGGTTAGGGTTAGGATAAGGATGAGGGTTAGGGTTAGGGTTAGGATTAGGATTATTATTTGGGTTATGGTTTGGGTTAGGTTTAGGGTTAGGGTTTGGGTTAGTGTTAGAGTTAGGGTTTGACTTAGGGTTAGGTTTAGGGTTAGGTTAGGGTTTGGGTTAGAGTTAGGGTTAGGGTTAGGGTTTGGGTTTGGTTTAGAGTTAGGGTTAGGTTAGGGTTTGGGTTAGAGTTAGGGTTAGGGTGAGGTGTTGGATTAGGGTTATGGTTAGGGTTAGGGTTAGCATTAGGGTTAGGGTTAGGGTTCCGATTAGAGTTAGGTTTAGAGTTTGGGTTTGGGTAAGGGTTAAGGTTAGGGTTTGGGTTAGGGTTAGGGTTAGGACTAGGATTAGGGTTAGGGTTAGGGTTAGGATTAGGGTTACGGTTAGGGTTAGGGATAGGTTTTCGGTTTGGGTTATGTTTTGGGTTAGGTTTAGGGTTAGGGTTAGGGTTAGGGTTAGGGTTAAGGTTAGGATTAGGGTTAGGGTTTGAGTTTGAATTAGGTTTAGGGTTAGCAATAGGGTTAGGGTTAGATTTAGGATAAGTGTTTCAGTTAGGGTTTGGGTTAGGGTTAGGTTTAGGGTTAGGGTTAGAGTTTGGTTTAGTGTTAGGGTTAGGGTTTGGGTTAGGGTTAGGGTTAGGGTTAGGGTTAGGGTTTGGGTTAGGTTTAGGGTTAGGGTTAGGGTTAGGGTTTGGGTTAGGGTTAGGGTTAGGGTTAGTGTTAGGGTTTGTGTTAAGATTAGGGTTTGGGTTTGGGTTAGGGTTAGGGTTAGGGTTAGGATTAGGGTTAGGGTTAGGGTTAGGGTTAGGGTTAGGGTTAGGGTTAGGGTTAGAATTAGGGTTAGTGTTAAGGTTAGGGTTAGGGTTAGGGTTAGGATAAGGATGAGGGTTAGGTTTAGTGTTAAGATTATGGTTAGGGTTAGGGTTAGGGTTAGGTTTTCTGTTAGGATTAGGGTTAGGGTTAGAATTATGGTTAGGGTTAGGGTTAGGGTTAGGGTTAGGGTTAGGATAAGGATGAGGGTTAGGGTTAGGGTTAGGATTAGGATTATTATTTGGGTTATGGTTTGGGTTAGGTTTAGGGTTAGGGTTTGGGTTAGTGTTAGAGTTAGGGTTTGACTTAGGGTTAGGTTTAGGGTTAGGTTAGGGTTTGGGTTAGAGTTAGGGTTAGGGTTAGGGTTTGGGTTTGGTTAAGAGTTAGGGTTAGGTTAGGGTTTGGGTTAGAGTTAGGGTTAGGGTGAGGTGTTGGATTAGGGTTATGGTTAGGGTTAGGGTTAGCATTAGGGTTAGGGTTAGGGTTCCGATTAGAGTTAGGTTTAGAGTTTGGGTTTGGGTAAGGGTTAAGGTTAGGTTTAGGGTTAGCATTAGGGTTAGGGTTAGGGTTAGCGTTAGGGTTAGGGTTTGGGTTTGGGTTTTGTTTAGGGTTTGGGTTAGGGTTATGGTTTGGGTTAGTGTTAGGGTTAGGGTTCCGGTTAGGATTTGGGTTAGGGTTAGGGTTAGAGTCGGATTTGGGTTAGAGTTATGGTGAGGGTTAGGGGTTGGGTTAGGGTTAGGGTTACGGTTAGGATTAGGGTTAGGGTTAGGGTTTGGATTAGGGTTAGTTTTAGGGTTTAGGTTTGGGTAAGGGTAAGGGTTAGGGTTAGGGTTAGGAGTAGGGTTAGGGTTTAGATTTTCCGTTAGGGTTAATGTTAGGTTTAGGGTTAGGATTAGGGTTTGGTTTAGGGTTAAGGTTAGGGTTAGGGTTTGGGTTAGGGTTAGGGTTAGGGTTTGGGTTAGTGTTAGGGTTAGGGTTCGGGTTTGGGTTAGGGTTAGGGTTAGGGTTAGGGTTAGGGTTAGGATTAGTGTTAGGGTTTGGGATAGGTTTAGGCTTAGGTTTGAATTTGGGTTAGTGTTAGGGCTAGGGTTAGTGTAAAGTTTAGGGTTTGGATTTGGGTTAGGGTTAGGGTTTGAGTTACGATTAGGGTAAAGTTTAGGGTTTAGGTTTCGGTTTGGTTTATGGTTAGGGTTAGGGTTATGGTTAGGTTTAGGGTTAGGGTTAGGGTTAGGGTGAGGTTTTGGGTTAAGTTTAGGGTTAGGATTAGGGTTTGGTTTTGCGTTAGGGTTTGGATTAGGGTTAGGGTTTGGGTTAGGGTTAGGGTTAGGGTTAGGGTTAGGATTTGAGTTAGGGTTAGGGTTAGGGTTCGGGTTTGGGTTAGATTTAGGGTGAGGGTTAGGAGTTGGGTTAGTATTAGGGTTACGGTTAGGATTAGGATTACGGTTAGGGTTCGGATTAGGGTTAGTTTTAGAGTTTGGGTTTGGGTAAGGGTAAGGGTTAGGTTTAGGGTTAGCATAAGGACGAGGGTTAGGTTTAGGGTTAGAATTAGGGTTAGTATTTGGGCTATTGTCTAGGCTTGGGTTAGGGTTCGGTTTTGGGTTAGTGTTAGGACTTGGGTTAGAGTTAGGGTTAGGGTTAGGGTTTGGGTTTGGGTTAGGGTTAGGTTTAGGTTAGGGTTTGGGTTAGAGTTAGGTTTAGGGTTATGGGTTGGATTAGGGTTATGGTTAGGGTTAGTTTTAGGATTAGGTTTAGGGTTTGGCTTTAGGTTTGGTTTTTGGTTAGGGTTAGGGATAGGGTTTAAGTGTAGGATTAGGGTTAGTGTTAGGGTTTGGGTTAGGGTTAGGCTTACGGTGTGGGTTTTGGTTAGGGTTAGGTTTAGGGTTAGGGTTTCGGTGTGGGTTATGTTTTGGGTTAGGTTTAGGGTTAGGGTTAGGGTTTCGGTTCGGGTTAGGATTAGGGTTAGGGTTTGAGTTTGAATTAGGTTTAGGGTTAGCAATAGGGTTAGGGTTAGATTTAGGATAAGTGTTTCAGTTAGGGTTTGGGTTAGGGTTAGGTTTAGGGTTAGGGTTAGGGTTTGGTTTAGTGTTAGGGTTAGGGTTTGGGTTAGGGTTAGGGTTAGGGTTAGGGTTAGGGTTTGGGTTAGGGTTAGGGTTAGGGTTAGGGTTAGGGTTTGTGTTAAGATTAGGGTTTGGGTTTGGGTTAGGGTTAGGGTTAGGGTTAGGATTAGGGTTAGGGTTAGGGTTAGGGTTAGGGTTAGGGTTAGGGTTAGAATTAGGGTTAGTGTTAAGGTTAGGGTTAGGGTTAGGGTTAGGATAAGGATGAGGGTTAGGTTTAGTGTTAAGATTATGGTTAGGGTTAGGGTTAGGGTTAGGTTTTCTGTTTGGATTAGGGTTAGGGTTAGAATTATGGTTAGGGTTAGGGTTAGGGTTAGGGTTAGGGTTAGGATAAGGATGAGGGTTAGGGTTAGGGTTAGGATTAGGATTATTATTTGGGTTATGGTTTGGGTTAGGTTTAGGGTTAGGGTTTGGGTTAGTGTTAGAGTTAGGGTTTGACTTAGGGTTAGGTTTAGGGTTAGGTTAGGGTTTGGGTTAGAGTTAGGGTTAGGGTTAGGGTTTGGGTTTGGTTTAGAGTTAGGGTTAGGTTAGGGTTTGGGTTAGAGTTAGGGTTAGGGTGAGGTGTTGGATTAGGGTTATGGTTAGGGTTAGGGTTAGCATTAGGGTTAGGGTTAGGGTTCCGATTAGAGTTAGGTTTAGAGTTTGGGTTTGGGTAAGGGTTAAGGTTAGGTTTAGGGTTAGTGTTAGGGTTAGGGTTAGGACTAGGATTAGGGTTATGGTGAGGGTTAGGGTTAGGATTAGGGTTAGACTTAGGGTTCCGATTAGAGTTAGGTTTAGAGTTTGGGTTTGGGTTAGGGTTAGGGTTAGCATTAGTGTTAGGGTTAGGGTTATGGTTAGGGTTAGCGTTAGGGTTAGGGTTTGGGTTTGGGTTTTGTTTAGGGTTTGGGTTAGGGTTATGGTTTGGGTTAGTGTTAGGGTTAGGGTTCCGGTTAGGATTTGGGTTAGGGTTAGGGTTAGAGTCGGATTTGGGTTAGAGTTATGGTGAGGGTTAGGGGTTGGGTTAGGGTTAGGGTTACGGTTAGGATTAGGGTTAGGGTTAGGGTTTGGATTAGGGTTAGTTTTAGGGTTTAGGTTTGGGTAAGGGTAAGGGTTAGGGTTAGGGTTAGGAGTAGGGTTAGGGTTTAGATTTTCGGTTAGGGTTAATGTTAGGTTTAGGGTTAGGATTAGGGTTTGGTTTAGGGTTAAGGTTAGGGTTAGGGTTTGGGTTAGGGTTAGGGTTAGGGTTTGGGTTAGTGTTAGGGTTAGGGTTCGGGTTTGGGTTAGGGTTAGGGTTAGGGTTAGGGTTAGGTTTAGGATTAGTGTTAGGGTTTGGGTTAGGTTTAGGCTTAGGTTTGAATTTGGGTTAGTGTTAGGGCTAGGGTTAGTGTAAAGTTTAGGGTTTGGATTTGGGTTAGGGTTAGGGTTTGAGTTACGATTAGGGTAAAGTTTAGGGTTTAGGTTTCGGTTTGGTTTATGGTTAGGGTTAGGGTTATGGTTAGGTTTAGGGTTATGGTTAGGGTTAGGGTGAGGTTTTGGGTTAAGTTTAGGGTTAGGATTAGGGTTTGGTTTTGCGTTAGGGTTTGGATTAGGGTTAGGGTTTGGGTTAGGGTTAGGGTTAGGGTTAGGGTTAGGATTTGAGTTAGGGTTAGGGTTAGGGTTCGGGTTTGGGT
>JAJHUQ010000032.1:13885000-13890000 GCA_035773235.1 Eospalax fontanierii
AGGGTTAGGGTTAGGATTAGGGTTAGGGTTAGGGTTTGGGTTAGGTTTAGGTTTAGGGTTAGGGTTTGGGTTAGGGTTAGGCTTATGGTTAGGGTTTGAGTTAGGGTTAGTGTTAGGGTTAGGGTTTGGGTTAGGATTAGGGTTAGGGTTAGGGTTTGGGTTAGGGTTAGGGTTAGGGTTACGATTAGGGTTAGGATTAGGGTTAGGGTTTGTGTTAAGATTAGGGTTTGTGTTTGGGTTAGGGTTAGGGTTAGGGTTAGGGTTAGGGTTAGGTTAACAATTAGGGTTAGTGTTAAGGTTAGGGTTAGGGTTAGGGTTCCTCTCTGGGTTATGGTTTGGGTTAGGTTTAGGGTTAGGGTTTGGGTTAGTGGTAGAGTTAGGGTTTGAGTTAGGGTTAGGTTTAGGGTGACATTAGCGTTTGGGTTAGGGTCAGTGTTTGGGTCCGGGTTTGGGGTTGGGTTAGAGTTAGGGTTAGGTTAGGGTGTGGGTTAGAGTAAGGGTTAGGGTGAGGTGGTGGATTAGGGTTATGGTTAGGGTTAGGGTTTGGGTTAGTGTTAGAGTTAGGGTTTGAGTTAGGGTTAGGTTTAGGCTTATATTGGGGTTTGGGTTAGAGTTAGGGTTAGGGTTAGGGTTTGGGTTTGGTTTAGAGTTAGGGTTAGGTTAGGGTTAGGGTTAGGTTTGAATTTGGGTTAGTGTTAGGGCTAGGGTTAGTGTAAAGTTTAGGGTTTGGATTTGGGTTAGGGTTAGGGTTTGAGTTACGATTAGGGTAAACTTTAGGGTTTAGGTTTCGGTTAGGTTTATGGTTAGGGTTTGGGTTATGGTTAGGTTTAGGGTTGGGGTTAGGGTTAGGGTTAGGTTTTGGGTTAAGTTTAGGGTTAGGGTTAGGGTTAGGATTTGGGTTAGGGTTAGGGTTAGGGTTCGGGTTTGGGTTAGAGTTAGGGTGAGGGTTAGGGGTTGGGTTAGGGTTAGGGTTACGGTTAGGATTAGGATTACGGTTAGGGTTCGGATTAGGGTTAGTTTTAGGGTTTGGGTTTGGGTAAGGGTAAGGGTTAGGTTTAGGGTTAAGTTAAGGATGAGGGTTAGGGTTAGGGTTAGGATTAGGGTTAGTGTTTGTGTTAAGGTTTAGGTTTGGGTTAGGGTTAGGGTTAGGGTTAGGGTTAGTTTTAGGGTTACGGTTTGGTTTAGGATTACGGTTAGGTTTAGGTTTTTGGTTAAGTTTCGGGTTAGGGTTATGGTTTGCGTTCGGGTTGGGTTAGTGTTAGGGTTTTAGTTAGGGTTAGGGTTAGGGTTAGGGTTAGGTTTAGGGTTAGTGTTTGGGTTAGGGTTAGGGTTAGGCTTAGGGTTAGGGTTTGAGTTTGAGTTAGGTTTAGGGTTAGCATTAGGGTTAGGATTAGGGTTAGAGTTTTGGTTTGGGTTAGGGTTAGGGTTAGGGTTAGGGTTAGGGTTTGGGTTAGGGTTAGGTTTGAATCTGGGTTAGTGTTAGGGTTATGGTTAGTGTTAAGATTATGGTTAGGGTTAGGGTTAGGGTTAGGTTTTGGGTGAGGGTTAGGGTTAGGGTTAGGGTTAGAATTAGGTTTAGGGTTAGGGTTAGGGTTAGCGTTAAGGTTAGGATAAGGATGAGGGTTAGGGTTAGGGTTAGGATGAGGGTTATTATTTGGGTTATGGTTTGTGTTAGGGTTAGTGTTAGGGTTTGGGTTAGTGTTACAGTTAGGGTTTGAGTTAGGGTTAGGTTTAGGCTTACATTGGGGTTTGGGTTAGAGTTAGGGTTAGGGTTAGGGTTTGGGTTTGGTTTAGAGTTAGGGTTAGGTTAGGGTTTGGGTTAGAGTTAGGGTTAGGGTGAGGTGTTGGATTAGGGTTATGGTTACGGTTAGGGTTAGGATTAGGGTTAGGGTTAGGGTTCCGATTAGAGTTAGGTTTAGAGTTTGGGTTTGGGTAAGGGTTAAGGTTAGGGTTAGGGTTAGGGTTAGGGTTAGGGTTAGGGTTAGGACTAGGATTAGTGTTAGGGTTAGTGTTAGGATTAGGGTTAGGGTTTGGGTTTAGGTTTGGGTTATGGTTAGGGTTAGGGTTTAGGGTTAGGGTTAGGGTTAGGACTAGGATTAGTGTTAGGATTAGTGGTAGGATTAGGGTTAGGGTTTGGGTTTCGGTTTGGGTTATGTTTTGGGTTAGGTTTAGGGTTAGGGTTTGGGTTCGGGTTAGGAATAGGGTTATGGTTTGAGTTTGAATTACGTTTAGGGTTAGCATTAGGGTTAGGGTTAGGTTTAGGATTAGTGTTTCAGTTAGGCTTAGTGTTAGGGTTAGGGTTTGGGTACGGGTTAGGTTTAGGGTTAGGGTTAGGGTTTGATTTAGGGTTAGGGTTAAGGTTAGGGTTAGTGTTAGGGTTTGGGTTAGGGTTAGGGTTAGGAATAGGGTTAGTGATAGGGTTAGGTTTAGGGTTAGCATTAAGGTTAGGATTAGGTTTAGGGTTAGGGTTTGGGTTAGGGTTAGGATTAGGGTTAGGGTTAGGTTTAGGGTTTGGTTTAGTGTTATGGTTAGGGTTAGGGTTGGGGTGAGGGTTAGGGTTAGGGTTAGGGTTAGGGTTTGTGTTAAGATTAGGGTTTGGGTTTGGGTTAGGTTAGGGTTTGGGTTACAGTTAGGGTTAGGGTTAGGGTTTGGGTTTGGTTTAGTGTTAGGGTTAGGTTAGGGTTTGGGTTAGAGTTAGGGTTAGGGTGAGGTGTTGGATTAGGGTTATGGTTAGGGTTAGGGTTAGGATTAGGTTTAGGGTTAGGGTTCCGATTAGAGTTAGCTTTAGAGTTTGGGTTTGGGTAAGGGTTAAGGTTAGGGTTCGGGTTAGGGTTAGGGTTAGGACTAGGATTAGGGTTAGGGTTAGGGTTAGGATTAGGGTTATGGTTAGGGTTAGGGATAGGTTTTCGGTTTGGGTTATGTTTTGGGTTAGGTTTAGGGTTAGGGTTAGGGTTAGGGTTAGGGTTAAGGTTAGGATTAGGGTTAGGGTTTGAGTTTGAATTAGGTTTAGGGTTAGCATTAGGGTTAGGGTTAGATTTAGGATAAGTGTTTCAGTTAGGGTTTGGATTAGGGTTAGGGTTAGGGTTAGGGTTAGGGTTTGGGTTAGGGTTAGGGTTAGGGTTAGGGTTTGGGTTAGGGTTAGGGTTAGGGTTAGGGATAGGTTTTGGGTTAGGATTAGGGTTAGGGTTAGGGTTAGGGTTAGGGTTAGGGTTAGGGTTAGAGTTAGGACTAGGATTAGGGTTATGGTTAGGGTTAGGGGTAGGATTAGGGTTAGGGTTAGGGTTCCGATTAGAGTTAGGTTTAGAGTTTGGGTTTGGGTAAGGGTTAAGGTTAGGTTTAGGGTTAGGGTTAGGTTTAGGGTTAAGACTAGGATTAGGGCTAGGGTTAGGGTTAGGATTAGGGTTAGGGTTTGGTTTTAGGTTTGGTTATGGTTAGGGTAAGTGTTAGGGTTAGGGTTTAGGGTTAGGGTTAGGTTTAAGGTTAGGGTTTCGGTTTGGGTTATGTTTTGGGTTAGGTTTAGGGTTAGGGTTAGGTTTTGAATTGGAATTAGGTTTAGGGTTAGCATTAGGGTTAGGGTTAGGTTTAGGATTAGTGTTTCAGTTAGGATTTGGGTTAGGGTTAGGGTTTGGGTTCGGGTTAGGGTTAGGGTTAGGTTTAGGTTTTGATTTAGGGTTAGGGTTAGGGTTAGGGTTTTTGTTAGTGTTTGGGTTAAGGTTTGGGTTAAGACTAGGGTTAATGTTAGCCTTAGGTTTAGGGTTAGCATTAGGGTTAGGATTAGGGTTAGGGTTACGGTTTGGGTTAGGGTTAGGTTTAGGGTTAGGGTTAGGATTAGGCTTTGGGTTAGGGTTAGGGTTAGGGTTAGAGTTAGGGTCATGGTTAGGTTTAGCATTAGGGTTAGGGTTAGGGTTACGGTTTCGGTTTCGGTTATGTTTTGGGTTAGTTTTAGGGTTAGGGTTAGGGTTTGGGTTGGGTTAGGATTAGGGTTAGGGTTTGAGTTTGAATTAGGTTTAGGTTTAGCATTAGGGTTAGGGTTAGGCTTAGGGTTAGGGTTAGAGTTAGGGTTAGGGTTAGGGTTAGGGTTTGGGTTAGGGTTAGGCTTAGGGTTAGGGTTAGGGTTAGGGTTAGGGTTAGGGTTAGTGTTAGGAAAAGGATGAGGTTTAGGGATAGGGTTAGGATTAGGGTTATTATTTGGGTTATGGTTTGGGTAAAGGTTAGTGTTAGGGTTTGGGTTAGTGTTAGAGTTAGGGTTTGAGTTAGGGTTACGTTTAGGCTTACATTGGGGTCTGGGTTAGAGTTAGGGTGAGGGTTAGGGTTTGGGTTTTGTTTAGAGTTAGGGTTAGGTTAGGGTTTGGGTTAGAGTTAGGGTTAGGGTGAGGTGTTGGATTAGGGTTATGGTTAGGGTTAGGGTTAGGATTAGGGTTAGGGTTAGGGTTCCGATTAGACTTAGGTTTAGAGTTTGGGTTTGGGTAAGGGTTAAGGTTAGGGTTAGGGTTAGGGTTAGGGTTAGGGTTAGGACTAGGATTAGGGTTAGGGTTAGTGTTAGGATTAGGGTTAGGGTTTGGGTTTAGGTTTGGGTTATGGTTAGGGTTAGTGTTAGGCTTAGGGTTTAGGGTTAGGGTTAGGGTTAGGGTTAGGGTTTTGGTTTGGGTTATGTTTTGGGTTAGGTTTATGGTTAGGGTTAGGGTTTGGGTTCGGTTTAGAAATAGGGTTATGGTTTGACTTTGAATTAGGTTTAGGGTTAGCATTAGGGTTAGGGCTAGGTTTAGAATTAGTGTTTCAGTTAGGCTTAGGGTTAGGGTTAGGGTTAGGGCTAGGGGTAGGGTTGGGGTGAGCGTCAGGATTATGGGTAGGTTGTGAGGCTGAATTAGGTTTAGGGTTAGCATTAGGGTCAGGGTTAGATTTAGGATAAGTGTTTCAGTTAGGGTTTGGGTTAGGGTTAGGGTTAGGGTTAGGGTTAGGGTTTGGTTTAGGGTTAGGGTTAGGGTTTGGGTTAGGGTTAG
>JAJHUQ010000032.1:13920000-13922500 GCA_035773235.1 Eospalax fontanierii
AGGGTTTGGGTTAGAGTTAGGGTTAGGGTAGGGTGTTGGATTAGGTTTATGGTTAGGGTTAGGGTTAGGATTAGGGTTAGGGTTAGGGTTCCGATTAGAGTTAGGTTTAGAGTTTGGGTTTGGGTAAGGGTTAACGTTAGGGTTAGGGTTAGGGTTAGGGTTAGGACTAGGATTAGGGTTAGGGTTAGGGTTAGGATTAGGGTTACGGTTAGGGTTAGGGATAGGTTTTCGTTTTGGGTTATGTTTTGGGTTAGGTTTAGGGTTAGGGTTAGGGTTAGGATTAGGGTTAGGGTTTGAGTTTGAATTAGGTTTAGGGTTAGCATTAGGGTTAGGGTTAGATTTAGGATAAGTGTTTCAGTTAGGGTTTGGGTTAGGGTTAGGGTTAGGGTTAGGGTTAGGGTTTGGGTTAGGATTAGGGTTAGGGTTAGGGTTAGGGTTAGGGTTAGGGTTAGGACTAGGATTAGGGTTATGGTTAGGGTTAGGGTTAGGATTAGGGTTAGGGTTAGGGTTCCGATTAGAGTTAGGTTTAGAGTTTGGATTTGGGTAAGGGTTAAGGTTAGGTTTAGGGTTAGGGTTAGGTTTAGGGTTAGGACTAGGATTAGGGCTAGGGTTAGGGTTAGGATTAGGGTTAGGGTTTGGTTTTAGGTTTGGGTTATGGTTTGGGTAAGTGTTAGGGTTAGGGTTTAGGGTTTGAGTTGAAATTAGGTTTAGGCTTAGCATTAGAGTTAGGGTTAGGTTTAGGATTAATGTTTCAGTTAGTTTTAGGGTTAGGGTTAGGGTTTGGGTTCGGGTTAGGGTTAGGGTTAGGTTTAGGTTTTGATTTAGGGTTAGGGTTAGGGTTAGGGTTTTTGTTAGGGTTTGGGTTAAGGTTAGGGTTAAGACTAGGGTTAGTGTTAGGGTTAGGTTTAGGGTTAGCATTAGGGTTAGGATTAGGGTTAGGGTTACGGTTTGGGTTAGGGTTAGGGTTAGGGTTAGGGTTAGGGTTAGGGTTAGGGTTAGGGTTTGGGTTAGGGTTAGGGATAGAGTTAGGGTTATGGTTAGGTTTAGCATTAGGGTTAGGGTTAGGGTTATGGTTAGCGTTAGCTTTAGGGTTAGGGTTAGGGTTTGGGTTTGGGTTGGGGTTTGGGTTAGGGTTAGGGTTTGGGTTAGGGTTAGGGTTAGGGTTCGGGTTAGGATTTGCGTTAGGGTTAGGTTTAGAGTCGAATTTGGGTTAGAGTTATGGTGAGGTTTAGGGTTTGGGTTAGGGTTAGGGTTACGGTTAGGGTGAGGGTTATGGTTAGGGTTAGGATTAGGATTAGGGTTAGGGTTAGGGTTACAGTTTTGGTTTCGGTTATGTTTTGGGCTAGTTTTAGGGTTAGGGTTAGGGTTTGGGTTGGGTTAGGATTAGGGTTAGGGTTTGAGTTTGAATTAGGTTTAGGGTTAGCATTAGGGTTAGGGTTAGGTTTAGGATAGGTGTTTCAGTTAGGGTTAGGGTTAGGGTTAGGGTTTGGGTTCGGGTTAGGGTTAGGGTTAGGGTTTGATTTAGGGTTAAGGTTAGGGTTAGGGTTAGGGTTAGGGTTAGGGTTAGGGTTAGGGTTTCGGTTTTGGTTATTTTTTGGGTTAGGTTTAGGGTTAGGGTTAGGGTTAGGGTTAGGGTTAGGGTTTGATTTAGGGTTAAGGTTAGGGTTAGGGTTAGTGTTAGGATAAGGATGAGGGTTAGGGTTAGGGTTAGGATTAGTGTTATTATTTGGGTTATGGTATGGGTTAGGGTTAGGGTTAGGGTTTGGGTTAGTGTTAGAGTTAGGGTTTGAGTTAGGGTTAGGTATAGGGTTAGGTTAGGGTTTCGGTTAGAGTTAGGGTTAGGGTTAGGTTTGGGTTTGGTTTAGAGTTAGGGTTAGGTTTGGGTTTGGGTTAGAGTTAGTGTTAGGGTGAGGTGTTGGATTAGTGTTATGGTAGGCGTTAGGGTTAGGATTAGGGTTAGGGTTAGGGTTCTGATTAGAGTTAGGTTTAGAGTTTGGATTTTGTAAGGGTAAAGTTAGGGTTAGGGTTAGGGTTAGGGTTAGGACTTGGATTAGGGTTAGGGTTAGGGTTAGGATTATGGTTAGGGTTTGGATTTAGGTTTGGGTTATGTTTAGGGTAAGTGTTAGGGTTAGGGTTTCGGGTTAGGGTTAGGGTTAGGGTTTCGGTTTTGGTTATTTTTTGGGTTAGGTTTAGGGTTAGGGTTAGGGTTTGGGTTCGGGTTAGGATTAGGGTTAGGGTTTGAGTTTGAATTAGGTTTAGGGTTAGCATTAGGGTTAGGATTAGGGTTAGGTTTAGGGTTTGGGTTAGGGCTAGGGTTAGTTTTAGTGTTAGATTAAGGGTTTGGTTTAGGGTTAGTGTTAGGGTTAGGGTTTGGGTTAGGGTTAGGCTTAGGATTAGGGTTAGGGTTTGTGTTAAGATTAGGGTTTGGGATTGGGTTAGGGTTAGGGTTAGGGTTTGGATTAAGGTTACGTTTAGGGTTAGGGTTTGGGTTTGGGTTAGG
>JAJHUQ010000032.1:13927500-13942500 GCA_035773235.1 Eospalax fontanierii
GTTTGAATCTGGGTTAGTGATAGGGTTATGGTTAGTGTTAAGATTATGGTTAGGGTTAGGGTTAGTTTTAGGTTTTGTGTGAGGGCTAGGTTTAGGGTTAGGGATAGAATTTGGTATAGGGTTAGGGTTAGGGTTAGCGTTAGGGTTAGGATAAGGATGAGGGTTAGGGTTAGGGTTAGGATGAGGGTTATTATTTGGGTTATGGTTTGGGTTAGGGTTAGTGTTAGGGTTTGGGTTAGTGTTAGAGTTAGGGTTTGAGTTAGGGTTAGGTTTAGGCTTCCATTGGGGTTTGGGTTAGAGTTAGGGTTAGGGTTAGGTTTTGGGTTTGGTTTAGAGTTAGGGTTAGGTTAGGGTTTGGGTTAGAGTTAGGGTTAGGGTGAGGTGTTGGATTAGGGTTATGGTTAGGGTTAGGGGTAGGATTAGGGTTAGGGTTAGGGTTCTGATTAGAGTTAGGTTTAGAGTTTGGGTTTGGGTAAGGGTTAAGGTTAGGGTTAGGGTTAGGGTTAGGGTTAGGGTTAGGGTTAGGGTTAGGACTAGGATTAGTGTTAAGGTTAGTGTTAGGATTAGGGTTAGGGTTTGGGTTTAGGTTTGGGTTATGGTTAGGGTTAGGGTTTAGGGTTAGGGTTAGGGTTAGGGTTAGGGTTTCGGTTTGGGTTATGTTTTGGGTTAGGTTTAGTGTTAGGGTTAGGGTTTGGGTTCGGGTTAGGAATAGGGTTATGGTTTGAGTTTGAATTAGGTTTAGGGTTAGCATTAGGGTTAGGGTTAGGTTTAGGATTAGTGTTTCATTTAGGCTTAGTGTTAGGGTTAGGGTTTGGATACGGGTTAGGTTTAGGTTTAGGGATAGGGTTTGATTTAGGGTTAGGGTTAAGGTTAGGGTTAGTGTTAGGGTTTGGGTTAGGGTTAGGGTTAGGGTTAGGAATAGGGTTAGTGATAGGGTTAGGTTTAGGGTTAGCATTAGGGTTAGGATTAGGTTTAGGGTTAGGGTTTGGGTTAGGGTTAGGGTTAGGGTTAGGGTTAGGTTTAGGGTTTGGTTTAGGGTTATGGTTAGTCTTAGGGTTTGGGTGAGGGTTAGGGTTAGGGTTAGGGTTAGGGTTTGTGTTAAGATTAGGGTTTGGGTTTGGGTTAGGTTAGGGTTTGGGTTACAGTTAGGGTTAGGGTTAGCGTTTGGGTTTGGTTTAGTGTTAGGGTTAGGTTAGGGTTTGGGTTAGAGTTAGGGTTAGGGTGAGGTGTTGGATTAGGGTTATGGTTAGGGTTAGGGTTAGGATTAGGGTTAGGGTTAGGGTTCCGATTAGAGTTAGGTTTAGAGTTTGGGTTTGGGTAAGGGTTAACGTTAGGGTTAGGGTTAGGGTTAGGGTTAGGACTAGGATGAGGGTTAGGGTTAGGGTTAGGATTAGGGTTACGGTTAGGGTTAGGGATAGGTTTTCGGTTTGGGTTATGTTTTGGGTTAGGTTTAGGGTTAGGGTTAGGGTTAGGGTTAGGGTTAGGGTTAAGGTTAGGATTAGGGTTAGGGTTTGAGTTTGAATTAGGTTTAGGGTTAGCATTAGGGTTAGGGTTAGAATTAGGATAAGTGTTTCAGTTAGGGTTTGGGTTAGGGTTAGGGTTAGGGTTAGGGTTAGGGTTAGGGTTAGGGTTTGGGTTAGGATTAGGGTTAGGGTTAGGGTTAGGGTTAGGGTTAGGGTTAGGACTAGGATTAGGGTTATGGTTAGGGTTAGGTTTAGGATTAGGGTTAGGGTTAGGGTTCCGATTAGAGTTAGGTTTAGAGTTTGGGTTTGGGTAAGGGTTAAGGTTAGGTTTAGGGTTAGGGTTAGGTTTAGGGTTAGGACTAGGATTAGGGCTAGTGTTAGGGTTAGGATTAGGGTTAGGGTTTGGTTTTAGGTTTGGGTTTTGGTTAGGGTAAGTGTTAGGGTTAGGGTTTAGGGTTAGCGTTAGGTTTAAGGTTAGGTTTTCGGTTTGGGTTATGTTTTCGGTTAGGTTTAGGGTTAGGTTTAGGTTTTGAGTTGGAATTAGGTTTAGGGTTAGCATTAGAGTTAGGGTTAGGTTTAGGATTTGTGTTTCAGTTAGGGTTAGGGTTAGGGTTTGGGTTCGGGTTAGGGTTAGGGTTAGGTTTAGGTTTTGATTTAGGGTTAGGGTTAGGGTTAGGGTTTTTGTTAGGGTTTGGGTTAAGGTTAGGGTTAAGACTAGGGTTAGTGTTAGGGTTAGGTTTAGGTTTAGCATTAGGGTTAGGATTAGGGTTAGGGTTACGGTTTGGGTTAGGGTTAGGGTTAGGGTTAGGGTTAGGGTTAGGGTTTGGGTTAGGGTTAGGGTTAGGGATAGAGTTAGGGTTATGGTTAGGTTTAGCATTAGGGTTAGGGTTAGGGTTATGGTTAGCGTTATCTTTAGGGTTAGGGTTAGGGTTAGGGTTTGGTTTCGGGTTAGGGTTAGGGTTAGGGTTTGATTTAGGGTTAAGGTTAGGGTTAGGGTTAGTGTTAGGGTTTGGGTTAGGGTTACGGTTAGGAGTAGGGTTAGTGTTAGGGGTAGGTTTAGGGTTAGCATTAGGGTTAGGATTAGCGTTAGGTTTAGGGTTTGGGTTAGGGTTAGGATTAGGGTTAGGGTTAGGGTTTGGGTTAGGGTTAGGGTTAGGGTTAGGGTTAGGGTCTGGTTAGGGTTAGGGTTAGGATTAGGGTTAGGGTTTGTGTTAAGATCAGGGTTTGGGTTTGGGTTAGGGTTAGGGTTAGGGTTAGGGTTAGGGTTAGAATTAGGGATAGGGTTAAGGTTAGGTTTAGGGTTAGGGTTAGGATAAGGATGAGGGTTAGGGTTAGGGTTAGGATTAGTGTTATTATTTGGGTTATGGTTTGGGTTAGGGTTAGGGTTAGGGTTTGGGTTAGTGTTAGAGTTAGGGTTTGAGTTAGGGTTAGGTATAGGGTTAGGTTAGGGTTTCGGTTAGTGTTAGGGTTAGGGTTAGGGTTGGGTTTGGTTTAGAGTTAGGGTTAGGTTTGGGTTTGGGTTAGAGTTACTGTTAGGGTGAGGTGTTGGATTAGTGTTATGGTTAGTGTTAGGGTTAGGATTAGGGTTAGGGTTAGGGTTCTGATTAGAGTTAGGTTTAGATTTTGGGTTTTGTAAGGGTTAAGGTTACGGGTAGGGTTAGGGTTAGGGTTAGGGTTAGGACTTGGATTAGGGTTAGGGTTAGGGTTAGGATTATGCTTAGGGTTTGGATTTAGGTTTGGGTTATATTTAGGGTAAGTGTTAGGGTTAGGGTTTCGGGTTAGGGTTAGGGTTAGGGTTAGGGTTTCAGTTTTGGTTATTTTTTGGGTTAGGTTTAGGGTTAGGGTTAAGGTTTGGGTTCGGGTTCGGGTTAGGATTAGCGTTAGGGTTTGAGTTTGAATTAGGTTTAGGGTTAGCATTAGGGTTAGGATTAGGGTTAGGTTTAGGGTTTGGGTTACGGCTAGGGTTAGTTTTAGTGTTAGGGTTAGGGTTTGGGTTAGGGTTAGTGTTAGGGTTAGGGTTTGGGTTAGGGTTAGGTTTAGGATTAGGGTTAGGGTTTGTGTTAAGATTAGGGTTTGGGATTGGGTTAGGGTTAGGGTTAGGTTTTGTATTAAGGTTACGTTTAGGGTTAGGGTTTGGGTTTGGGTTAGGTTTAGGGTTAGGTTTACGTTTAGGGTTATTGTTTCGGTTTCGGTGTGGATTAGGCTTAGGTTTCGTGTTAGGGTTTGGGTTTGGGTTAGGATTAGGGTTAGGGTTAAGGTTAGGGTTAGGGTTTGGTTTAGGGTTAGGGTTAGGGTTAGGGTAAGCGTTTGGGTTAGGGTTAGGGTTAGGGTTTGATTTAGGGTTAGGGTTAGGGTTAGGGTTAGGGTTTGGGATAGGGTTTGGGGTTAGGGGTTAGGGGTTAAGTTTAGGTTTATTGTTAGGGTTAGGGATTGGGTTAGGGTTAGGGTTAGGTTTAGGCTTAGTGTTAGGGTCAGCGTTTGGTTTAGGATTACGGTTAGGTTTAGGTTTTCGGTTAAGTTTCGGGTTAGGGTTAGGGTTTGCGTTCGGGTTGGGTTAGTGTTAGGGTTTTAGTTAGGGTTAGGGTTAGGGTTAGGGTTAGGGTTAGGTTTAGGGTTTGGGTTAGGGTTAGGCTTAGTGTAAGGGTATGAGAATGAGTTAGGTTTAGGGTTAGCATTATGGTTAGGATTAGGGTTAGGGTAAGGTTTTGGGTTAGGGTTAGGGTTAGATTTAGGGTTTGGGTTAGGGTTAGGTTTGAATCTGGGTTAGTGTTAGGGTTAGGGCTAGTGTTAAGGTTATGGTTAGGGTTAGGGTTAGGGTTAGGTTCTCTGTTAGGATTAGGGTTAGGGTTAGAATTAGGGTTAGGGTTAGGGTTAGGGTTAGGGTTAGGATAAGGCTGAGGGTTAGGGTTAGTGTTAGGATTAGGGTTATTATTTAGGTTATGGTTTGGGTTAGGGTTAGGGTTAGGGTTTGGGTTAGTGTTAGAGTTAGGGTTTGAGTTAGGGTTAGGTTTAGGGTTAGGTTAGAGTTAGGGTTAGAGTTAGGGTTAGGATTAGGGTTAGGGTTAGAACTAGGATTAGGGTTAGGGTTAGGGTTAGGGTTAGGGTTTGGGTTAGGGTTTGGGGTTTGGGGTTAGGGGTTAAGTTTAGGTTTAGGGTTAGGGTTAGGGATTGGGTTAGGGTTAGGGTTAGGTTTAGGGTTAGGTTTAGGTTTTGGGTTAGGGTTAGGGTTAGCGTTTGTGTTAGGGTTGGGGTTAGGGTTAGTGTTAGGGTTAGGATTTGGTTTAGGAATACGATTAGGTTTAGGTTTTCGGTTAATTTTCGTGTTAGGGTTATGGTTTGCGTTCGGGTTGGGTTAGTGTTAGGGTTTTAGTTAGGGTTAGGGTTAGGGTTAGGGTTAGGGTTTGGATTAGGGTTAGGCTTAGGGTTAGGGTTTGAGTTTGAGTTAGGTTTAGGGTAAGCATTAGGGTAAGGATTAGGGTTAGGGTTAGGGTTTGGGTTAGGGTTAGGCTTAGGGTTAGGGTTAGCGTTTGTGTTACGGTTAGGATTGAATCTGGGTGAGTGTTAGGGTTATGGTTAGTGTTAAGATTATGGTTAGGGTTAGGGTTAGGGATTGGTTAGGGTTAGGGTTAGGGTTATGGTTAGAATTAGGGTTAGGGTTAGGGTTAGGGTTAGGGATAGGGATAGGGTTAGGAAAAGGATGAGGTTTAGGGTTAGGGTTAGGATTAGGGTTATTATTTGGGTTATGGTTTGGGTTAGGGTTAGTGTTAGGGTTTGGGTTAGTGTTAGAGTTAGGGTGAGGGTTAGGGTTTGGGTTTGGTTTAGAGTTAGGGTTAGGTTAGGGTTTGGGTTAGAGTTAGGGTTAGGGTGAGGTGTTCGATTAGGGTTATGGTTAGGGTTAGGGTTAGGATTATGGTTACGGTTAGGGTTCCGATTAGAGTTAGGTTTAGAGTTTGGGTTTGGGTAAGGGTTAAGGTTAGGTTTAGGGTTAGGGTTAGGGTTAGGGTTAGGATTAGGGTTAGGGTTAGGGTTCCGATTAGAGTTAGGTTTAGAGTTTGGGTTTGGGTAAGGGTTAAGTTTTAGTTTAGGGTTAGGGTTAGGGGTAGGGTTAGGACTAGGATTAGGGATAGGGATAGGGTTAGGTTAGGGTTTATGTTGAGTTCAGGGTTAGGGTTAGGGGATGGATTAGGGTTATGGTTAGGGTTAGGCTTTAGGTTTGGGTTATGGTTAGGGTTAGGGTTAGGGTTTAAGGGTAGGATTAGAGTTAGTGTTAGGGTTTGGGTTAGGGTTAGGGTTACGGTGTGGGTTTGGGTTAGGGTTAGGGTTAGGGTTAGGGTTTCGGTGTGGGTTAGGATTAGGATTAGAGTTTGAGTTTGAATTAGGTTTGGGTTAGCATTAGGGTTAGGGTTAGGTTTAGGATTAGTGTTTCGGTTAGGGTTAGGGTTAGGGTTAGGGTTAGGGTTCCGATTAGAGTTAGGTTTAGAGTTTGGGTTTGGGTAAGGATTAAGGTTAGTGTTAGGGTTAGGGTTAGGGTTAGGGTTAGTACTAGGATTAGGTTTAGGGTTAGGGTTAGGATTAGGGTTAGTGTTAGGGTTAGGTTAGGGTTTCGGTTTGGGTTATGTTTTGGGTTAGGTTTAGGGTTAGGGTTAGGGTTAGGGTTAGGGTTAGGGTTAGGGTTAGGGTTAGGATTAGGGTTAGGGTTTGAGTTTGAATTAGGTTTAGGGTTAGCATTAGGGTTAGGGTTAGGTTTAGGATAAGTGTTTCAGTTAGGGTTAGGGTTAGGGTTAGGGTTAGGGTGAGGGTTAGGGTTTGATTTAGGGTTAGGGTTAGGGTTAGGGTAAGGGTTTGGGTTAGGGTTAGGGTTAGGGTTAGGGTTTGAGTTAGGGTTAGGGTTAGGGTTAGGGATTGGGTTAGGATTAGGGTTAGGGTTAAGGGTTTCGGTTCGGGTTAGGATTAGGGTTAGGGTTTGAGTTTGAATTAGGTTAAGGGTTAGCATTAGGGTTAGGGTAAGGTTTAGGATTAGTGTTTTGGTTAGGGTTAGGGTTAGGGTTAGGGTTTGGGTTAGGGTTAGGGTTAGGATTAGGCGTTAGCTTTAGGTTTAGGGTTATTATTAGGGTTTGGGTTAGGGTTAGTGTTAGGGTTTGGGTTTTAGTTAGAATTAGGTTTAGTGTTAGGGTTAGGTTTTGTGTTAGTGTTAGGGTTAATAATAGTGTTAGTGTTAGGGTTAGGGTTAGGGTTAGGGTTAGGTTTAGAGTTAGGATTAGGTTTAGGGTTAGTGTTAGATTTAGGGTTTGGTTTAGGAGTAGTGTTAGGGTTAGGTTTAGGGTTTGGGTTAGGTTTAGGGTTAGGGTTAGGGTTTGGGTTCGGGTTAGGGTTAGGGTTAGGGTTAGGGTTAGCGTTTGGGTTAGGGTTAGGGTTAGGGTTAGGGTTTGGGTTAGGGTTAGATTTAGGGTTAGGTTTAGGGTTTGGGATAGGATTAGGATTAGGGTTAGGGTTTGGGATAGGGTTAGGGTTAGGGTTACGGTTAGGGTTAGAATTAGGGTTAGGGTTTGTGTTAAGATTAGGGTTTGGGTTTGGGTTAGGGTTAGGTTTAGGTTTAGGGTTTGATTTAGGGTTAGGTTTAGTGTTAGGGTTTGGGTTAGGGTTAGGGTTAGGACTAGGGTTAGTGTTAGGGTTAGGTTTAGGGTTAGCATTAGGGTTAGGTTTAGGGTTAGGGTTAGGGTTTGTGTTAGGGTTAGGGTTAGGGTTAGGGTTAGGGTTTGGGTTAGGGTTAGGGTTTGGGTTAGGGTTTGGGTTAGGGTTAGGATTAGGGTTAGGGTTAGGGTTCCGATTAGAGTTAGGTTTAGAGTTTGGGTTTGGGTAAGGGTTAAGGTTAGGGTTAGGGTTAGGGTTAGGGTTAGGGCTAGGGTTAGTACTAGGATTAGGTTTAGGGTTAGGGTTAGGATTAGGGTTAGGGTTAGGGTTAGGGTTTCAGTTTGGTTATGTTTTGGGTTAGGTTTAGGGTTAGGGTTACGGTTAGGGTTAGGGTTAGGGTTAGGGTTAGGATTAGGGTTAGGGTTTGAGTTTGAATTAGGTTTAGGGTTAGCATTAGGGTTAGGGTTAGGTTTAGGATCAGTGTTTCAGTTAGGGTTAGGGTTAGGGTTAGGGTTAGGGTGAGGGTTAGGGTTTGATTTAGGGTTAGGTTTAGGGTTAGGATTAGTGTTAGGGTTTGGGTTAGGGTTAGGGTTAGGACTAGGGTTAGTGTTACGGTTAGGTTTAGGGTTAGCATTAGGGTTAGGATTAGGGTTAGGGTTAGGGTTTGGGTTAAGGTTAGGGTTAGGGTTAGGGTTAGGGTTAGGGTTAGGGTTAGGGTTAGGGTTAGGTTTACAATTAGGGTTAGTGTTAAGGTTAGGGTTAGGGTTAGGGTTAGGATAAGGATGAAGGTTAGGGTTAGGGTTAGGATTAGGGTTACTATTTGGGTTATGGTTTGGGTTAGGGTTAGGGTTTGGGTTAGTGTTAGAGTTAGGGTTTGAGTTAGGGTTAGGTTTAGGGTTAGATTAGGGTTTGGGTTAGAGTCAGTGTTAGGGTTACGGTTTGGGTTTGGTTTAGAGTTAGGGTTAGGTTAGTTTTTGGGTTAGAGTTAGGGTTAGGGTGAGGTGTTGGATTAGGGTTATGGTTAGGGTTATGGTTTGGGTTAGTGTTACAGTTAGGGTTTGAGTTAGGGTTAGGTTTAGGCTTACATTGGGGTTTGGGTTAGAGTTAGGGTTAGGGTTAGGTGTTGGGTTTGCTTTAGAGTTAGTGTTAGGTTAGGGTTTGGGTTAGAGTTAGGGTTAGGGTGAGGTGTTGGATTAGGGTTATGGTTAGGGTTAGGGTTAGGATTAGGGTTAGGGTTAGGGTTCCGATTAGAGTTAGGTTTAGAGTTTGGGTTTCGGTAAGGGTTAAGGTTAGGTTTAGGTTTAGGGTTAGGGTTAGGGTTAGGGTTAGGACTAGGATTAGGGTTATGGTTAGGGTTAGGGTTAGGATTAGGGTTAGGGTTAGGGTTCCGATTAGAGTTAGGTTTAGAGTTTGGGTTTGGGTAAGGGTTAAGGTTAGGTTTAGGGTTAGGGTTAGGGTTAGGGTTAGGGTTAGGACTAGGATTAGGGTTAGGGTTAGGGTTTGGATTAGGGTTAGGGTTTGGTTTTAGGTTTGGGTTATGGTTAGGGTAAGTTTTAGGGTTAGGGTTTAGGGTTAGGGTTAGGTTTAGGGTAAGGGTTTCGGTTTGGGTTATGTTTTGGGTTAGGTTTAGGGTTAGGGTTAGGGTTTGAATTGGAATTAGGTTTAGGGTTAGCATTAGTGTTAGGGTTAGGTTTAGGATTAGTGTTTCAGTTAGGGTTAGGGTTAGGGTTAGGGTTTGGGTTCGGGTTAGGGTTAGGGTTAGGTTTAGGGTTTGATTTAGGGTTAGGGTTAGGGTTAGGGTTAGTGTTAGGGTTTGGGTTATGGTTAGGGTTAGGGTTAGGATTACGGTTAGAGTTAGGGTTTGGGTTTTGGTTAGGGTTAGGGTTAGCTTTAGGGTTAAGGTTTGGGTTAGGGTTAGGGTTAGGTTTAGCATTTGGGTTAGGGTTAGGGTTAGGGTTAGGATTAGGGTTAGGGTTTGTGTTAAGATTAGGGTTTGGGTTTGGGTTAAGTTTAGGGTTAGGGTTTGGGTTAAGGTTACGTTTAGGGTTAGGGTTAGTGTTAGGGTTAGGGTTAGTGTTAGGAGTAGGGTTAGGGTTTAGGTTTTTGGTTAGGGTTAGTGTTAGGGTTATTGTTAGGATTAGGGTATGGATTAGGGTTTAGGTTTGGTTAGGTTTAGGGTTAGGGTTATGGTTATGGTTAGGTTTAGCATTAGGGTTAGGGTTAGGGTTATGGTTAGGGTTGGCGTTAGGTTTAGGGTTAGGGTTTGGGTTTGGGTTAGGGTTTGGTTTAGGGTTAGGGTTTGGGTTAGGGTTAGGGTTAGGGTTCGGGTTAGGATTTGGGTTAGGGTTAGGGTTAGAGTCGATTTGGGTTAGAGTTATGGTGAAGGTTAGGGGTTGGGTTAGGTTTAGGGTTACGGTTAGGATTAGGGTTACGGTTAGGATTAGGGTTAGGGTTAGTGTTTGGATTAGGGTTAGTTTTAGGGTTTGGGTTTGGGTAAGGGTAAGGGTTAGGGTTAGGGTTTGGAGTAGGTTTAGGTTTTCGGTTAGGGTTAATGTTAGGGTTAAGATTAGGGTTAGGGTTTGGTTTAGGGTAAAGGTTAGGGTTAAGGTTTAGGTTAGGTTTAGGGTTAGGGTTAGGGTTTGGGTTAGGGTTATGGTTGGGGTTCGGGTTTGGGTTAGGGTTAGGGTTAGGGTTAGGGTTAGGGTTAGGATTAGGGTTAGGGTTTGGGTTAGGGTAAGGCTTAGGTTTGAATTTGGGTTAGTGTTAGGGCTAGGGTTAGTGTAAAGTTTATGGTTTGGATTTGGATTAGGGTTAGGGTTTGAGTTACCATTAGGGTAAAGTTTAGGGTTTAGGTTTGGGTTAGGTTTATGGTTAGGGTTTGGGTTATGGTTAGGTTTAGGGTTAGGGTTAGGGTTAGGGTTTGGGTTAAGTTTAGGGTTAGGGTTAGGGTTAGGATTTGGGTTAGGGTTAGGGTTAGGGTTCGGGTTTGGGTTAGAGTTAGGGTGAGGGTTAAGGGTTGGGTTAGGGTTAGGGTTACGGTTAGGATTAGGATTACGGTTAGGGTTCAGATTAGGGTTAGTTTTAGGGTTTGTGTTTGGGTAAGGGTAAGGGTTAGGGTTAGGGTTAGGATAAGGATGAGGGTTAGGTTTAGGGTTAGGATTAGGGTTAGTGTTTGGTTTATGGTTTAGGTTTGGGTTAGGGTTAGGGTTTGGGTTAGTGTTAGATTTAGGTTTTGAGTTAGGGTTAGGGTTAGGGTTAGGTTAGGATTTGGGTTAGAGTTAGGGTTAGGGTTAGGGTTTGGGTTTGGGTTAGGGTTAGGGTTAGGTTAGGGTTTGGGTTAGAGTTAGGGTTAGGGTTATGGGTTGGATTAGGGTTATGGTTAGGGTTAGGTTTAGGATTAGGGTTAGGGTTATTCTTTAGTTTTGGGTTCTGGTTAGGGTTAGGGTTAGGGTTTGAGGGTAGGATTAGGGTTAGTGTTACGGTTTGGGTTAGGGTTAGGCTTACGGTGTGGGTTTGGGTTAGGGTTAGGGATAGGGTTAGGGTTTCGGTGTGGGTTATGTTTTGGGTTAGGTTTAGGGTCAGGGTTAGGATTTCGGTTCGGGTTAGGATTAGGGTTAGGTTTTGAGTTTGAATTAGGTTTAGGGTTAGCATTAGGGTTAGGGTTAGGTTTAGGATTAGTGTTTCGGTTAGGGTTAGGGTTAGGGTTTGGGTTAGGGTTAGGGTTAGGATTAGGGGTTAGGTTTAGGTTTAGGGTTATTATAAGGGTTTGGGTTAGGGTTAGTGTTAGAGTTTGGGTTAGTGTTAGGTTTAGGTTTTGGGTTAGGGTTAGGGTTAGTGTTAGGAATAGGGTTAGGGTTAGGGTTAGGCTTAGGGTTTGGGTTAGTGTTAGGGTTAGGTTTAGGGTTAGGTTTAGGGTTAGAATAAGGATGAGGGTTAGGGTTAGGGTTAGGATTAGGGTTATTATTTGGGTTGTGGTTTGGGTTAGTGTTAGGGTTAGGGTTTGGGTTAGTGTTAGAGTTAGGGTTTGAGTTAGGGTTAGGTTTAGGGTTAGGTTAGGGTTTGGGTTAGAGATAGGGTTAGGGTTAGGGTATGGGTTTGGTTTAGAGTTATGGTTAGGTTAGGGTTTGGGTTAGAGTTAGGGTTAGGGTGAGGTGTTGGATTAGGGTTATGGTTTTTTAGGGTTAGGATTAGGTTTAGGGTTAGGGTTCCGATTAGAGTTAGGTTTAGAGTTTGGGTTTGAGTAAGGGTTAAGGTTAGAGTTAGGGTTAGGTTTAGGGTGAGGGTTAGGGTTAGGGTTTGGGTTAGGGTTATTGTTAGGGTTAGGGTTAGGGTTACGGTTTCGGTTTGGGTTATGTTTTGGGTTAGTTTTAGTGTTAGGGTTAAGGTTTGAGATGGGTTATTATTAGGGTTAGGGTTTGACTTTGAATTAGGTTTAGGGTTAGCATTAGGGTTAAGGTTAGGTTTAGGATAAGTGTTTCAGTTAGGGTTAGGGTTAGGGTTAGGTTTTGGGTTCGGGTTAGGGTTAGGGTTAGGGTTAGGGTTTGATTTAGGGTTAAGGTTAGGATTAGGGTTAGTGTTAGGGTTTGGGTTAGGTTTAGGGTTAAGAGTAGGGTTAGTTTTAGGGTTAGGTTTAGGGTTAGCATTAGGGTTAGGATTAGCGTTAGGGTTAGGGTTATGGTTAGGGTTAGGGTTAGGGTTTGTGTTAAGATTAGGGTTTGGGTTTGGGTTAGGGTTAGGGTTAGGGTTAGGGTTAGGGTTAGGGATAGGGTTAGAATTAGGGTTAGGGTTAAGGTTAGGGTTAGGGTTTGGTTTAGGGTTAGGTTTAGGGTTAGGGTTAGGGTTAGGTTTTCTTTTAGGATTAGGGTTAGGGTTAGAATTAGGGTTACCGTTAGGGTTACGGTTAGGGTTAGGTTTAGGATAAGGATGAGAGTAAGGGTTAGGGTTAGGATTAGGGTTTTTATTTGGGTTATAGTTTGGGTTAGGGTTTGGGTTAGTGTTAGAGTTAGGGTTTGAGTTAGGGTTAGGTTTAGGTTTAGGTTAGGGTTAGGGCTAGGGGTAGGGTTAGGGTTAGGGTTAGGGTTACGACTAGGATTAGGTTTAGGGTTAGGGTTAGGGTTAGGGTTTGGTTTAGGGTTTGGGGTTAGGGGTTAGGGGTTAAGTTTAGGTTTAGGGTTAGGGTTAGGGATTGGTTTAGGGTTAGGGTTCGGTTTAGCGTTAGGTTTAGGTTTTGGGTTAGTGTTAGGGTTAGCGTTTGGGTTACGGTTAGGGTTAGGGTTAGTGTTAGGGTTACGGTTTGGTTTCGGATTACGATTAGGTTTAGGTTTTTGGTTAAGTTTCGGGTTAGGGTTATGGTTTGCGTTCGGGTTCGGTTAGTGTTAGGGTTTTAGTTAGGGTTAGGGTTAGGGTTAGGCTTAGGGTTAGGGTTTGAGTTTGAGTTAGGTTTAGGTTTAGCATTAGGGTTAGGATTAGGGTTAGGGTTTTGGTTTGCGTTAGGGTTCGGGTTAGGGTTAAGGTTTGGGTTAGGGTTTGGGGTTCGGGGTTAGGGGTTAAGTTTAGGTTTAGGGTTAGGGTTAGGGTTCGGGTTAGGATTTGGGTTAGGGTTAGGGTTAGAGTCGGATTTGGGTTAGAGTTATGGTGAAGGTTAGGGGTTGGGTTAGGGTTAGGATTAGGGTTACGGTTAGGATTAGGGTTAGGGTTAGTGTTTGGATTAGGGTTAGTTTTAGGCTTTGGGTTTGGGAAAGGGTAAGGGTTAGGGTTAGGGTTTGGAGTAGGGTTAGGTTTAGGTTTTCGGTTAGGGTTAATGTTAGGGTTAGGGTTAGGGTTAGGGTTTGGTTTAGGGTTAAGGTTAGGGTTAGGGTTTAGGTTAGGTTTAGGGTTAGGGTTAGGGTTTGGGTTAGGGTTATGGTTGGGGTTCGGGTTTGGGTTAGGTTTAGGGTTAGGGTTAGGGTTAGGGTTAGGATTAGGGTTAGGGTTTGGGTTAGGGTTAGGCTTAGGTTTGAATTTGGGTTAGTGTTAGGGCTAGGGTTAGTGTAAAGTTTATGGTTTGGATTTGGGTTAGGGTTAGGTTTTGAGTTACCATTAGGGTAAAGTTTAGGGTTTAGGTTTGGGTTAGGTTTATGGTTAGGGTTTGGTTTATGGTTAGGTTTAGGGTTAGGGTTAGGGTTAGGGTTTGGGTTAAGTTTAGGGTTAGGGTTAGGGTTAGGATTTGGGTTAGGGTTAGGGTTAGGGTTCGGGTTTGGGTTAGAGTTAGGGTGAGGGTTAGGGGTTGGGTTAGGGTTAGGGTTACGGTTAGGATTAGGATTACGGTTAGGGTTCGGATTAGGGTTAGTTTTAGGGGTTGAGTTTGGGTAAGGGTAAGGGTTAGTGTTAGGGTTAGGATAAGGATGAGGGTTAGGTTTAGGGTTAGGATTAGGGTTAGTGTTTGGGTTATGGTTTAGGTTTGGGTTAGGGTTAGGGTTTGGGTTAGTGTTAGAGTTAGGTTTTGAGTTAGGGTTAGGGTTAGGGTTAGGTTAGGATTTGGGTTAGAGTTAGGGTTAGGGTTAGAGTTTGGGTTTGGGTTAGGGTTAGGGTTAGGTTAGGGTTTGGGTTAGAGTTAGGGTTAGGGTTATGGGTTGGATTAGGGTTATGGTTAGGGTTAGGTTTAGGATTAGGGTTAGGGTTATTCTTTAGTTTTGGGTTATGGTTAGGGTTAGGGTTAGGGTTTAAGGGTAGGATTAGGGTTAGTGTTACGGTTTGGGTTAGGGTTAGGCTTACGGTGTGGGTTTGGGTTAGGGTTAGGGATAGGGTTAGGGTTTCGGTGTGGGTTATGTTTTGGGTTAGGTTTAGGGTCAGGGTTAGGATTTCGGTTCGGGTTAGGATTAGGGTTAGGGTTTCAGTTTGAATTAGGTTTAGTTTTAGCATTAGGGTTAGGGTTAGGTTTAGGATTAGTGTTTCGGTTAGGGTTAGGGTTAGGGTTTGGGTTAGGGTTAGGGTTAGGATTAGGGGTTAGGTTTAGGTTTAGGGTTATTATAAGTGTTTGGGTTAGGGTTAGTGTTAGAGTTTGGGTTAGGGTTAGGATTAGGTTTAGGGTTAGGGTTACGATTATGGTTAAGTTTAGGGTTCCTGTTTGGGTTAGGTTTAGGCTTAGTGTTAGGGTTAGTGTTAAGGTTTGGGTTAGTGTTCGGTTTAGGGTTTGGGTTAGGGTTAGGGTTAGTGTTAGGAATAGGGTTAGGGTTAGGTTTAGGGTTAGGGTTTGGGTTAGTGTTAGGGTTAGGTTTAGGGTTAGGGTTAGGGTTAGAATAAGGATGAGAGTTAGGGTTAGGGATAGGATTAGGGTTATTATTTGGGTTGTGGTTTGGGTTAGAGTTAGGGTTAGGGTTTGGGTTAGTGTTAGAGTTAGGGTTTGAGTTAGGGTTAGGTTTAGGGTTAGGTTAGGGTTTGGGTTAGAGATAGGGTTAGGGTTAGGGTTTGGGTTTGGTTTAGAGTTAGGGTTAGGTTAGGGTTTGGGTTAGAGTTAGGGTTAGGGTGAGGTGTTGGATTAGGGTTATGGTTTTTTAGGGTTAGGATTAGGTTTAGGGTTAGGGTTCCGATTAGAGTTAGGTTTAGAGTTTGGGTTTGGGTAAGGATTAAGGTTAGGGTTAGGGTTAGGGTTAGGGTTAGGGTTAGGGTTAGGGTTTGGGGTAGGGTTAGGGTTAGGGTTAGGGTTACGGTTTCGGTTTGGGTTATGTTTTGGGTTAGTTTTAGGGTTAGGGTTAGGGTTTGAGATGGGCTAGGATTAGGGTTAGGGTTTGAGTTTGAATTAGGTTTAGGGTTAGCATTAGGGTTAGGGTTAGGTTTAGGATAAGTGTTTCAATTAGGGTTAGGTTTAGGGTTAGGGTTTGGGTTCGGGTTAGGGTTAGGGTTAGGGTTAGGGTTTGATTTAGGGTTA
>JAJHUQ010000032.1:13945000-13947500 GCA_035773235.1 Eospalax fontanierii
GGGTTATGGTTAGGGTTAGGGTTTGGGTGAGGGTTAGGGTTAGGGTTAGGGTTAGGGTTAGGGTTTGTGTTAAGATTAGGGATTAGGTTTGGGTTAGGTTAGGGTTTGGTTACAGTTAGGGTTAGGGTTAGGGTTTGGGTTTGGTTTAGTGTTAGGGTTAGGTTAGGGTTTAGGTTAGAGTTAGGGTTAGGGTGAGGTGTTGGATTAGGGTTATGGTTAGGGTTAGGGTTAGGATTAGGGTTAGGGTTAGGGTTCCGATTAGAGTTAGGTTTAGAGTTTGGGTTTGGGTAAGGGTTAAGGTTAGGGTTACGGTTAGGGTTAGGGTTAGGTTTTCGGTTTGGGTTATGTTTTGGGTTAGGTTTAGGGTTAGGGTTAGGGTTAGGGTTAGGTTTAAGGTTAGGATTAGGGTTAGGGTTTGAGTTTGAATTAGGTTTAGGGTTAGCATTAGGGTTAGGGTTAGATTTAGGATAAGTGTTTCAGTTAGGGTTTGGGATAGGGTTAGGTTTAGGGTTAGGGTTTGGGTTAAGGTTTGGGTTAGTGTTAGGTTTCGGGTTTGGGTTAGGGTTAGGGTTAGTGTTAGCAATAGGGTTAGGGTTAGGGTTAGGGTTTGGGTTAGTGTTAGGGTTAGGTTTAGGGTTAGGGTTAGGGTTAGAATAAGGATGAAGGTTAGGGTTAGGGTTAGGATTAGGGTTATTATTTGTGTTATGGTTTGTGTTAGTTTTAGGGTTAGGGTTTGTGTTAGGGTTAGAGTTAGGGTTTGAGTTAGGGTTAGGTTTAGGGTTAGGTTAGGGTTTGGGTTAGAGATAGGGTTAGGGTTAGGGTTAGGGTTAGTGTTAGGGTTTGGGTTAGGGTTAGGGTTAGGACTAGGGTTAGTGTTTGTGTTAGGTTTAGGGTTAGCATTAGGGTTAGGATTAGGGTTAGGGTTAGGGTTTGGCTTAGGGTTAGGGTTAGGGTTAGGGTTAGGGTTAGGGTTTGGGTTAGGGTTAGGGTTAGGTTTAGGCTTTGGGTTAGGATTAGGGTTAGGGTTAGGGTTAGTGTTAGGGTTTGTGTTAAGATTAGGGTTTGGGTTTGGGTTAGGGTTAGGGTTAGGGTTAGGGTTAGGTTTACAATTAGGGTTAGTGTTAAGGTTAGGGTTAGGGTTAGGGTTAGGATAAGGATGAAGGTTAGGGTTAGGGTTAGGATAAGGGTTACTATTTGGGTTATGGTTTGGGTTAGGGTTAGGGTTAGGTTTTGGGTTAGTGTTAGAGTTAGGGTTTGAGTTAGGGTTAGGTTTAGGGTTAGATTAGGGTTTGGGTTAGAGTCAGTGTTAGGGTTACGGTTTGGGTATGGTTTAGAGTTAAGGTTAGGTTAGGGTTTGGGTTAGAGTTAGGGTTAGGGTGAGGTGTTGGATTAGGGTTATGGTTAGGGTTAGGGTTTGGGTTAGTGTTAGAGTTAGGGTTTGAGTTAGGGTTAGGTTTAGGCTTACATTGGGGTTTGGGTTAGAGTTAGGGTTAGGGTTAGGTGTTGGGTTTGGTTTAGAGTTAGGGTTAGGTTAGGGTTTGGGTTAGACTTAGGGTTAGGGTGAGGTGTTGGATTAGGGTTATGGTTAGGGTTAAGGTTAGGATTAGGGTTAGTGTTAGGATTCCGATTAGAGTTAGGTTTAGAGTTTGGGGTTAGGTTAGGGTTAGGGTTAGGGTTTGGGTTAGAGATAGGGTTAGGGTTAGGGTTAGTGTTAGTGTTAGGGTTTGGGTTAGGGTTAGGGTTAGGACTAGGGTTAGTGTTAGTGTTAGGTTTAGGGTTAGCATTAGGGTTAGGATTAGGGTTAGGGTTAGGGTTTGGGTTAGGGTTAGGGTTAGGGTTAGGGTTAGGGTTACGGTTAGGGTTAGGTTTTGGGTTAGGGTTAGGGTTAGGTTTGGGTTATGGTTAGGGTAAGTGTTAGGGTTAGGGTTTAGGGTTAGGGTTAGGTTTAGGGTAAGGGTTTCGGTTTGGGTTATGTTTTGGGTTAGGTTTAGGGTTAGGGTTAGGGTTTGAATTGGAATTAGGTTTAGGGTTAGCATTAGGGTTAGGGTTAGGTTTAGGATTAGTGTTTCAGTTAGGGTTAGGGTTAGGGTTAGGGTTAGGGTTAGGGTTAGGGTTAGGGTTAGGGTTTGTGTTAAGATTAGGGATTAGGTTTGGGTTAGGTTAGGGTTTGGTTACAGTTAGGGTTAGGGTTAGGGTTTGGGTTTGGTTTAGTGTTAGGGTTAGGTTAGGGTTTAGGTTAGAGTTAGGGTTAGGGTGAGGTGTTGGATTAGGGTTATGGTTAGGGTTAGGGTTAGGATTAGGGTTAGGGTTAGGGTTCCGATTAGAGTTAGGTTTAGAGTTTGGGTTTGGGTAAGGGTTAAGGTTAGGGTTACGGTTAGCGTTAGGGTTAGGTTTTCGGTTTGGGTTATGTTTTGGGTTAGGTTTAGGGTTAGGGTTAGGGTTAGGGTTAGGTTTAAGGTTAGTATTAGGGTTAGGGTTTGAGTTTGAATTAGGTTTAGGG
>JAJHUQ010000032.1:13985000-13990000 GCA_035773235.1 Eospalax fontanierii
AGGGTTAGGGTTTGGGTTAAGGTTTGGGTTAGTGTTAGGTTTAGGGTTTGGGTTAGGGTTAGGGTTAGTGTTAGGAATAGGGTTAGGGTTAGGGTTAGGGTTAGGGTTTGCGTTCGTGTTAGGGTTAGGTTTAGGGTTAGGGTTAGGGTTAGAATAAGGATGAGGGTTAGGGTTAGGGTTAGGATTAGGGTTAGGGTTAGGGTTAGGGTTAGGGTTAGTGTTAGGGTTAGGGTTATTATTTGGGTTATGGTTTGGGTTAGTGTTAGGGTTAGGGTTTGGGTTAGTGTTAGAGTTAGGGTTTGAGTTAGGGTTAGGTTTAGGGTTAGGTTAGGGTTTGGGTTAGAGATAGGGTTAGGGTTAGGGTTTGGGTTTGGTATAGAGTTAGGGTTAGGTTAGGGTTTGGGTTAGGGTTAGTGTTAGGGTTCGGGTTAGGATTTGGGTTAGGGTTAGGGTTAGAGTCGGATTTGGGTTAGAGTTATGGTGAAGGTTAGGGGTTGGGTTAGGGTTAGGTTTACGGTTAGGATTAGGGTTACGGTTAGGATTAGGGTTAGGGTTAGTGTTTGGATTAGGGTTAGTTTTAGGGTTTGGGTTTGGGTAAGGGTAAGGGTTAGGGTTAGGGTTTGGAGTAGGGTTAGGTTTAGGTTTTCGGTTAGGGTTAATGTTAGGGTTAGGGTTAGGGTTAGGGTTAGGGTTTGGTTTAGGGTTAAGGTTAGGGTTAGGGTTTAGTTTAGGGTTAGGGTTAGGGTTAGGGTTTGGGTTAGGGTTATGGTTGGGGTTCGGGTTTGGGTTAGGGTTAGGGTTAGGGTTAGGGTTAGGATTAGGGTTAGGGTTTGGGTTAGGGTTAGGCTTAGGTTTGAATTTGGGTTAGTGTTAGGGCTAGGGTTAGTGTAAGGTTTATGGTTTGGATTTGGGTTAGGGTTAGGTTTTGAGTTACGATTAGGGTAAAGTTTAGGGTTTAGGTTTGGGTTAGGTTTATGGTTAGGGTTTGGGTTAAGTTTAGGGTTAGGTTTAGGGTTAGGGTTTGGGTTAGGTTTAGGGTTAGGATTAGGGTTAGGGTTAGGGTTCCGATTAGAGTTAGGTTTAGAGTTTGGGTTTGGGTAAGGGTTAAGGTTAGGTTTAGGGTTAGGGTTAGGGTTAGGGTTAGGACTAGGATTAGGGCTAGGGTTAGGGTTAGGATTAGGGTTAGGTTTTGGTTTTAGGTTTGGGTTATGGTTAGGGTAAGTGTTAGGGTTAGGGTTTAGGGTTAGGGTTAGGTTTAAGGTTATGGTTTCGGTTTGGGTTATGTTTTGGGTTAGGTTTAGGGTTAGGGTTAGGGTTTGAGTTGGACTTAGGCTTAGCGTTAGCATTATGGTTAGGGCTAGGGCTAGGATTAGTGTCTCAGTTAGGGTTAGGGTTAGGGTTAGGGTTAGGGTTTGGGTGCGGGTTAGGGTTAGGGTTAGGTTTAGGTTTTGATTTAGGGTTAGGGTTAGGGTTAGGGTTTTTGTTAGGGTTTGGGTTAGGGTTAGGGTTAAGACTAGGGTTAGTGTTAGGGTTAGGTTTAGGGTTAGCATTAGGGCTAGTATTAGGGTTAGGGTTACGGTTTGGGTTAGGGTTAGGGTTAGGGTTAGGGTTAGGGTTAGGGTTTGGGTTAGGGTTAGGGTTAGGGTTAGAGTTAGGGTTATGGTTAGGTTTAGCATTAGGGTTAGGGTTAGGGTTATGGTTAGGGTTAGCTTTAGGGTTAGGGTTAGGGTTTGGGTTTGGGTTAGGGTTTGGGTTAGGGTTAGGCTTTGGGTTAGGGTTAGGGTTAGGGTTCGGGTTAGGATTTGGGTTAGCGTTAGGGTTAGAGTCGGATTTGGGTTAAAGTTATGGTGAGGGTTAGGGGTTGGTTTAGGGTTAGGGTTACGGTTAGGGTTAGGGTTATGGTTTGGGTTAGGATTAGGGTTAGGGTTAGGGTTAGGGTTACGGTTTCGGTTTCGGTTATATTTTGGGTTAGTTTTAGGGTTAGGGTTAGGGTTTGGGTTGGGTTAGGATTAGGGTTAGGGTTTGAGTTTGAATTAGGTTTAGGGTTAGCATTAGGGTTAGGGTTCGGTTTAGTATAAGTGTTTCAGTTAGGGTTAGGGTTAGGGTTAGGGTTTGGGTTCGGGTTAGGGTTAGGGTTAGGGTTTGATTTAGGGTTAAGGTTAGGGTTAGGGTTAGTGTTAGGGTTTGGGTTAGGGTTACGGTTAGGAGTAGGTTTAGTGTTAGGGTTAGGTTTAGGGTTAGCATTAGGGTTACGATTCGCGTTAGGGTTAGGGTTTGGGTTAGGGTTAGGGTTAGGGTTAGGGTTAGGGTTTGGGTTAGGGTTAGGTTTAGGGTTAGGGTTAGGGTCTGGTTAGGGTTAGGGTTATGATTAGGGTTAGGGTTTGTGTTAAGATCAGGGTTTGGGTTTGGGTTAGGGTTAGGGTTAGGGTTAGGGTTTCGGTTTTGGTTATGTTTTGGGTTAGGTTTAGGGTTAGGGTTAGGGTTTGGGTTAGGGTTAGGTTTAGGACTAGGATTAGGGTTAGGGTTAGTGTTAGTGTTAGGGTTAGGGTTTGGGTTTAGGGTTAGGGTTAGGGTTAGGTTTTCGGTTTGGGTTATGTTTTGGGTTAGGTTTAGTGTTAGGGTTAGGGTTTGGGTTCGGGTTAGGAATAGGGTTATGGTTTGAGTTTGAATTAGGTTTAGGGTTAGCATTAGGGTTAGGGTTAGGTTTAGGATTAGTGTTTCAGTTAGGCTTAGTGTTAGGGTTAGGGTTTGGGTACGGGTTATGTTTAGGGTTAGGTTTAGGGTTTGATTTATGGTTAGGGTTAAGGTTAGGGTTACTGTTAGGGTTTGGGTTAGGGTTAGGGTTAGGAATAGGGTTAGTGATAGGGTTAGGTTTAGGGTTAGCATTAGGGTTAGGATTAGGTTTAGGGTTAGGGTTTGGGTTAGGGTTAGGGTTAAAGTTAGGGTTAGGTTTATGGTTTGGTTTAGGGTTATGGTTAGGTTTAGGGTTTGGGTGAGGGTTAGGGTTAGGGTTCGGGTTAGGGTTTGTGTTAAGATTAGGGTTTGGGTTTGGTTTAGGTTAAGGTTTGGGTTACAGTTAGGGTGAGGGTTAGGGTTTGGGTTTGGTTTAGTGTTAGGGTTAGGTTAGGGTTTAGGTTAGAGTTAGGGTTAGGGTGAGGTGTTGGATTAGGGTTATGGTTAGGGTTAGGGTTAGGATTAGGGTTAGGGTTAGGGTTCCGATTAGAGTTAGGTTTAGAGTTTGGGTTTGGGTAAGGGTTAAGGTTAGGGTTAGGGTTAGGGTTAGGGTTAGGACTAGGATTAGGGTTAGGGTTAGGGTTAGGATTAGGGTTACGGTTAGGGTTAAGGTTAGGTTTTCGGTTTGGGTTATGTTTTGGGTTAGGTTTAGGGTTAGGGTTAGGGTTAGGGTTAGGGTTAAGGTTAGGATTAGGGTTAGGGTTTGAGTTTGAATTAGGTTTAGGTTTAGCATGAGGGTTAGGGTTAGATTTAGGATAAGTGTTTCAGTTAGGGTTTGGGTTAGGGTTAGGGTTAGGGTTAGGGTTTGGGTTAGGGTTAGGGTTAGGGTTAGGTTTTGGGTTAGGCTTAGGGTTAGGGTTAGGACTAGGATTAGGGTTATGGTTAGGGTTAGGGTTAGGATTAGGGTTAGGGTTAGGGTTCCGATTAGAGTTAGGTTTAGAGTTTGGGTTTGGGTAAGTGTTAAGGTTAGGTTTAGGGTTAGGGTTAGGGTTAGGGTTAGGACTAGGATTAGGGCTAGGGTTAGGGTTAGGATTAGTGTTAGGTTTTGGTTTTAGTTTTGGGTTATGATTAGGGTAAGTGTTAGGGTTAGGGTTTAGGGTTACGGTTAGCTTTAAGGTTATGGTTTCGGTTTGGGTTATGTTTTGGGTTAGGTTTAGGGTTAGGGTTAGGGTTTGAGTTGGAATTAGGTTTAGGGTTAGCATTAGGGTTAGGGTTAGGGTTAGGATTAGTGTTTCAGTTAGGGTTAGGGTTAGGGTTAGGGTTAGGATTTGGGTTCGGGTTAGGGTTAGGGTTAGGTTTAGGTTTTGATTTAGGGTTAGGGTTAGGGTTAGGGTTTTTGTTAGGGTTTGGGTTAGGGTTCGGGTTAAGACTAGGGTTAGTGTTAGGGTTAGGTTTAGGGTTAGCATTAGGGCTAGTATTAGGGTTAGGGTTACGGTTTGGGTTAGGGTTAGGGTTAGGGTTAGGGTTAGGGTTAGGGTTAGGGTTAGGGTTAGGGTTAGGATAAGGGTTACTATTTGGGTTATGGTTTGGGTTAGGGTTAGGGTTAGGGTTTGGGTTAGTGTTAGAGTTAGGGTTTGAGTTAGGGTTAGGTTTAGGCTTACATTGGGGTTTGGGTTAGAGTTAGGGTTAGGGTTAGGTCTGGGTTTGGTTTAGAGTTAGGGTTATGTTAGGGTTTGGGTTAGAGTTAGGGTTAGGGTGAGGTGTTGGATTAGGGTTATGATTAGGGTTAGGGTTAGGATTAGGGTTAGGGTTAAGGTTCCGATTAGAGTTAGGTTTAGAGTTTGGGTTTGGGTAAGGGTTAAGGTTAGCGTTAGGGTTAGGGTTAGGGTTAGGGTTAGGTTTAGGGCTAGGATTAGGGTTAGGGTTAGTGTTAGGTTTAGGATTAGGGTTTGGGTTTAGGTTTGGGTTATGGTTAGGGTTAGTGTTAGGGTTAGGGTTTAGGGTTAGGGTTAGGGTTAAGGTTAGGGTTTCGGTTTGGGTTATGTTTTGGGTTAGGTTTAGGGTTAGGGTTAGGGTTTGGGTTCGGGTTAGGAATAGGGTTATGGTTTGAGTTTGAATTAGGTTTAGGGTTAGCATTAGGGTTAGGGTTAGGTTTAGGATTAGTGTTTCAGTTAGGCTTAGTGTTAGGGTTAGGGTTTGGGTACGGGTTAGGTTTAGGGTTAGGGTTAGGGTTTGATTTAGGGTTAGGGTTAAGGTTAGGGTTAGTGTTAGGGTTTGGGTGAGGGTTAGGGTTAGGAATAGGGTTAGTGATAGGGTTAGGTTTAGGG
>JAJHUQ010000032.1:13992500-14055000 GCA_035773235.1 Eospalax fontanierii
GGTTAGGGTTATGGTTGGGGTTCGGGTTTGGGTTAGGGTTAGGGTTAGGATTAGGGTTAGGGTTTGGGTTAGGGTTAGGCTTAGGTTTGAATTTGGGTTAGTGTTAGGGCTAGGGTTAGTGTAAAGTTTATGGTTTGGATTTGGGTTAGGGTTAGGTTTTGAGTTACGATTAGGGTAAAGTTTAGGGTTTAGGTTTGGGTTAGGTTTATGGTTAGGGTTTGGGTTAATTTTAGGGTTAGGTTTAGGGTTAGGGTTTGGGTTAGGTTTAGGGTTAGGATTAGGGTTAGGGGTAGGGTTCCGATTAGAGTTAGGTTTAGAGTTTGGGTTTGGGTAAGGGTTAAGGTTAGGTTTAGGGTTAGGGTTAGGGTTAGGGTTAGGACTAGGATTAGGGCTAGGGTTAGGGTTAGGATTAGGGTTAGGTTTTGGTTTTAGGTTTGGGTTATGGTTAGGGTAAGTGTTAGGGTTAGGGTTTAGGGTTAGGGTTAGGTTTAAGGTTATGGTTTCGGTTTGGGTTATGTTTTGGGTTAGGTTTAGGGTTAGGGTTAGGGTTTGAGTTGGAATTAGGTTTAGGGTTAGCATTATGGTTAGGGTTAGGGTTAGGATTAGTGTTTCAGTTAGGGTTAGGGTTAGGGTTAGGGTTAGGGTTTGGGTTCGGGTTAGGGTTAGGGTTAGGTTTAGGTTTTGATTTAGGGTTAGGGTTAGGGTTAGGGTTTTTGTTAGGGTTTGGGTTAGGGTTAGGGTTAAGACTAGGGTTAGTGTTAGGGTTAGGTTTAGGGTTAGCATTAGGGCTAGTATTAGGGTTAGGGTTACGGTTTGGGTTAGGGTTAGGGTTAGGGTTAGGGTTAGGGTTAGGGTTTGGGTTAGGGTTAGGGTTAGGGTTAGAGTTAGGGTTATGGTTAGGTTTAGCATTAGGGTTAGGGTTAGGGTTATGGTTAGGGTTAGGTTTAGGGGTGGGGTTAGGGTTTGGGTTTGGGTAAGGGTTTGGGTTAGGGTTAGGCTTTGGGTTAGGGTTAGGGTTAGGGTTCGGGTTAGGATTTGGGTTAGGGTTAGGGTTAGAGTCGGATTTGGGTTAAAGTTATGGTGAGGGTTAGGGGTTGGTTTAGGGTTAGGGTTACGGTTAGGGTTAGGGTTATGGTTTGGGTTAGGATTAGGGTTAGGGTTAGGGTTAGGGTTACGGTTTCGGTTTCGGTTATATTTTGGGTTAGTTTTAGGGTTAGGGTTAGGGTTTGGGTTGGGTTAGGATTAGGGTTAGGGTTTGAGTTTGAATTAGGTTTAGGGTTAGCATTAGGGTTAGGGTTCGGTTTAGTATAAGTGTTTCAGTTAGGGTTAGGGTTAGGGTTAGGGTTTGGGTTCGGGTTAGGGTTAGGGTTAGGGTTTGATTTAGGGTTAAGGTTAGGGTTAGGGTTAGTGTTAGGGTTTGGGTTAGGGTTACGGTTAGGAGTAGGTTTAGTGTTAGGGTTAGGTTTAGGGTTAGCATTAGGGTTACGATTCGCGTTAGGGTTAGGGTTTGGGTTAGGGTTAGGGTTAGGGTTAGGGTTAGGGTTTGGGTTAGGGTTAGGTTTAGGGTTAGGGTTAGGGTCTGGTTAGGGTTAGGGTTATGATTAGGGTTAGGGTTTGTGTTAAGATCAGGGTTTGGGTTTGGGTTAGGGTTAGGGTTAGGGTTAGGGTTTCGGTTTTGGTTATGTTTTGGGTTAGGTTTAGGGTTAGGGTTAGGGTTTGGGTTAGGGTTAGGTTTAGGACTAGGATTAGGGTTAGGGTTAGTGTTAGTGTTAGGGTTAGGGTTTGGGTTTAGGGTTAGGGTTAGGGTTAGGGTTTCGGTTTGGGTTATGTTTTGGGTTAGGTTTAGTGTTAGGGTTAGGGTTTGGGTTCGGGTTAGGAATAGGGTTATGGTTTGAGTTTGAATTAGGTTTAGGGTTAGCATTAGGGTTAGGGTTAGGTTTAGGATTAGTGTTTCAGTTAGGCTTAGTGTTAGGGTTAGGGTTTGGGTACGGGCTATGTTTAGGGTTAGGGTTAGGGTTTGATTTATGGTTAGGGTTAAGGTTAGGGTTACTGTTAGGGTTTGGGTTAGGGTTAGGGTTAGGAATAGGGTTAGTGATAGGGTTAGGTTTAGGGTTAGCATTAGGGTTAGGATTAGGTTTAGGGTTAGGGTTTGGGTTAGGGTTAGGGTTAAAGTTAGGGTTAGGTTTATGGTTTGGTTTAGGGTTATGGTTAGGTTTAGGGTTTGGGTGAGGGTTAGGGTTAGGGTTAGGGTTAGGGTTTGTGTTAAGATTAGGGTTTGGGTTTGGTTTAGGTTAAGGTTTGGGTTACAGTTAGGGTGAGGGTTAGGGTTTGGGTTTGGTTTAGTGTTAGGGTTAGGTTAGGGTTTAGGTTAGAGTTAGGGTTAGGGTGAGGTGTTGGATTAGGGTTATGGTTAGGGTTAGGGTTAGGATTAGGGTTAGGGTTAGGGTTCCGATTAGAGTTAGGTTTAGAGTTTGGGTTTGGCTAAGGGTTAAGGTTAGGGTTAGGGTTAGGGTTAGGGTTAGGACTAGGTTTAGGGTTAGGGTTAGGGTTAGGATTAGGGTTACGGTTAGGGTTAAGGTTAGGTTTTCGGTTTGGGTTATGTTTTGGGTTAGGTTTAGGGTTAGGGTTAGGGTTAGGGTTAGGGTTAAGGTTAGGATTAGGGTTAGGGTTTGAGTTTGAATTAGGTTTAGGTTTAGCATGAGGGTTAGGGTTAGATTTAGGATAAGTGTTTCAGTTAGGGTTTGGGTTAGGGTTAGGGTTAGGGTTAGGGTTTGGGTTAGGGTTAGGGTTAGGGTTAGGTTTTGGGTTAGGCTTAGGGTTAGGGTTAGGACTAGGATTAGGGTTATGGTTAGGGTTAGGGTTAGGATTAGGGTTAGGGTTAGGGTTCCGATTAGAGTTAGGTTTAGTGTTTGGGTTTGGGTAAGGGTTAAGATTAGGTTTAGGGTTAGGGTTAGGGTTAGGGTTAGGACTAGGATTAGGGCTAGGGTTAGGGTTAGGATTAGTGTTAGGTTTTGGTTTTAGTTTTGGGTTATGGTTAGGGTAAGTGTTAGGGTTAGGGTTTAGGGTTAGTGTTAGGTTTAAGGTTATGGTTTCGGTTTGGGTTATGTTTTGGGTTAGGTTTAGGGTTAGGGTTAGGGTTTGAGTTGGAATTAGGTTTAGGGTTAGCATTAGGGTTAGGGTTAGGGTTAGGATTAGTGTTTCAGTTAGGGTTAGGGTTAGGGTTAGGGTTAGGATTTGGGTTCGGGTTAGGGTTAGGGTTAGGTTTAGGTTTTGATTTAGGGTTAGGGTTAGGGTTTGGGTTTTTGTTAGGGTTTGGGTTAGGGTTCGGGTTAAGACTAGGGTTAGTGTTAGGGTTAGGTTTAGGGTTAGCATTAGGGCTAGTATTAGGGTTAGGGTTACGGTTTGGGTTAGGGTTAGGGTTAGGGTTAGGGTTAGGGTTAGGGTTAGGGTTAGGGTTAGGATAAGGGTTACTATTTGGGTTATGGTTTGGGTTAGGGTTAGGGTTAGGGTTTGGGTTAGTGTTAGAGTTAGGGTTTGAGTTAGGTTTAGGTTTAGGCTTACATTGGGGTTTGGGTTAGAGTTAGGGTTAGGGTTAGGTCTGGGTTTGGTTTAGAGTTAGGGTTATGTTAGGGTTTGGGTTAGAGTTAGGGTTAGGGTGAGGTGTTGGATTAGGGTTATGGTTAGGGTTAGGGTTAGGATTAGGGTTAGGGTTAAGGTTCCGATTAGAGTTAGGTTTAGAGTTTGGGTTTGGGTAAGGGTTAAGGTTAGCGTTAGGGTTAGGGTTAGGGTTAGGGTTAGGTTTAGGGCTAGGATTAGGGTTAGGGTTAGTGTTAGGTTTAGGATTAGGGTTTGGGTTTAGGTTTGGGTTATGGTTAGGGTTAGTGTTAGGGTTAGGGTTTAGGGTTAGGGTTAGGGTTAAGGTTAGGGTTTCGGTTTGGGTTATGTTTTGGGTTAGGTTTAGGGTTAGGGTTAGGGTTTGGGTTCGGGTTAGGAATAGGGTTATGGTTTGAGTTTGAATTAGGTTTAGGGTTAGCATTAGGGTTACGGTTAGGTTTAGGATTAGTGTTTCAGTTAGGCTTAGTGTTAGGGTTAGGGTTTGGGTACGGGTTAGGTTTAGGGTTAGGGTTAGGGTTTGATTTAGGGTTAGGGTTAAGGTTAGGGTTAGTGTTAGGGTTTGGGTGAGGGTTAGGGTTAGGAATAGGGTTAGTGATAGGGTTAGGTTTAGGGTTAGCATTAGGGTTAGGATTAGGTTTATGTTTAGGGTTTGGGTTAGGGTTAGGGTTAGGGTTAGGGTTAGGTTTAGGGTTTGGTTTAGGGTTATGGTTAGGGTTAGGGTTTGGGTGAGGGTTAGGGTTAGGGTTAGGGTTAGGGTTTGTGTTAAGATTGGGTTTGGGTTTGGGTTAGGTTAGGGTTTGGGTTACAGTTAGGGTTAGGGTTAGCGTTTGGGTTTGGTTTAGTGTTAGGGTTAGGTTAGGGTTTAGGTTAGAGTTAGGGTTAGGGTGAGGTGTTGGATTAGGGTTATGGTTAGGGTTAGGTTTAGGATTAGGGTTAGGGTTAGGGTTCCGATTAGAGTTAGGTTTAGAGTTTGGGTTTCGGTAAGGGTTAAGGTTAGGGTTAGGGTTAGGGTTAGGGTTAGGGTTAGGGTTAGGACTAGGATTAGGGTTATGGTTAGGGTTAGGGTTAGGATTAGGGTTAGGGTTAGGGTTCCGAATAGAGTTAGGTTTAGAGTTTGGGTTTGGGTAAGGGTTAAGGTTAGGTTTAGGGTTAGGGTTAGGGTTAGTGTTAGGGTTAGGACTAGGATTAGGGTTTGGATTAGGGTTAGGGTTTGGTTTTAGGTTTGGGTTATGGTTAGGGTAAGTGTTAGGGTTAGGGTTTAGGGTTAGGGTTAGGTTTAGGGTAAGAGTTTCTGTTTGGGTTATGTTTTGGGTTAGGTTTACGGTTAGGGTTAGGGTTTGAATTGGAATTAGGTTTAGGGTTAGCATTAGGGTTAGGGTTAGGGTTAGGGTTAGGGTTAGGGTTAGGGTTAGGGTTAGTGTTAGGGTTAGGATTAGGGTTAGGTTTAGGGTTCCGATTAGAGTTAGGTTTAGAGTTTGGGTTTCGGTAAGGGTTAAGGTTAGGTTTAGGGTTAGGGTTAGGGTTAGGGTTAGGGTTAGGACTAGGATTAGGGTTATGGTTAGGGTTAGGGTTAGGATTAGGGTTAGGGTTAGGAGTCCGAATAGAGTTAGGTTTAGAGTTTGGGTTTGAGTAAGGGTTAAGGTTAGGTTTAGGGTTAGGGTTAGGGTTAGGGTTAGGGTTAGGACTAGGATTAGGGTTTGGATTAGGGTTAGGGTTTGGTTTTAGGTTTGGGTTATGGTTAGGGTAAGTGTTAGGGTTAGGGTTTAGGGTTAGGGTTAGGTTTAGGGAAATCGTTTCGGTTTGGGTTATGTTTTGGGTTAGGTTTACGGTTAGGGTTAGGGTTTGAATTGGAATTAGGTTTAGGGTTAGCATTAGGGTTAGGGTTAGGTTTAGGTTTAGTGTTTCAGTTAGGGTTAGGGTTAGGGTTAGGGTTTGGGTTCGGGTTAGGGTTAGGGTTAGGTTTAGGGTTTGATTTAGTTTTAGGGTTAGGGTTAGGCTTAGTGTTAGGGTTTGGGTTAGGGTTAGGGTTAGGCTAGGGTTAGTGTTAGGGTTAGGTTTAGGGTTAGGATTACGGTTAAGGTTAGGGTTTGGGTTTTGGTTAGGGTTAGGGTTAGGTTTGGGGTTAAGGTTTGGGTTAGGGTTAGGGTTAGGGTTAGCGTTTGAGTTACGGTTAGGGTTAGGGTTAGGATTAGGGTTAGGGTTTGTGTTAAGATTAGGGTTTGGGTTTGGGTTAAGGTTAGGGTTAGGGTTTGGGTTAAGGTTACGTTTAGGGTTAGGGTTTGTGTTAGGGTTAGGGTTAGCGTTAGGAGTAGGGTTAGGGTTTAGATTTTTGGTTAGGGTTAGTGTTAGGGTTATTGTTAGGATTAGGGTTTGGGTTAGGGTTTAGGTTTGGTTAGGTTTAGGGTTAGGGTTAGGGTTAGGGTTAGGTTTAGCATTAGGGTTAAGGTTAGGTGTATGGTTAGGGTTGGCGTTAGGTTTAGGGTTAGGGTTTGGGTTTGTGGTAGGGTTTGGGTTAGGATTAGGGTTTGGGTTAGGGTTAGGGTTAGGGTTCGGTTTAGGATTGGGGTTAGTGTTAGGGTTAGAGTCGGATTTGGGTTAGAGTTATGGTGAAGGTTAGGGGTTGGGTTAGGGTTAGGGTTAGGGTTAGGGTTAGGGTTAGGGTTAAAGTTAGGATTAGGGTTAGGGTTAGGGTTAGGGTTTGAGTTTGAATTAGGTTTAGGGTTAGCATTAGGGTTAGGGTTAGATTTAGGATAAGTGTTTCAGTTAGGGTTTGGGTTAGGGTTAGGGTTAGGGTTAGGGTTTGGGTTAAGGTTTGGGTTAGTGTTAGGTTTAGGGTTTGGGTTAGGGTTAGGGTTAGTGTTAGGAATAGGGTTAGGGTTAGGGTTAGGGTTAGGGTTTGCGTTCGTGTTAGGGTTAGGTTTAGGGTTAGGGTTAGGGTTAGAATAAGGATGAGGGTTAGGGTTAGGTTTAGGATTAGGGTTAGGGTTAGGGTTAGGGTTAGGGTTAGGGTTAGGGTTAGGGTTATTATTTGGGTTATGGTTTGGGTTAGTGTTAGGGTTAGGGTTTGGGTTAGTGTTAGAGTTAGGGTTTGAGTTAGGGTTAGGTTTAGGGTTAGGTTAGGGTTTGGGTTAGAGATAGGGTTAGGGTTAGGGTTTGGGTTTGGTATAGAGTTAGGGTTAGGTTAGGGTTTGGGTTAGGGTTAGTGTTAGGGTTCGGGTTAGGATTTGGGTTACGGTTAGGGTTAGAGTCGGATTTGGGTTAGAGTTATGGTGAAGGTTAGGGGTTGGGTTAGGGTTAGGATTACGGTTAGGATTAGGGTTAGGGTTAGTGTTTGGATTAGGGTTAGTTTTAGGGTTTGGGTTTGGGTAAGGGTAAGGGTTAGGGTTAGGGTTTGGAGTAGGGTTAGGTTTAGGTTTTCGGTTAGGGTTAATGTTAAGGTTAGGGTTAGGGTTAGGGTTAGGGTTTGGTTTAGGGTTAAGGTTAGGGTTAGGGTTTAGTTTAGGGTTAGGGTTAGGGTTAGGGTTTGGGTTAGGGTTATGGTTGGGGTTCGGGTTTGGGTTAGGGTTAGGGTTAGGGTTAGGGTTAGGATTAGGGTTAGGGTTTGGGTTAGGGTTAGGCTTAGGTTTGAATTTGGGTTAGTGTTAGGGCTAGGGTTAGTGTAAAGTTTATGGTTTGGATTTGGGTTAGGGTTAGGTTTTGAGTTACGATTAGGGTAAAGTTTAGGGTTTAGGTTTGGGTTAGGTTTATGGTTAGGGTTTGGGTTAAGTTTAGGGTTAGGTGTAGGGTAAGGGTTTGGGTTAGGTTTAGGGATAGGATTAGGGTTAGGGTTAGGGTTCCGAGTAGAGTTAGGTTTAGAGTTTGGGTTTGGGTAAGGGTTAAGGTTAGGTTTAGGGTTAGGGTTAGGGTTAGGGTTAGGGTTAGGACTAGGATTAGGGCTAGGGTTAGGGTTAGGATTAGGGTTAGGTTTTGGTTTTAGGTTTGGCTTATGGTTAGGGTAAGTGTTAGGGTTAGGGTTTAGGGTTAGGGTTAGGTTTAAGGTTATGGTTTCGGTTTGGGTTATGTTTTGGGTTAGGTTTAGGGTTAGGGTTAGGGTTTGAGTTGGAATTAGGTTTAGGGTTAGCATTATGGTTAGGGTTAGGGTTAGGATTAGTGTTTCAGTTAGGGTTAGGGTTAGGTTTAGGGTTGGGGTTTGGTTTCGGGTTAGGGTTAGGTTTGTGTTTATGTTTTCCTTTAGGGTTAGCGCTAGAGTTATGGTTGTTGTTAGGGTTTGGGTTAGGGTTAGGGTAAAGACTAGGGTTAGTGTTAGGGTTACGTTTAGGGTTAGCATTAGGGCTAGTATTAGGGTTAGGGTTACGGTTTGGGTTAGGGTTAGGGTTAGGGTTAGGGTTAGGGTTAGGGTTAGGGTTTGGGTTACGGTTAGGGTTAGGGTTAGAGTTAGGGTTATGGTTAGGTTTAGCATTAGGGTTAGGGTTAGGGTTATGGTTAGGGTAAGCTTTAGGGTTAGGGTTGGGGTTTGGGGTTGGTTTGGGGTTTGGGTTAGGGTTAGGCTATGGGGTAGGAATAGGGATAGGGTTCGGGTTAGGATTTGCGTTAGGGTTAGGGTTAGAGTCGGATTTGGGTTAAAGTTATGGTGAGGGTTAGGGGTTGGTTTAGGGTTAGGGTTACGGTTAGGGTTAGGGTTATGGTTTGGGTTAGGATTAGGGTTAGGGTTAGGGTTAGGGTTACGGTTTCGGTTTCGGTTATATTTTGGGTTAGTTTTAGGGTTAGGGTTAGGGTTTGGGTTGGGTTAGGATTAGGGTTAAGGTTTGAGTTTGAATTAGGTTTAGGGTTAGCATTAGGGTTAGGGTTCGGTTTAGAATAAGTGTTTCAGTTAGGGTTAGGGTTAGGGTTAGGGTTTGGGTTCGGGTTAGGGTTAGGGTTAGGGTTAGGGTTTGATTTAGGGTTAAGGTTAGGGTTAGGGTTAGTGTTAGGGTTTGGGTTAGGGTTACGGTTAGGAGTAGGTTTAGTGTTAGGGTTAGGTTTAGGGTTAGCATTAGGGTTACGATTCGCGTTAGGGTTAGGGTTTGGGTTAGGGTTAGGGTTAGGGTTAGGGTTAGGGTTTGGGTTAGGGTTAGGTTTAGGGTTAGGGTTAGGGTCTGGTTAGGGTTAGGGTTATGATTAGGGTTAGGGTTTGTGTTAAGATCAGGGTTTGGGTTTGGGTTAGGGTTAGGGTTAGGGTTAGGGTTTCGGTTTTGGTTATGTTTTGGGTTAGGTTTAGGGTTAGGGTTAGGGTTTGTTTTAGGGTTAGGTTTAGGACTAGGATTAGGGTTAGGGTTAGTGTTAGTGTTAGGGTTAGGGTTTGGGTTTAGGGTTAGGGTTAGGGTTAGGGTTTCGGTTTGGGTTATGTTTTGGGTTAGGTTTAGTGTTAGGGTTAGGGTTTGGGTTCGGGTTAGGAATAGGGTTATGGTTTGAGTTTGAATTAGGTTTAGGGTTAGCATTAGGGTTAGGGTTAGGTTTAGGATTAGTGTTTCAGTTAGGCTTAGTGTTAGGGTTAGGGTTTGGGTACGGGTTATGTTTAGGGTTAGGGTTAGGGTTTGATTTATGGTTAGGTTTAAGGTTAGGGTTACTGTTAGGGTTTGGGTTAGGGTTAGGGTTAGGAATAGGGTTAGTGATAGGGTTAGGTTTAGGGTTAGCATTAGGGTTAGGATTAGGTTTAGGGTTAGGGTTTGGGTTAGGGTTAGGGTTAGGGTTAGGGTTAGGTTTATGGTTTGGTTTAGGGTTATGGTTAGGTTTAGGGTTTGGGTGAGGGTTAGGGTTAGGGTTAGGGTTAGGGTTTGTGTTAAGATTAGGGTTTGGGTTTGGTTTAGGTTAGGGTTTGGGTTACAGTTAGGGTTAGGGTTAGGGTTTGGGTTTGGTTTAGTGTTAGGGTTAGGTTAGGGTTTAGGTTAGAGTTAGGGTTAGGGTGAGGTGTTGGATTAGGGTTATGGTTAGGGTTAGGGTTAGGATTAGGGTTAGGGTTAGGGTTCCGATTAGAGTTAGGTTTAGAGTTTGGGTTTGGGTAAGGGTTAAGGTTAGGGTTAGGGTTAGGGTTAGGGTTAGGACTAGGATTAGGGTTAGGGTTAGGGTTAGGATTAGGGTTACGGTTAGGGTTAAGGTTAGGTTTTCGGTTTGGGTTATGTTTTGGGTTAGGTTTAGGGTTAGGGTTAGGGTTAGGGTAAGGGTTAAGGTTAGGATTAGGGTTAGGGTTTGAGTTTGAATTAGGTTTAGGTTTAGCATGAGGGTTAGGGTTAGATTTAGGATAAGTGTTTCAGTTAGGGTTTGGGTTAGGGTTAGGGTTAGGGTTAGGGTTTGGGTTAGGGTTAGGGTTAGGGTTAGGTTTTGGGTTAGGCTTAGGGTTAGGGTTAGGACTAGGATTAGGGTTATGGTTAGGTTTAGGGTTAGGATTAGGGTTAGGGTTAGGGTTCCGATTAGAGTTAGGTTTAGAGTTTGGGTTTGGGTAAGGGTTAAGGTTAGGTTTAGGGTTAGGGTTAGGGTTAGGGTTAGGACTAGGATTAGGGCTAGGGTTAGGGTTAGGATTAGTGTTAGGTTTTGGTTTTAGTTTTGGGTTATGGTTAGGGTAAGTGTTAGGGTTAGGGTTTAGGGTTAGGGTTAGGTTTAAGGTTATGGTTTCGGTTTGGGTTATGTTTTGGGTTAGGTTTAGGGTTAGGGTTAGGGTTTGAGTTGGAATTAGGTTTAGGGTTAGCATTATGGTTAGGGTTAGGGTTAGGATTAGTGTTTCAGTTAGGGTTAGGTTTAGGGTTAGGGTTAGGATTTGGGTTCGGGTTAGGTTTAGGGTTAGGTTTAGGTTTTGATTTAGGGTTAGGGTTAGGGTTAGGGTTTTTGTTAGGGTTTGGGTTAGGGTTCGGGTTAAGACTAGGGTTAGTGTTAGGGTTAGGTTTAGGGTTAGCATTAGGGCTAGTATTAGGGTTAGGGTTACGGTTTGGGTTAGGGTTAGGGTTAGGGTTAGGGTTAGGGTTAGGGTTAGGGTTAGGGTTAGGATAAGGGTTACTATTTGGGTAATGGTTTGGGTTATGGTTAGGGTTAGGGTTTGGGTTAGTGTTAGAGTTAGGGTTTGAGTTAGGGTTAGGTTTAGGCTTACATTGGGGTTTGGGTTAGAGTTAGGGTTAGGGTTAGGTCTGGGTTTGGTTTAGAGTTAGGGTTATGTTAGGGTTTGGGTTAGAGTTAGGGTTAGGGTGAGGTGTTGGATTAGGGTTATGGTTAGGGTTAGGGTTAGGATTAGGGTTAGGGTTAAGGTTCCGATTAGAGTTAGGTTTAGAGTTTGGGTTTGGGTAAGGGTTAAGGTTAGCGTTAGGGTTAGGGTTAGGGTTAGGGTTAGGTTTAGGGCTAGGATTAGGGTTAGGGTTAGTGTTAGGTTTGGGATTAGGGTTTGGGTTTAGGTTTGGGTTATGGTTAGGGTTAGTGTTAGGGTTAGGGTTTAGGGTTAGGGTTAGGGTTAAGGTTAGGGTTTCGGTTTGGGTTATGTTTTGGGTTAGTTTTAGGGTTAGGGTTAGGGTTTGGGTTCGGGTTAGGAATAGGGTTATGGTTTGAGTTTGAATTAGGTTTAGGGTTAGCATTAGGGTTAGGGTTAGGTTTAGGATTAGTGTTTCAGTTAGGCTTAGTGTTAGGGTTAGGGTTTGGGTACGGGTTAGGTTTAGGGTTAGGGTTAGGGTTTGATTTAGGGTTAGGGTTAAGGTTAGGTTTAGTGTTAGGGTTTGGGTGAGGGTTAGAGTTAGGAATAGGGTTAGTGTTAGGATTAGGTTTAGGGTTAGCATTAGGGTTAGGATTAGGTTTATGTTTAGGGTTTGGGTTAGGGTTAGGGTTAGGGTTAGGGTTAGGTTTAGGGTTTGGTTTAGGGTTATGGTTAGGGTTAGGGTTTGGGTTAGGGTTAGGGTTAGGGTTAGGGTTAGGGTTTGTGTTAAGATTGGGTTTGGGTTTGGGTTAGTTTAGGGTTTGGGTTACAGTTAAGGTTAGGGTTAGCGTTTGGGTTTGGTTTAGTGTTAGGGTTAGGTTAGGGTTTAGGTTAGAGTTAGGGTTAGGGTGAGGTGTTGGATTAGGGTTATGGTTAGGGTTAGGTTTAGGATTAGGGTTAGGGTTAGGGTTCCGATTAGAGTTAGGTTTAGAGTTTGGGTTTCGGTAAGGGTTAAGGTTAGGGTTAGGGTTAGGGTTAGGGTTAGGGTTAGGGTTAGGGTTAGGACTAGGATTAGGGTTATGGTTAGGGTTAGGGTTAGGATTAGGGTTAGGGTTAGGGTTCCGAATAGAGTTAGGTTTAGAGTTTGGGTTTGGGTAAGGGTTAAGGTTAGGTTTAGGGTTAGGGTTAGGGTTAGTGTTAGGGTTAGGACTAGGATTAGGGTTTGGATTAGGGTTAGGGTTTGGTTTTAGGTTTGGGTTATGGTTAGGGTAAGTGTTAGGGTTAGGGTTTAGGGTTAGGGTTAGGTTTAGGGTAAGAGTTTCGGTTTGGGTTATGTTTTGGGTTAGGTTTACGGTTAGGGTTAGGGTTTGAATTGGAATTAGGTTTAGGGTTAGCATTAGGGTTAGGGTTAGGGTTAGGGTTAGGGTTAGGGTTAGGGTTAGGGTTAGGATTAGGGTTAGGTTTAGGGTCACGATTAGATTTAGGTTTAGAGTTTGGGTATCGGTAAGGGTTAAGGTTAGGATAAGGGTTAGGGTTAGGGTTCGGGTTAGGGTTAGGACTAGGATTAGGGTTATGGTTAGGGTTAGGGTTAGGATTAGGGTTAGGGTTAGGGTTCCGAATAGAGTTAGGTTTAGAGTTTGGGTTTGGGTAAGGGTTAAGGTTAGGTTTAGGGTTAGGGTTAGGGTTAGGGTTAGGGTTAGGACTAGGATTAGGGTTTGGATTAGGGTTAGGGTTTGGTTTTAGGTTTGCGTTATGGTTAGGGTAAGTGTTAGGGTTAGGGTTTAGGGTTAGGGTTAGGTTTAGGGTAAGGGTTTCGGTTTGGGTTATGTTTTGGGTTAGGTTTACGGTTAGGGTTAGGGTTTGAATTGGAATTAGGTTTAGGGTTAGCATTAGGGTTAGGGTTAGGTTTAGGATTAGTGTTTCAGTTAGGGTTAGGGTTAGGGTTAGGGTTTGGGTTCGGGTTAGGGTTAGGGTTAGGTTTAGGGTTTGATTTAGTGTTAGGGTTAGGGTTAGGCTTAGTGTTAGGGTTTGGGTTAGGGTTAGGGTTAGGCTAGGGTTAGTGTTAGGGTTAGGTTTAGGGTTAGCATTAGGGTTAGGATTACGGTTAAGGTTAGGGTTTGGGTTTTGGTTAGGGTTAGGGTTAGGTTTAGGGTTAAGGTTTGGGTTAGGGTTAGGGTTAGAGTTAGCGTTTGAGTTACGGTTACGGTTAGGGTTAGGATTAGGGTTAGGGTTTGTGTTAAGATTAGGGTTTGGGTTTGGGTTAAGGTTAGGGTTAGGGTTTGGGTTAAGGTTACGTTTAGGGTTAGGGTTTGTGTTAGGGTTAGGGTTAGCGTTAGGAGTAGGGTTAGGGTTTAGATTTTTGGTTAGGGTTAGTGTTAGGGTTATTGTTAGGATTAGGGTTTGGGTTAGGGTTTAGGTTTGGTTAGGTTTAGGGTTAGGGTTAGGGTTAGGGTTAGGTTTAGCATTAGGGTTAAGGTTAGGGTTATGGTTAGGGGTGGGGTTAGGTTTAGGGTTAGGGTTTGGGTTTCGGTTAGGGTTTGGGTTAGGGTTAGGGTTTGGGTTAGGGTTAGGGTTAGGGTTCGGTTTAGGATTGGTGTTAGTGTTAGGGTTAGAGTCGGATTTGGGTTAGAGTTATGGTGAAGGTTAGGGGTTGGGTTAGGGTTAGGGTTACGGTTAGGATTAGGGTTACGGTTAGGATTAGGGTTAGGGTTAGTGTTTGGATTAGGGTTAGTTTTAGGGTTTGGGTTTGGGTAAGGGTAAGGGTTAGGTTTAGGGTTTGGAGTAGGGTTAGGTTTAGGTTTTCGGTTAGGGTTAATGTTAGGGTTAGGTTTAGGGTTAGGGTTTGGTTTAGGGTTAAGGTTAGGGTTAGGGTTTAGGTCAGGGTTAGGGTTAGGGTTTGGGTTAGGGTTATGGTTGGGGTTGGGGTTTGGGTTAGGGTTAGGGTTAGGGTTAGGATTAGGGTTAGGGTTTGGGTTAGGGTTAGGCTTAGGTTTGAATTTGGGTTAGTGTTAGGGCTAGGGTTAGTGTAAAGTTTATGGTTTGGATTTGGGTTAGGGTTAGGGTTTGAGTTAAGATTAGGGTAAAGTTTAGGGTTTAGGTTTGGGTTAGGTTTATGGTTAGGGTTTGGGTTATGTTTAGGTTTAGTGTTAGGGTTAGGGTTAGGGTTAGGGTTTGGGTTAAGTTTAGGGTTAGGGTTAGGGTTAGGATTTGGGTTAGGGTTAGGGTTTGGGTTAGAGTTAGGGTGAGGGTTAGGGGTTGGGTTAGGGTTAGGGTTACGGTTAGGATTAGGATTACGGTTAGGGTTCGGATTAGGGTTAGTTTTAGGGTTTGGGTTTGGGTAAGGGTAAGGGTTAGGGTTAGGGTTAGGATAAGGATGAGGGTTAGGGTTAGGGTTAGGATTAGGGTTAGTGTTTGGGTTATGGTTTAGGGTTGGGTTAGGGTTAGGGTTTGGGTTAGTGTTAGAGTTAGGTTTTGAGTTAGGGTTAGGGTTAGGGTTAGGTTAGGATTTGGGTTAGGGTTAGGGTTTGGGTTTGGGTTAGGGTTAAGGTTAGGTTAGGGTTTGGGTTACAGTTAGGGTTAGGGTTATGGGTTGGATTAGGGTTATGGTTAGGGTTAGGTTTAGGATTAGGGTTAGGGTTATTCTTTAGTTTTGGGTTATGGTTAGGGTTAGGGTTAGGGTTTAAGGGTAGGATTAGGGTTAATGTTACGGTTTGGGTTAGGGTTTGGCTTACGGTGTGGGTTTGGGTTAGGGTTAGGGATAGGGTTAGGGTTTCGGTGTGGGTTATGTTTTGGGTTAGGTTTAGGGTTAGGGTTAGGATTTCGGTTCGGGTTAGGATTAGGGTTAGGGTTTGAGTTTGAATTAGGTTTAGAGTTAGCATTAGGGTTAGGGTTAGGTTTAGGATTAGTGTTTCGGTTAGGGTTAGGGTTAGGGTTTGGGTTAGGGTTAGGGTTAGGATTAGGGGTTAGGTTTAGGTTTAGGGTTATTATAAGGGTTTGGGTTAGGGTTAGTGTTAGAGTTTGGGTTAGGGTTAGGATTAGGGTTACGGTTAGGGTTTACGATTATGGTTAAATTTAGGGTTCGTGTTTGTTTTAGGTTTAGGCTTAGGGTTAGGTTTAGTGTTAAGGTTTGGGTTAGTGTTAGGTTTAGGGTTTGGGTTAGGGTTAGGGTTAGTGTTAGGAATAGGGTTAGGGTTAGTGTTAGGGTTAGGGTTATGGTTTGGGTTAGGATTAGGGTTAGGGTTAGGGTTAGGGTTACGGTTTCGGTTTCGGTTATATTTTGGGTTAGTTTTAGGGTTAGGGTTAGGGTTTGGGTTGGGTTAGGATTAGGGTTAGGGTTTGAGTTTGAATTAGGTTTAGGGTTAGCATTAGGGTTAGGGTTCGGTTTAGTATAAGTGTTTCAGTTAGGGTTAGGGTTAGGGTTAGGGTTTGGGTTCGGGTTAGGGTTAGGGTTAGGGTTTGATTTAGGGTTAAGGTTAGGGTTAGGGTTAGTGTTAGGGTTTGGGTTAGGGTTACGGTTAGGAGTAGGTTTAGTGTTAGGGTTAGGTTTAGGGTTAGCATTAGGGTTACGATTCGCGTTAGGGTTAGGGTTTGGGTTAGGGTTAGGGTTAGGGTTAGGGTTAGGGTTTGGGTTAGGATTAGGTTTAGGGTTAGGGTTAGGGTCTGGTTAGGGTTAGGGTTATGATTAGGGTTAGGGTTTGTGTTAAGATCAGGGTTTGGGTTTGGGTTAGGGTTAGGGTTAGGGTTTGGGTTTCGGTTTTGGTTATGTTTTGGGTTAGGTTTAGGGTTAGGGTTAGGGTTTGTTTTAGGGTTAGGTTTAGGACTAGGATTAGGGTTAGGGTTAGTGTTAGTGTTAGGGTTAGGGTTTGGGTTTAGGGTTAGGGTTAGGGTTAGGGTTTCGGTTTGGGTTATGTTTTGGGTTAGGTTTAGTGTTAGGGTTAGGGTTTGGGTTCGGGTTAGGAATAGGGTTATGGTTTGAGTTTGAATTAGGTTTAGGGTTAGCATTAGGGTTAGGGTTAGGTTTAGGATTAGTGTTTCAGTTAGGCTTAGTGTTAGGGTTAGGGTTTGGGTACGGGTTATGTTTAGGGTTAGGGTTAGGGTTTGATTTATGGTTAGGGTTAAGGTTAGGGTTACTGTTAGGGTTTGGGTTAGGGTTAGGGTTAGGAATAGGGTTAGTGATAGGGTTAGGTTTAGGGTTAGCATTAGGGTTAGGATTAGGTTTAGGGTTAGGGTTTGGGTTAGGGTTAGGGTTAGGGTTAGGGTTAGGTTTATGGTTTGGTTTAGGGTTATGGTTAGGTTTAGGGTTTGGGTGAGGGTTAGGTTTAGGGTTAGGGTTAGGGTTTGTGTTAAGATTAGGGTTTGGGTTTGGTTTAGGTTAGGGTTTGGGTTACAGTTAGGGTTAGGGTTAGGGTTTGGGTTTGGTTTAGTGTTAGGGTTAGGTTAGGGTTTAAGTTAGAGTTAGGGTTAGGGTGAGGTGTTGGATTAGGGTTATGGTTAGGGTTAGGGTTAGGATTAGGGTTAGGGTTAGGGTTCCGATTAGAGTTAGGTTTAGAGTTTGGGTTTGGGTAAGGGTTAAGGTTAGGGTTAGGGTTAGGGTTAGGGTTAGGACTAGGATTAGGGTTAGGGTTAGTGTTAGGATTAGGGTTACGGTTAGGGTTAAGGTTAGGTTTTCGGTTTGGGTTATGTTTTGGGTTAGGTTTAGGGTTAGGGTTAGGGTTAGGGTAAGGGTTAAGGTTAGGATTAGGGTTAGGGTTTGAGTTTGAATTAGGTTTAGGTTTAGCATGAGGGTTAGGGTTAGATTTAGGATAAGTGTTTCAGTTAGGGTTTGGGTTAGGGTTAGGGTTAGGGTTAGGGTTTGGGTTAGGGTTAGGGTTAGGGTTAGGTTTTGGGTTAGGCTTAGGGTTAGGGTTAGGACTAGGATTAGGGTTATGGTTAGGGTTAGGGTTAGGATTAGGGTTAGGGTTAGGGTTCCGATTAGAGTTAGGTTTAGAGTTTGGGTTTGGGTAAGGGTTAAGGTTACGTTTAGGATTAGGGTTAGGGTTAGGGTTAGGACTAGGATTAGGGCTAGGGTTAGGGTTAGGATTAGTGTTAGGTTTTGGTTTTAGTTTTGGGTTATGGTTAGGGTAAGTGTTAGGGTTAGGGTTTAGGGTTAGGGTTAGGTTTAAGGTTATGGTTTCGGTTTGGGTTATGTTTTGGGTTAGGTTTAGGGTTAGGGTTAGGGTTTGAGTTGGAATTAGGTTTAGGGTTAGCATTAGGGTTAGGGTTAGGGTTAGGATTAGTGTTTCAGTTAGGGTTAGGGTTAGGGTTAGGGTTAGGATTTGGGTTCGGGTTAGGGTTAGGGTTAGGCTTAGGTTTTGATTTAGGGTTAGGGTTAGGGTTAGGGTTTTTGTTAGGGTTTGGGTTAGGGTTCGGGTTAAGACTAGGGTTAGTGTTAGGGTTAGGTTTAGGGTTAGCATTAGGGCTAGTATTAGGGTTAGGGTTACGGTTTGGGTTAGGGTTAGGGTTAGGGTTAGGGTTAGGGTTAGGGTTAGGGTTAGGGTTAGGGTTAGGATAAGGGTTACTATTTGGGTTATGGTTTGGGTTAGGGTTAGGGTTAGGATTTGGGTTAGTGTTAGAGTTAGGGTTTGAGTTAGGGTTAGGTTTAGGCTTACATTGGGGTTTGGGTTAGAGTTAGGGTTAGGGTTAGGTCTGGGTTTGGTTTAGAGTTAGGGTTATGTTAGGGTTTGGGTTAGAGTTAGGGTTAGGGTGAGGTGTTGGATTAGGGTTATGGTTAGGGTTAGGGTTAGGATTAGGGTTAGGGTTAAGGTTCCGATTAGAGTTAGGTTTAGAGTTTGGGTTTGGGTAAGGGTTAAGGTTAGCGTTAGGGTTAGGGTTAGGGTTAGGTTTAGGGCTAGGATTAGGGTTAGGGTTAGTGTTAGGTTTAGGATTAGGGTTTGGGTTTAGGTTTGGGTTATGGTTAGGGTTAGTGTTAGGGTTAGGGTTTAGGGTTAGGGTTAGGGTTAAGGTTAGGGTTTCGGTTTGGGTTATGTTTTGGGTTAGGTTTAGGGTTAGGGTTAGGGTTTGGGTTCGGGTTAGGAATAGGGTTATGGTTTGAGTTTGAATTAGGTTTAGGGTTAGCATTAGGGTTAGGGTTAGGTTTAGGATTAGTGTTTCAGTTAGGCTTAGTGTTAGGGTTAGGGTTTGGGTACGGGTTAGGTTTAGGGTTAGGGTTAGGGTTTGATTTAGGGTTAGGGTTAAGGTTAGGGTTAGTGTTAGGGTTTGGGTGAGGGTTAGGGTTAGGAATAGGGTTAGTGATAGGGTTAGGTTTATGGTTAGCATTAGGGTTAGGATTAGGTTTATGTTTAGGGTTTGGGTTAGGGTTAGGGTTAGGGTTAGGGTTAGGTTTAGGGTTTGGTTTAGGGTTATGGTTAGGGTTAGGGTTTGGGTGACGGTTAGGGTTAGGGTTAGGGTTAGGGTTTGTGTTAAGATTGGGTTTGGGTTTGGGTTAGGTTAGGGTTTGGGTTACAGTTAAGGTTAGGGTTAGCGTTTGGGTTTGGTTTAGTGTTAGGGTTAGGTTAGGGTTTAGGTTAGAGTTAGGGTTAGGGTGAGGTGTTGGATTAGGGTTATGGTTAGGGTTAGGTTTAGGATTAGGGTTAGGGTTAGGGTTCCGATTAGAGTTAGGTTTAGAGTTTGGGTTTCGGTAAGGGTTAAGGTTAGGGTTAGGGTTAGGGTTAGGGTTAGGGTTAGGGTTAGGACTAGGATTAGGGTTATGGTTAGGGTTAGGGTTAGGATTAGGGTTAGGGTTAGGGTTCCGAATAGAGTTAGGTTTAGAGTTTGGGTTTGGGTAAGGGTTAAGGTTAGGTTTAGGGTTAGGGTTAGGGTTAGTGTTAGGGTTAGGACTAGGATTAGGGTTTGGATTAGGGTTAGGGTTTGGTTTTAGGTTTGGGTTATGGTTAGGGTAAGTGTTAGGGTTAGGGTTTAGGGTTAGGGTTAGGTTTAGGGTAAGAGTTTCGGTTTGGGTTATGTTTTGGGTTAGGTTTACGGTTAGGGTTAGGGTTTGAATTGGAATTAGGTTTAGGGTTAGCATTAGGGTTAGGGTTAGGGTTAGGGTTAGGGTTAGGGTTAGGGTTAGGGTTAGGGTTAGGATTAGGGTTAGGTTTAGGGTTCCGATTAGAGTTAGGTTTAGAGTTTGGGTTTCGGTAAGGGTTAAGGTTAGGTTTAGGGTTAGGGTTAGGGTTCGGGTTAGGGTTAGGACTAGGATTAGGGTTATGGTTAGGGTTAGGGTTAGGATTAGGGTTAGGTTTAGGGTTCCGAATAGAGTTAGGTTTAGAGTTTGGGTTTGGGTAAGGGTTAAGGTTAGGTTTAGGGTTAGGGTTAGGGTTAGGGTTAGGGTTAGGACTAGGATTAGGGTTTGGATTAGGGTTAGGGTTTGGTTTTAGGTTTGCGTTATGGTTAGGGTAAGTGTTAGGGTTAGGGTTTAGGGTTAGGGTTAGGTTTAGGGTAAGGGTTTTGGTTTGGGTTATGTTTTGGGTTAGGTTTACGGTTAGGGTTAGGGTTTGAATACGAATTAGGTTTAGGGTTAGCGTTAGATTTAGGATAAGTGTTTCAGTTAGGGTTAGGGTTAGGGTTAGGGTTTGGGTTCGGGTTAGGGTTAGGGTTAGGTTTAGGGTTTGATTTAGTGTTAGGGTTAGGGTTAGGCTTAGTGTTAGGGTTTGGGTTGGGTTAGGGTTAGGCTAGGGTTAGTGTTAGGGTTAGGTTTAGGGTTAGCATTAGGGTTAGGATTACGGTTAAGGTTAGGGTTTGGGTTTTGGTTAGGGTTAGGGTTAGGTTTAGGGTTAAGGTTTGGGTTAGGGTTAGGGTTAGGGTTAGCGTTTGAGTTACGGTTACGGTTAGGGTTAGGATTAGGGTTAGGGTTTGTGTTAAGATTAGGGTTTGGGTTTGGGTTAAGGTTAGGGTTAGGGTTTGGGTTAAGGTTACGTTTAGGGTTAGGGTTTGTGTTAGGGTTAGGGTTAGCGTTAGGAGTAGGGTTAGGGTTTAGATTTTTGGTTAGGGTTAGTGTTAGGCTTATTGTTAGGATTAGGGTTTGGGTTAGGGTTTTGGTTTGGTTAGGTTTAGGGTTACAATTAGGGTTAGGGTTAGGGTTAGGTTTAGCATTAGGCTTAAGGTTAGGGTTATGGTTAGGGTTGGCGTTAGGTTTAGGGTTAGGGTTTGGGTTTGGGTTAGGGTTTGGGTTAGGGTTAGGGTTTGGGTTAGGGTTAGGGTTATGGTTAGGTTTAGCATTAGGGTTAGGGTTAGGGTTATGGTTAGGGTTAGCTTTAGGGTTAGGGTTAGGGTTTGGGTTTGGGTTAGGGTTTGGGTTAGGGTTAGGCTTTGGGTTAGGGTTAGGGTTAGGGTTCGGGTTAGGATTTGGGTTAGGGTTAGGGTTAGAGTCGGATTTGGGTTAAAGTTATGGTGAGGGTTAGGGGTTGGTTTAGGGTTAGGGTTACGGTTAGGGTTAGGGTTATGGTTTGGGTTAGGATTAGGGTTAGGGTTAGGGTTAGGGTTACGGTTTCGGTTTCGGTTATATTTTGGGTTAGTTTTAGGGTTAGGGTTAGGGTTTGGGTTGGGTTAGGATTAGGGTTAGGGTTTGAGTTTGAATTAGGTTTAGGGTTAGCATTAGGGTTAGGGTTCGGTTTAGTATAAGTGTTTCAGTTAGGGTTAGGGTTAGGGTTAGGGTTTGGGTTCGGGTTAGGGTTAGGGTTAGGGTTTGATTTAGGGTTAAGGTTAGGGTTAGGGTTAGTGTTAGGGTTTGGGTTAGCGTTACGGTTAGGAGTAGGTTTAGTGTTAGGGTTAGGTTTAGGGTTAGCATTAGGATTACGATTCGCGTTAGGGTTAGGGTTTGGGTTAGGGTTAGGGTTAGGGTTAGGGTTAGGGTTTGGGTTAGGGTTAGGTTTAGGGTTAGGGTTAGGGTCTGGTTAGGGTTAGGGTTATGATTAGGGTTAGGGTTTGTGTTAAGATCAGGGTTTGGGTTTGGGTTAGGGTTAGGGTTAGGGTTAGGGTTTCGGTTTTGGTTATGTTTTGGGTTAGGTTTAGGGTTAGGGTTAGGGTTTGGGTTAGGGTTAGGTTTAGGACTAGGATTAGGGTTAGGGTTAGTGTTAGTGTTAGGGTTAGGGTTTGGGTTTAGGGTTAGGGTTAGGGTTAGGGTTTCGGTTTGGGTTATGTTTTGGGTTAGGTTTAGTGTTAGGGTTAGGGTTTGGGTTCGGGTTAGGAATAGGGTTATGGTTTGAGTTTGAATTTGGTTTAGGGTTAGCATTAGGGTTAGGGTTAGGTTTAGGATTAGTGTTTCAGTTAGGCTTAGTGTTAGGGTTAGGGTTTGGGTACGGGTTATGTTTAGGGTTAGGGTTAGGGTTTGATTTATGGTTAGGGTTAAGGTTAGCGTTACTGTTAGGGTTTGGGTTAGGGTTAGGGTTAGGAATAGGGTTAGTGATAGGGTTAGGTTTAGGGTTAGCATTAGGGTTAGGATTAGGTTTAGGGTTAGGGTTTGGGTTAGGGTTAGGGTTAAAGTTAGGGTTAGGTTTATGGTTTGGTTTAGGGTTATGGTTAGGTTTAGGGTTTGGGTGAGGGTTAGGGTTAGGGTTCGGGTTAGGGTTTGTGTTAAGATTAGGGTTTGGGTTTGGTTTAGGTTAAGGTTTGGGTTACAGTTAGGGTGAGGGTTAGGGTTTGGGTTTGGTTTAGTGTTAGGGTTAGGTTAGGGTTTAGGTTAGAGTTAGGGTTAGGGTGAGGTGTTGGATTAGGGTTATGGTTAGGGTTAGGGTTAGGATTAGGGTTAGGGTTAGGGTTCCGATTAGAGTTAGGTTTAGAGTTTGGGTTTGGGTAAGGGTTACGGTTAGTGTTAGGGTTAGGGTTAGGGTTAGGACAAGGATTAGGGTAAGGGTTAGGGTTAGGATTAGGGTTACGGTTAGGGTTAAGGTTAGGTTTTCGGTTTGGGTTATGTTTTGGGTTAGGTTTAGGGTTAGGGTTAGGGTTAGGGTTAGGGTTAAGGTTAGGATTAGGGTTAGGGTTTGAGTTTGAATTAGGTTTAGGTTTAGCATGAGGGTTAGGGTTAGATTTAGGATAAGTGTTTCAGTTAGGGTTTGGGTTAGGGTTAGGGTTAGGGTTAGGGTTTGGGTTAGGGTTAGGGTTAGGGTTAGGTTTTGGGTTAGGCTTAGGGTTAGGGTTAGGACTAGGATTAGGGTTATGGTTAGGGTTAGGGTTAGGATTAGGGTTAGGGTTAGGGTTCCGATTAGAGTTAGGTTTAGAGTTTGGGTTTGGGTAAGTGTTAAGGTTAGGTTTAGGGTTAGGGTTAGGGTTAGGGTTAGGACTAGGATTAGGGCTAGGGTTAGGGTTAGGATTAGTGTTAGGTTTTGGTTTTAGTTTTGGGTTATGATTAGGGTAAGTGTTAGGGTTAGGGTATAGGGTTAGGGTTAGGTTTAAGGTTATGGTTTCGGTTTGGGTTATGTTTTGGGTTAGGTTTAGGGTTAGGGTTAGGGTTTGAGTTGGAATTAGGTTTAGGGTTAGCATTAGGGTTAGGGTTAGGGTTAGGATTAGTGTTTCAGTTAGGGTTAGGGTTAGGGTTAGGGTTAGGATTTGGGTTCCGGTTAGGGTTAGGGTTAGGTTTAGGTTTTGATTTAGGGTTAGGGTTAGGGTTAGGGTTTTTGTTAGAGTTTGGGTTAGGGTTCGGGTTAAGACTAGGGTTAGTGTTAGGGTTAGGTTTAGGGTTAGCATTAGGGCTAGTATTAGGGTTAGGGTTACGGTTTGGGTTAGGGTTAGGGTTAGCGTTAGGGTTAGGGTTAGGGTTAGGGTTAGGGTTAGGATAAGGGTTACTATTTGGGTTATGGTTTGGGTTAGGGTTAGGGTTAGGGTTTGGGTTAGTGTTAGAGTTAGGGTTTGAGTTAGGGTTAGGTTTAGGCTTACATTGGGGTTTGGGTTAGAGTTAGGGTTAGGGTTAGGTCTGGGTTTGGTTTAGAGTTAGGGTTATGTTAGGGTTTGGGTTAGAGTTAGGGTTAGGGTGAGGTGTTGGATTAGGGTTATGGTTAGGGTTAGGGTTAGGATTAGGGTTAGGGTTAAGGTTCCGATTAGAGTTAGGTTTAGAGTTTGGGTTTGGGTAAGGGTTAAGGTTAGCGTTAGGGTTAGGGTTAGGGTTAGGGTTAGGTTTAGGGCTAGGATTAGGGTTAGGGTTAGTGTTAGGTTTAGGATTAGGGTTTGGGTTTAGGTTTGGGTTATGGTTAGGGTTAGTGTTAGGGTTAGGGTTTAGGGTTAGGGTTAAGGTTAGGGTTTCGGTTTGGGTTATGTTTTGGGTTAGGTTTAGGGTTAGGGTTAGGGTTTGGGTTCGGGTTAGGAATAGGGTTATGGTTTGAGTTTGAATTAGGTTTAGGGTTAGCATTAGGGTTAGGGTTAGGTTTAGGATTAGTGTTTCAGTTAGGCTTAGTGTTAGGGTTAGGGTTTGGGTACGGGTTAGGTTTAGGGTTAGGGTTAGGGTTTGAGTTGGAATTAGGTTTAGGGTTAGCATTATGGTTAGGGTTAGGGTTAGGATTAGTGTTTCAGTTAGGGTTAGGGTTAGGGTTAGGGTTAGGGTTTGGGTTCGGGTTAGGGTTAGTGTTAGGTTTAGGTTTTGATTTAGGGTTAGGGTTAGGGTTAGGGTTTTTGTTAGGGTTTGGGTTAGGGTTAGGGTTAAGACTAGGGTTAGTGTTAGGGTTAGGTTTAGGGTTAGCATTAGGGCTAGTATTAGGGTTAGGGTTACGGTTTGGGTTAGGGTTAGGGTTAGGGTTAGGGTTAGGGTTAGGGTTTGGATTAGGGTTAGGGTTAGGGTTAGAGTTAGGGTTATGGTTAGGTTTAGCATTAGGGTTAGGGTTAGGGTTATGGTTAGGTTTAGCTTTAGGGTTAGGGTTAGGGTTTGGGTTTGGGTTAGGGTTTGGGTTAGGGTTAGGCTTTGGGTTAGTGTTAGGGTTAGGGTTCGGGTTAGGATTTGGGTTAGGGTTAGGGTTAGAGTCGGATTTGGGTTAAAGTTATGGTGAGGGTTAGGGGTTGGTTTAGGGTTAGGGTTACGGTTAGGGTTAGGGTTATGGTTTGGGTTAGGATTAGGGTTAGGGTTAGGGTTAGGGTTACGGTTTCGGTTTCGGTTATATTTTGGGTTAGTTTTAGGGTTAGGGTTAGGGTTTGGGTTGGGTTAGGATTAGGGTTAGGGTTTGAGTTTGAATTAGGTTTAGGGTTAGCATTAGGGTTAGGGTTCGGTTTAGTATAAGTGTTTCAGTTAGGGTTAGGGTTAGGGTTAGGGTTTGGGTTCGGGTTAGGGTTAGGGTTAGGGTTTGATTTAGGGTTAAGGTTAGGGTTAGGGTTAGTGTTAGGGTTTGGGTTAGGGTTACGGTTAGGAGTAGGTTTAGTGTTAGGGTTAGGTTTAGGGTTAGCATTAGGATTACGATTCGCGTTAGGGTTAGGGTTTGGGTTAGGGTTAGGGTTAGGGTTAGGGTTAGGGTTTGGGTTAGGGTTAGGTTTAGGGTTAGGGTTAGGGTCTGGTTAGGGTTAGGGTTATGATTAGGGTTAGGGTTTGTGTTAAGATCAGGGTTTGGGTTTGGGTTAGGGTTAGGGTTAGGGTTAGGGTTTCGGTTTTGGTTATGTTTTGGGTTAGGTTTAGGGTTAGGGTTAGGGTTTGGGTTAGGGTTAGGTTTAGGACTAGGATTAGGGTTAGGGTTAGTGTTAGTGTTAGGGTTAGGGTTTGGGTTTAGGGTTAGGGTTAGGGTTAGGGTTTCGGTTTGGGTTATGTTTTGGGTTAGGTTTAGTGTTAGGGTTAGGGTTTGGGTTCGGGCTAGGAATAGGGCTATGGTTTGAGTTTGAATTAGGTTTAGGGTTAGCATTAGGGTTAGGGTTAGGTTTAGGATTAGTGTTTCAGTTAGGCTTAGTGTCAGGGTTAGGGTTTGGGTACGGGTTATGTTTAGGGTTAGGGTTAGGGTTTGATTTATGGTTAGGGTTAAGGTTAGGGTTACTGTTAGGGTTTGGGTTAGGGTTAGGGTTAGGAATAGGGTTAGTGATAGGGTTAGGTTTAGGGTTAGCATTAGGGTTAGGATTAGGTTTAGGGTTAGGGTTTGGGTTAGGGTTAGGGTTAAAGTTAGGGTTAGGTTTATGGTTTGGTTTAGGGTTATGGTTAGGTTTAGGGTTTGGGTGAGGGTTAGGGTTAGGGTTCGGGTTAGGGTTTGTGTTAAGATTAGGGTTTGGGTTTGGTTTAGGTTAAGGTTTGGGTTACAGTTAGGCTGAGGGTTAGGGTTTGGGTTTGGTTTAGTGTTAGGGTTAGGTTAGGGTTTAGGTTAGAGTTAGGGTTATGGTGAGGTGTTGGATTAGGGTTATGGTTAGGGTTAGGGTTAGGATTAGGGTTAGGGTTAGGGTTCCGATTAGAGTTAGGTTTAGAGTTTGGGTTTGGGTAAGGGTTAAGGTTAGGGTTAGGGTTAGGGTTAGGGTTAGGGTTAGGACTAGGATTAGGGTTAGGGTTAGGGTTAGGATTAGGGTTACGGTTAGGGTTAAGGTTAGGTTTTCGGTTTGGGTTATGTTTTGGGTTAGGTTTAGGGTTAGGGTTAGGGTTAGGGTTAGGGTTAAGGGTAGGATTAGGGTTAGGGTTTGAGTTTGAATTAGGTTTAGGTTTAGCATGAGGGTTAGGGTTAGATTTAGGATAAGTGTTTCAGTTAGGGTTTGGGTTAGGGTTAGGGTTAGGGTTAGGGTTTGGGTTAGGGTTAGGGTTAGGGTTAGGTTTTGGGTTAGGCTTAGGGTTAGGGTTAGGACTAGGATTAGGGTTATGGTTAGGGTTAGGCTTAGGATTAGGGTTAGGGTTAGGGTTCCGATTAGAGTTAGGTTTAGAGTTTGGGTTTGGGTAAGTGTTAAGGTTAGGTTTAGGGTTAGGGTTAGGGTTAGGGTTAGGACTAGGATTAGGGCTAGGGTTAGGGTTAGGATTAGTGTTAGGTTTTGGTTTTAGTTTTGGGTTATGATTAGGGTAAGTGTTAGGGTTAGGGTTTAGGGTTAGGGTTAGGTTTAAGGTTATGGTTTCGGTTTGGGTTATGTTTTGGGTTAGGTTTAGGGTTAGGGTTAGGGTTTGAGTTGGAATTAGGTTTAGGGTTAGCATTAGGGTTAGGGTTAGGGTTAGGGTTAGGATTAGTGTTTCAGTTAGGGTTAGGGTTAGGGTTAGGGTTAGGATTTGGGTTCGGGTTAGGGTTAGGGTTAGGTTTAGGTTTTGATTTAGGGTTAGGGTTAGGGTTAGGGTTTTTGTTAGGGTTTGGGTTAGGGTTCGGGTTAAGACTAGGGTTAGTGTTAGGGTTAGGTTTAGGGTTAGCATTAGGGCTAGTATTAGGGTTAGGGTTACGGTTTGGGTTAGGGTTAGGGTTAGGGTTAGGGTTAGGGTTAGGGTTAGGGTTAGGATAAGGGTTACTATTTGGGTTATGGTTTGGGTTAGGGTTAGGGTTAGGGTTTGGGTTAGTGTTAGAGTTAGGGTTTGAGTTAGGGTTAGGTTTAGGCTTACATTGGGGTTTGGGTTAGAGTTAGGGTTAGGGTTAGGTCTGGGTTTGGTTTAGAGTTAGGGTTATGTTAGGGTTTGGGTTAGAGTTAGGGTTAGGGTGAGGTGTTGGATTAGGGTTATGGTTAGGGTTAGGGTTAGGATTAGGGTTAGGGTTAAGGTTCCGATTAGAGTTAGGTTTAGAGTTTGGGTTTGGGTAAGGGTTAAGGTTAGCGTTAGGGTTAGGGTTAGGGTTAGGGTTAGGTTTAGGGCTAGGATTAGGGTTAGGGTTAGTGTTAGGTTTAGGATTAGGGTTTGGGTTTAGGTTTGGGTTATGGTTAGGGTTAGTGTTAGGGTTAGGGTTTAGGGTTAGGGTTAGGGTTAAGGTTACGGTTTCGGTTTGGGTTATGTTTTGGGTTAGGTTTAGGGTTAGGGTTAGGGTTTGGGTTCGGGTTAGGAATAGGGTTATGGTTTGAGTTTGAATTAGGTTTAGGGTTAGCATTAGGGTTAGGGTTAGGTTTAGGATTAGTGTTTCAGTTAGGCTTAGTGTTAGGGTTAGGGTTTGGGTACGGGTTAGGTTTAGGGTTAGGGTTAGGGTTTGATTTAGGGTTAGGGTTAAGGTTAGGGTTAGTGTTAGGGTTTGGGTGAGGGTTAGGGTTAGGAATAGGGTTAGTGATAGGGTTAGGTTTAGGGTTAGCATTAGGGTTAGGATTAGGTTTATGTTTAGGGTTTGGGTTAGGGTTAGGGTTAGGGTTAGGGTTAGGTTTAGGGTTTGGTTTAGGGTTATGGTTAGGGTTAGGGTTTGGGTGAGGGTTAGGGTTAGGGTTAGGGTTAGGGTTTGTGTTAAGATTGGGTTTGGGTTTGGGTTAGGTTAGGGTTTGGGTTACAGTTAGGGTTAGGGTTAGCGTTTGGGTTTGGTTTAGTGTTAGGGTTAGGTTAGGGTTTAGGTTAGAGTTAGGGTTAGGGTGAGGTGTTGGATTAGGGTTATGGTTAGGGTTAGGTTTAGGATTAGGGTTAGGGTTAGGGTTCCGATTAGAGTTAGGTTTAGAGTTTGGGTTTCGGTAAGGGTTAAGGTTAGGGTTAGGGTTAGGGTTAGGGTTAGGGTTAGGGTTAGGACTAGGATTAGGGTTATGGTTAGGGTTAGGGTTAGGATTAGGGTTAGGGTTAGGGTTCCGAATAGAGTTAGGTTTAGAGTTTGGGTTTGGGTAAGGGTTAAGGTTAGGTTTAGGGTTAGGGTTAGGGTTAGTGTTAGGGTTAGGACTAGGATTAGGGTTTGGATTAGGGTTAGGGTTTGGTTTTAGGTTTGGGTTATGGTTAGGGTAAGTGTTAGGGTTAGGGTTTAGGGTTAGGGTTAGGTTTAGGTAAAGGGTTAGGGTTAGGGTTAGGGTTAGGGTTAGGGTTAGGGTTAGACTTAGGTTTAGGGTTAGGGTTAGGGTTAGGGTTAGGGTTAGGATAAGGATGAGGGTTAGGGTTAGGGTTAGGATTAGGGTTATTATTTGGGTTAAGATTTGGGTTAGGGTTAGTGTTAGGTTTTGGGTTAGTGTTAGAGTTAGGGTTTGAGTTAGGGTTAGGTTTAGGCTTACATTGGGGTTTGGGTTAGAGTTAGGGTTAGGGTTAGGGTTTGGGTTTGGTTTAGAGTTAGGGTTATGTTAGGGTTTGGGTTAGAGTTAGGGTTAGGGTGAGGTGTTGGATTAGGGTTATGGTTAGGGTTAGGACTAGGATTAGGGTTAGGGTTAGTGTTAGGATTAGGGTTACGGGTAGGGTTAGGGTTAGGTTTTCGGTTTGGGTTATGTTTTGGATTAGGTTTAGGGTTAGGGTTAGCGTTAGGGTTAGGGTTAAAGTTAGGATTAGGGTTAGGGTTAGGGTTAGGGTTTGAGTTTGAATTAGGTTTAGGGTTAGCATTAGGGTTAGGGTTAGATTTAGGATAAGTGTTTCAGTTAGGGTTTGGGTTAGGGTTAGGGTTAGCGTTAGGGTTTGGGTTAAGGTTTGCGTTAGTGTTAGGTTTAGGGTTTGGGTTAGGGTTAGGGTTAGTGTTAGGAATAGGGTTAGGGTTAGGGTTAGGTTTAGGGTTTGCGTTCGTGTTAGGGTTAGGTTTAGGGTTAGGGTTAGGGTTAGAATAAGGATGAGGGTTAGGGTTAGGGTTAGGATTAGGGTTAGGGTTAGGGTTAGGGTTAGGGTTAGTGTTAGGGTTAGGGTTATTATTTGGGTTATGGTTTGGGTTAGTGTTAGGGTTAGGGTTTGGGTTAGTGTTAGAGTTAGGGTTTGAGTTAGGGTTAGGTTTAGGGTTAGGTTAGGGTTTGGGTTAGAGATAGGGTTAGGGTTAGGGTTTGGGTTTGGTATAGAGTTAGGGTTAGGTTAGGGTTTGGGTTAGGGTTAGTGTTAGGGTTCGGGTTAGGATTTGGGTTAGGGTTAGGGTTAGAGTCGGATTTGGGTTAGAGTTATGGTGAAGGTTAGGGGTTGGGTTAGGGTTAGGGTTACGGTTAGGATTAGGGTTACGGTTAGGATTAGGGTTAGGGTTAGTGTTTGGATTAGGGTTAGTTTTAGGGTTTGGGTTTGGGTAAGGGTAAGGGTTAGGGTTAGGGTTTGGAGTAGGGTTAGGTTTAGGTTTTTGGTTGGGGTTATTGTTAGGGTTAGGGTTAGGGTGAGGGTTGGGGTTTGGTTTAGGGTTAAGGTTAGGGTTAGGGTTTAGTTTAGGGTTAGGGTTAGGGTTAGGGTTTGGGTTAGGGTTATGGTTGGGGTTCGGGTTTGGGTTAGGGTTAGGGTTAGGATTAGGGTTAGGGTTTGGGTTAGGGTTAGGCTTAGGTTTGAATTTGGGTTAGTGTTAGGGCTAGGGTTAGTGTAAAGTTTATGGTTTGGATTTGGGTTAGGGTTAGGTTTTGAGTTACGATTAGGGTAAAGTTTAGGGTTTAGGTTTGGGTTAGGTTTATGGTTAGGGTTTGGGTTAAGTTTAGGGTTAGGTTTAGGGTTAGGGTTTGGGTTAGGTTTAGGGTTAGGATTAGGGTTAGGGTTAGGGTTCCGATTAGAGTTAGGTTTAGAGTTTGGGTTTGGGTAAGGGTTAAGGTTAGGTTTAGGGTTAGGGTTAGGGTTAGGGTTAGGACTAGGATTAGGGCTAGGGTTAGGGTTAGGATTAGGGTTAGGTTTTGGTTTTAGGTTTGGGTTATGGTTAGGGTAAGTGTTAGGGTTAGGGTTTAGGGTTAGGGTTAGGTTTAAGGTTATGGTTTCGGTTTGGGTTATGTTTTGGGTTAGGTTTAGGGTTAGGGTTAGGGTTTGAGTTGGAATTAGGTTTAGGGTTAGCATTATGGTTAGGGTTAGGGTTAGGATTAGTGTTTCAGTTAGGGTTAGGGTTAGGGTTAGGGTTAGGGTTTGGGTTCGGGTTAGGGTTAGGGTTAGGTTTAGGTTTTGATTTAGGGTTAGGGTTAGGGTTAGGGTTTTTGTTAGGGTTTGGGTTAGGGTTAGGGTTAAGACTAGGGTTAGTGTTAGGGTTAGGTTTAGGGTTAGCATTAGGGCTAGTATTAGGGTTAGGGTTACGGTTTGGGTTAGGGTTAGGGTTAGGGTTAGGGTTAGGGTTAGGGTTTGGGTTAGGGTTAGGGTTAGGGTTAGAGTTAGGGTTATGGTTAGGTTTAGCATTAGGGTTAGGGTTAGGGTTATGGTTAGGGTTAGCTTTAGGGTTAGGGTTAGGGTTTGGGTTTGGGTTAGGGTTTGGGTTAGGGTTAGGCTTTGGGTTAGGGTTAGGGTTAGGGTTCGTGTTAGGATTTGGGTTAGGGTTAGGGTTAGAGTCGGATTTGGGTTAAAGTTATGGTGAGGGTTAGGGGTTGGTTTAGGGTTAGGGTTACGGTTAGGGTTAGGGTTATGGTTTGGGTTAGGATTAGGGTTAGGGTTAGGGTTAGGGTTACGTTTTCGGTTTCGGTTATATTTTGGGTTAGTTTTAGGGTTAGGGTTAGGGTTTGGGTTGGGTTAGGATTAGGGTTAGGGTTTGAGTTTGAATTAGGTTTAGGGTTAGCATTAGGGTTAGGGTTCGGTTTAGTATAAGTGTTTCAGTTAGGGTTAGGGTTAGGGTTAGGGTTTGGGTTCGGGTTAGGGTTAGGGTTAGGGTTTGATTTAGGGTTAAGGTTAGGGTTAGGGTTAGTGTTAGGGTTTGGGTTAGGGTTACGGTTAGGAGTAAGTTTAGTGTTAGTGTTAGATTTAGGGTTAGCATTAGTGTTACGATTCGCGTTAGGGTTAGGGTTTGGATTAGGCTTAGGGTTAGGGTTAGGGTTAGGGTTTGGGTTAGGGTTAGGTTTAGGGTTAGGGTTAGGGTCTGGTTAGGGTTAGGGTTATGATTAGGGTTAGGGTTTGTGTTAAGATCAGGGTTTGGGTTTGGGTTAGGGTTAGGGTTAGGGTTAGGGTTTCGGTTTTGGTTATGTTTTGGGTTAGGTTTAGGGTTAGGGTTAGGGTTTGGGTTAGGGTTAGGTTTAGGACTAGGATTAGGGTTAGGGTTAGTGTTAGTGTTAGGGTTAGTGTTTGGGTTTAGGGTTAGGGTTAGGGTTAGGGTTTCGGTTTGGGTTATGTTTTGGGTTAGGTTTAGTGTTAGGGTTAGGGTTTGGGTTCGGGTTAGGAATAGGGTTATGGTTTGAGTTTGAATTAGGTTTAGGGTTAGCATTAGGGTTAGGGTTAGGTTTAGGATTAGTGTTTCAGTTAGGCTTAGTGTTAGGGTTAGGGTTTGGGTACGGGTTATGTTTAGGGTTAGGGTTAGGGTTTGATTTATGGTTAGGGTTAAGGTTAGGGTTACTGTTAGGGTTTGGGTTAGGGTTAGGGTTAGGAATAGGGTTAGTGATAGGGTTAGGTTTAGGGTTAGCATTAGGGTTAGGATTAGGTTTAGGGTTAGGGTTTGGGTTAGGGTTAGGGTTAAAGTTAGGGTTAGGTTTATGGTTTGGTTTAGGGTTATGGTTAGGTTTAGGGTTTGGGTGAGGGTTAGGGTTAGGGTTAGGGTTAGGGTTTGTTAGGGTTTGTGTTAAGATTAGGGTTTGGGTTTGGTTTAGGTTAAGGTTTGGGTTACAGTTAGGGTGAGGGTTAGGGTTTGGGTTTGGTTTAGTGTTAGGGTTAGGTTAGGGTTTAGGTTAGAGTTAGGGTTAGGGTGAGGTGTTGGATTAGGGTTATGGTTAGGGTTAGGGTTAGGATTAGGGTTAGGGTTAGGGTTCCGATTAGAGTTAGGTTTAGAGTTTGGGTTTGGGTAAGGGTTAAGGTTAGGGTTAGGGTTAGGGTTAGGGTTAGGACTAGGATTAGGGTTAGGGTTAGGGTTAGGATTAGGGTTACGGTTAGGGTTAAGGTTAGGTTTTCGGTTTGGGTTATGTTTTGGGTTAGGTTTAGGGTTAGGGTTAGGGTTAGGGTTAGGGTTAAGGTTAGGATTAGGGTTAGGGTTTGAGTTTGAATTAGGTTTAGGTTTAGCATGAGGGTTAGGGTTAGATTTAGGATAAGTGTTTCAGTTAGGGTTTGGGTTAGGGTTAGGGTTAGGGTTAGGGTTAGGGTTTGGGTTAGGGTTAGGGTTAGGGTTAGGTTTTGGGTTAGGCTTAGGGTTAGGGTTAGGACTAGGATTAGGGTTATGGTTAGGGTTAGGGTTAGGATTAGGGTTAGGGGTAGGGTTCCGATTAGAGTTAGGTTTAGAGTTTGAGTTTGGGTAAGGGTTAAGATTAGGTTTAGGGTTAGGGTTAGGGTTAGGGTTAGGACTAGGATTAGGGCTAGGGTTAGGGTTAGGATTAGTGTTAGGTTTTGGTTTTAGTTTTGGGTTATGGTTAGGGTAAGTGTTAGAGTTAGGGTTTAGGGTTAGGGTTAGGTTGAAGCTTATGGTTTCGGTTTGGTTTATGTTTTGGGTTAGGTTTAGGGTTAGGGTTAGGGTTTGAGTTGGAATTAGGTTTAGGGTTAGCATTAGGGTTAGGGTTAGGGTTAGGATTAGTGTTTCAGTTAGGGTTAGGGTTAGGGTTAGGGTTAGGATTTGGGTTCGGGTTAGGGTTAGGGTTAGGTTTAGGTTTTGATTTAGGGTTAGGGTTAGGGTTAGGGTTTTTGTTAGGGTTTGGGTTAGGGTTCGGGTTAAGACTAGGGTTAGTGTTAGGGTTAGGTTTAGGGTTAGCATTAGGGCTAGTATTAGGGTTAGGGTTACGGTTTGGGTTAGGGTTAGGGTTAGGGTTAGGGTTAGGGTTAGGGTTAGGGTTAGGATAAGGGTTACTATTTGGGTTATGGTTTGGGTTAGGGTTAGGGTTAGGGTTTGGGTTAGTGTTAGAGTTAGGGTTTGAGTTAGGTTTAGGTTTAGGCTTACATTGGGGTTTGGGTTAGAGTTAGGGTTAGGGTTAGGTCTGGGTTTGGTTTAGAGTTAGGGTTATGTTAGGGTTTGGGTTAGAGTTAGGGTTAGGGTGAGGTGTTGGATTAGGGTTATGGTTAGGGTTAGGGTTAGGATTAGGGTTAGGGTTAAGGTTCCGATTAGAGTTAGGTTTAGAGTTTGGGTTTGGGTAAGGGTTAAGGTTAGCGTTAGGGTTAGGGTTAGGGTTAGGTTTAGGTTTAGGGCTAGGATTAGGGTTAGGGTTAGTGTTAGGTTTAGGATTAGGGTTTGGGTTTAGGTTTGGGTTATGGTTAGGGTTAGTGTTAGGGTTAGGGTTTAGGGTTAGGGTTAGGGTTAAGGTTAGGGTTTCGGTTTGGGTTATGTTTTGGGTTAGGTTTAGGGTTAGGGTTAGGGTTTGGGTTCGGGATAGGAATAGGGTTATGGTTTGAGTTTGAATTAGGTTTAGGGTTAGCATTAGGGTTAGGGTTAGGTTTAGGATTAGTGTTTCAGTTAGGCTTAGTGTTAGGGTTAGGGTTTGGGTACGGGTTAGGTTTAGGGTTAGGGGTAGGGTTTGATTTAGGGTTAGGGTTAAGGTTAGGGTTAGTGTTAGGGTTTGGGTGAGGGTTAGGGTTAGGAATAGGGTTAGTGATAGGGTTAGGTTTAGGGTTAGCATTAGGGTTAGGATTAGGTTTATGTTTAGGGTTTGGGTTAGGGTTAGGGTTAGGGTTAGGGTTAGGTTTAGGGTTTGGTTTAGGGTTATGGTTAGGGTTAGGGTTTGGGTGAGGGTTAGGGTTAGGGTTAGGGTTAGGGTTTGTGTTAAGATTGGGTTTGGGTTTGGGTTAGGTTAGGGTTTGGGTTACAGTTAGGGTTAGGGTTAGCGTTTGGGTTTGGTTTAGTGTTAGGGTTAGGTTAGGGTTTAGGTTAGAGTTAGGGTTAGGGTGAGGTGTTGGATTAGGGTTATGGTTAGGGTTAGGTTTAGGATTAGGGTTAGGGTTAGGGTTCCGATTAGAGTTAGGTTTAGAGTTTGGGTTTCGGTAAGGGTTAAGGTTAGGGTTAGGGTTAGGGTTAGGGTTAGGGTTAGGGTTAGGACTAGGATTAGGGTTATGGTTAGGGTTAGGGTTAGGATTAGGGTTAGGGTTAGGGTTCCGAATAGAGTTAGGTTTAGAGTTTGGGTTTGGGTAAGGGTTAAGGTTAGGTTTAGGGTTAGGGTTAGGGTTAGTGTTAGGGTTAGGACTAGGATTAGGGTTTGGATTAGGGTTAGGGTTTGGTTTTAGGTTTGGGTTATGGTTAGGGTAAGTGTTAGGGTTAGGGTTTAGGGTTAGGGTTAGGTTTAGGGTAAGAGTTTCTGTTTGGGTTATGTTTTGGGTTAGGTTTACGGTTAGGGTTAGGGTTTGAATTGGAATTAGGTTTAGGGTTAGCAGTAGGTTTAGGGTTAGGGTTACGGTTAGGGTTAGCGTTAGGGTGAGTGTTTGGGGTACGCTTAGGGTTAGGTTTAGGGTTCCGATTAGAGCTAGGTTTAGAGTTTGGGTTTCGGTAAGGGTTAAGGTTAGGTTTAGGGTTCGGGTTAGGGTTAGGGTTAGGGTTAGGACTAGGATTAGGGTTATGGTTAGGGTTAGGGTTAGGATTAGGGTTAGGGTTAGGGTTCCGAATAGAGTTAGGTTTAGAGTTTGGGTTTGAGTAAGGGTTAAGGTTAGGTTTAGGGTTAGGGTTAGGGTTAGGGTTAGGGTTAGGACTAGGATTAGGGTTTGGATTAGGGTTAGGGTTTGGTTTTAGGTGTGGGTTATGGTTAGGGTAAGTGTTAGGGTTAGGGTTTAGGGTTAGGGTTAGGTTTAGGGAAAGGGTTTCGGTTTGGGTTATGTTTTGGGTTAGGTTTACGGTTAGGGTTAGGGTTTGAATTGGAATTAGGTTTAGGGTTAGCATTAGGGTTAGGGTTAGGTTTAGGATTAGTGTTTCAGTTAGGGTTAGGGTTAGGGTTAGGGTTTGGGTTCGGGTTAGGGTTAGGTTTAGGTTTAGGGTTTGATTTAGTTTTAGGGTTAGGGTTAGGCTTAGTGTTAGGGTTTGGGTTAGGGTTAGGGTTAGGCTAGGGTTAGTGTTAGGGTTAGGTTTAGGGTTAGGATTAAGGTTAAGGTTAGGGTTTGGGTTTTGGTTAGGGTTAGGGTTAGGTTTAGGGTTAAGGTTTGGGTTAGGGTTAGGGTTAGGGTTAGCGTTTGAGTTACGGTTACGGTTAGGGTTAGGATTAGGGTTAGGGTTTGTGTTAAGATTAGGGTTTGGGTTTGGGTTAAGGTTAGGGTTAGGGTTTGGGTTAAGGTTACGTTTAGGGTTAGGGTTTGTGTTAGGGTTAGGGTTAGCGTTAGGAGTAGGGTTAGGGTTTAGATTTTTGGTTAGGGTTAGTGTTAGGGTTATTGTTAGGATTAGGGTTTGGGTTAGGGTTTCGGTTTGGTTAGGTTTAGGGTTAGGGTTAGGGTTAGGGTTAGGTTTAGCATTAGGGTTAAGGTTAGGGTTATGGTTAGGGTTGGCGTTAGGTTTAGGGTTAGGGTTTGGGTTTGGGTTAGGGTTTGGGTTAGGGTTAGGGTTTGGGTTAGGGTTAGGGTTAGGGTTCGGTTTAGGATTGGGGTTAGTGTTAGGGTTAGAGTCGGATTTGGGTTAGATTTATGGTGAAGGTTAGGGGTTGGGTTAGGGTTAGGGTTAGGGTTAGGGTTAGGGTTAGGGTTAAAGTTAGGATTAGGGTTAGGTTTAGGGTTAGGGTTTGAGTTTGAATTAGGTTTAGGGTTAGCATTAGGGTTAGGGTTAGATTTAGGATAAGTGTTTCAGTTAGGGTTTGGGTTAGGGTTAGGGTTAGGGTTAGGGTTTGGGTTAAGGTTTGGGTTAGTGTTAGGTTTAGGGTTTGGGTTAGGGTTAGGGTTAGTGTTAGGAATAGGGTTAGGGTTAGGGTTAGGGTTAGGGTTTGCGTTCGTGTTAGGGTTAGGTTTAGGGTTAGGGTTAGGGTTAGAATAAGGATGAGGGTTAGGGTTAGGGTTAGGATTAGGGTTAGGGCTAGGGTTAGGGGTAGGGGTAGGGGTAGGGTTAGGGTTAGGGTTATTATTTGGGTTATGGTTTGGGTTAGTGTTAGGGTTAGGGTTTGGGTTAGTGTTAGAGTTAGGTTTAGGGTTAGGGTTAGGGTTAGAATAAGGATGAGGGTTAGGTTTAGGGTTAGGTTAGGGTTTGGGTTAGAGATAGGGTTAGGGTTAGGGTTTGGGTTTGGTATAGAGTTAGGGTTAGGTTAGGGTTTGGGTTAGGGTTAGTGTTAGGGTTCGGGTTAGGATTTGGGTTAGGGTTAGGGTTAGAGTCGGATTTGGGTTAGAGTTATGGTGAAGGTTAGGGGTTGGGTTAGGGTTAGGGTTACGGTTAGGATTAGGGTTACGGTTAGGATTAGGGTTAGGGTTAGTGTTTGGATTAGGGTTAGTTTTAGGGTTTGGGTTTGGGTAAGGGTAAGGGTTAGGGTTAGGGTTTGGAGTAGGGTTAGGTTTAGGTTTTCGGTTAGGGTTAATGTTAAGGTTAGGGTTAGGGTTAGGGTTAGGGTTTGGTTTAGGGTTAAGGTTAGGGTTAGGGTTTAGTTTAGGGTTAGGGTTAGGGTTAGGGTTTGGGTTAGGGTTATGGTTGGGGTTCGGGTTTGGGTTAGGGTTAGGGTTAGGGTTAGGTTTAGGATTAGGGTTAGGGTTTGGGTTAGGGTTAGGCTTAGGTTTGTATTTGGGTTAGTGTTAGGGCTAGCGTTAGTGTAAAGTTTATGGTTTGGATTTGGGTTAGGGTTAGGTTTTGAGTTACGATTAGGTTAAAGATTAGGGTTTAGGTTTGGGTTAGGTTTATGGTTAGGGTTTGGGTTAAGTTTAGGGTTAGGTGTAGGGTTAGGGTTTGGGTTAGGTTGAGGGTTAGGATTAGGGTTAGGGTTAGGGTTCCGATTAGAGTTAGGTTTAGAGTTTGGGTTTGGGTAAGGGTTAAGGTTAGGTTTAGGGTTAGGGTTAGGGTTAGGGTTAGGGTTAGGACTAGGATTAGGGCTAGGGTTAGGGTTAGGATTAGGGTTAGGTTTTGGTTTTAGGTTTGGGTTATGGTTAGGGTAAGTGTTAGGGTTAGGGTTTAGGGTTAGGGTTAGGTTTAAGGTTATGGTTTCGGTTTGGGTTATGTTTTGGGTTAGGTTTAGGGTTAGGGTTAGGGTTTGAGTTGGAATTAGGTTTAGGGTTAGCATTATGGTTAGGGTTAGGGTTAGGATTAGTGTTTCAGTTAGGGTTAGGGTTAGGGTTAGGGTTAGGGTTTGGGTTCGGGTTAGGGTTAGGGTTAGGTTTAGGTTTTGATTTAGGGTTAGGGTTAGGGTTAGGGTTTTTGTTAGGGTTTGGGTTAGGGTTAGGGTTAAGACTAGGGTTAGTGTTAGGGTTAGGTTTAGGGTTAGCATTAGGGCTAGTATTAGGGTTAGGGTTACGGTTTGGGTTAGGGTTAGGGTTAGGGTTAGGGTTAGGGTTAGGGTTAGTGTTTGGGTTACGGTTAGGGTTAGGGTTAGAGTTAGGGTTATGGTTAGGTTTAGCATTAGGGTTAGGGTTAGGGTTATGGTTAGGGTTAGCTTTAGGGTTAGGGTTAGGGTTTGGGTTTGGGTTAGGGTTTGGGTTAGGGTTAGGCTTTGGGTTAGGGTTAGGGTTAGGGTTCGGGTAAGGATTTGGGTTAGGGTTAGGGTTAGATTCGGATTTGGGTTAAAGTTATGGTGAGGGTTAGGGGTTGGTTTAGGGTTAGGGTTACGGTTAGGGTTAGGGTTATGGTTTGGGTTAGGATTAGGGTTAGGGTTAGGGTTAGGGTTACGGTTTCGGTTTCGGTTATATTTTGGGTTAGTTTTAGGGTTAGGGTTAGGGTTTGGGTTGGGTTAGGATTAGGGTTAGGGTTTGAGTTTGAATTAGGTTTAGGGTTAGCATTAGGGTTAGGGTTCGGTTTAGTATAAGTGTTTCAGTTAGGGTTAGGGTTAGGGTTAGGGTTTGGGTTCGGCTTAGGGTTAGGGTTAGGGTTTGATTTAGGGTTAAGGTTAGGGTTAGGGTTAGTGTTAGGGTTTGGGTTAGGGTTACGGTTAGGAGTAGGTTTAGTGTTAGGGTTAGGTTTAGGGTTAGCATTAGGGTTACGATTCGCGTTAGGGTTAGGGTTTGGGTTAGGGTTAGGGTTAGGGTTAGGGTTAGGGTTTGGGTTAGGGTTAGGTTTAGGGTTAGGGTTAGGGTCTGGTTAGGGTTAGGGTTATGATTAGGGTTAGGGTTTGTGTTAAGATCAGGGTTTGGGTTTGGGTTAGGGTTAGGGTTAGGGTTAGGGTTTCGGTTTTGGTTATGTTTTGGGTTAGGTTTAGGGTTAGGGTTAGGGTTTGTTTTAGGGTTAGGTTTAGGACTAGGATTAGGGTTAGGGTTAGTGTTAGTGTTAGGGTTAGGGTTTGGGTTTAGGGTTAGGGTTAGGGTTAGGGTTTCGGTTTGGGTTATGTTTTGGGTTAGGTTTAGTGTTAGGGTTAGGGTTTGGGTTCGGGTTAGGAATAGGGTTATGGTTTGAGTTTGAATTAGGTTTAGGGTTAGCATTAGGGTTAGGGTTAGGTTTAGGATTAGTGTTTCAGTTAGGCTTAGTGTTAGGGTTAGGGTTTGGGTACGGGTTATGTTTAGGGTTAGGGTTAGGGTTTGATTTATGGTTAGGGTTAAGGTTAGGGTTACTGTTAGGGTTTGGGTTAGGGTTAGGGTTAGGAATAGGGTTAGTGATAGGGTTAGGTTTAGGGTTAGCATTAGGGTTAGGATTAGGTTTAGGGTTAGGGTTTGGGTTAGGGTTAGGGTTAGGGTTAGGGTTAGGTTTATGGTTTGGTTTAGGGTTATGGTTAGGTTTAGGGTTTGGGTGAGGGTTAGGGTTAGGGTTAGGGTTAGGGTTTGTGTTAAGATTAGGGTTTGGGTTTGGTTTAGGTTAGGGTTTGGGTTACAGTTAGGGTTAGGGTTAGGGTTTGGGTTTGGTTTAGTGTTAGGGTTAGGTTAGGGTTTAGGTTAGAGTTAGGGTTAGGGTGAGGTGTTGGATTAGGGTTATGGTTAGGGTTAGGGTTAGGATTAGGGTTAGGGTTAGGGTTCCGATTAGAGTTAGGTTTAGAGTTTGGGTTTGGGTAAGGGTTAAGGTTAGGGTTAGGTTTAGGGTTAGGGTTAGGGTTAGGACTAGGATTAGGGTTAGGGTTAGGGTTAGGATTAGGGTTACGGTTAGGGTTAAGGTTAGGTTTTCGGTTTGGGTTATGTTTTGGGTTAGGTTTAGGGTTAGGGTTAGGGTTAGGGTAAGGGTTAAGGTTAGGATTAGGGTTAGGGTTTGAGTTTGAATTAGGTTTAGGTTTAGCATGAGGGTTAGGGTTAGATTTAGGATAAGTGTTTCAGTTAGGGTTTGGGTTAGGGTTAGGGTTAGGGTTAGGGTTTGGGTTAGGGTTAGGGTTAGGGTTAGGTTTTGGGTTAGGCTTAGGGTTAGGGTTAGGACCAGGATTAGGGTTATGGTTAGGTTTAGGGTTAGGATTAGGGTTAGGGTTAGGGTTCCGATTAGAGTTAGGTTTAGAGTTTGGGTTTGGGTAAGGGTTAAGGTTAGGTTTAGGGTTAGGGTTAGGGTTAGGGTTAGGACTAGGATTAGGGCTAGGTTAGGGTTAGGATTAGTGTTAGGTTTTGGTTTTAGTTTTGGGTTATGGTTAGGGTAAGTGTTAGGGTTAGGGTTTAGGGTTAGGGTTAGGTTTAAGGTTATGGTTTCGGTTTGGGTTATGTTTTGGGTTAGGTTTAGGGTTAGGGTTAGGGTTTGAGTTGGAATTAGGTTTAGGGTTAGCATTAGGGTTAGGGTTAGGGTTAGGATTAGTGTTTCAGTTAGGGTTAGGGTTAGGGTTAGGGTTAGGATTTGGGTTCGGGTTAGGGTTAGGGTTAGGTTTAGGTTTTGATTTAGGGTTAGGGTTAGGGTTAGGGTTTTTGTTAGGGTTTGGGTTAGGGTTCGGGTTAAGACTAGGGTTAGTGTTAGGGTTAGGTTTGGGGTTAGCGTTAGGGCTAGTATTAGGGTTAGGGTTACGGTTTGGGTTAGGGTTAGGGTTAGGGTTAGGGTTAGGGTTATGGTTAGGGTTAGGGTTAGGATAAGGGTTACTATTTGGGTTATGGTTTGGGTTAGGGTTAGGGTTAGGGTTTGGGTTAGTGTTAGAGTTAGGGTTTGAGTTAGGGTTAGGTTTAGGCTTACATTGGGGTTTGGGTTAGAGTTAGGGTTAGGGTTAGGTCTGGGTTTGGTTTAGAGTTAGGGTTATGTTAGGGTTTGGGTTAGAGTTAGGGTTAGGGTGAGGTGTTGGATTAGGGTTATGGTTAGGGTTAGGGTTAGGATTAGGGTTAGGGTTAAGGTTCCGATTAGAGTTAGGTTTAGAGTTTGGGTTTGGGTAAGGGTTAAGGTTAGCGTTAGGGTTAGGGTTAGGGTTAGGGTTAGGTTTAGGGCTAGGATTAGGGTTAGGGTTAGTGTTAGGTTTGGGATTAGGGTGTGGGTTTAGGTTTGGGTTATGGTTAGGGTTAGTGTTAGGGTTAGGGTTTAGGGTTAGGGTTAGGGTTAAGGTTAGGGTTTCGGTTTGGGTTATGTTTTGGGTTAGGTTTAGGGTTAGGGTTAGGGTTTGGGTTCGGGTTAGGAATAGGGTTATGGTTTGAGTTTGAATTAGGTTTAGGGTTAGCATTAGAGTTAGGGTTAGGTTTAGGATTAGTGTTTCAGTTAGGCTTAGTGTTAGGGTTAGGGTTTGGGTACGGGTTAGGTTTAGGGTTAGGGTTAGGGTTTGATTTAGGGTTAGGGTTAAGGTTAGGGTTAGTGTTAGGGTTTGGGTGAGGGTTAGGGTTAGGAATAGGGTTAGTGATAGGGTTAGGTTTAGGGTTAGCATTAGGGTTAGGATTAGGTTTATGTTTAGGGTTTGGGTTAGGGTTAGGGTTAGGGTTAGGGTTAGGTTTAGGGTTTGGTTTAGGGTTATGGTTAGGGTTAGGGTTTGGGTTAGGGTTAGGGTTAGGGTTAGGGTTAGGGTTTGTGTTAAGATTGGGTTTGGGTTTGGGTTAGGTTAGGGTTTGGGTTACAGTTAAGGTTAGGGTTAGCGTTTGGGTTTGGTTTAGTGTTAGGGTTAGGTTAGGGTTTAGGTTAGAGTTAGGGTTAGGGTGAGGTGTTGGATTAGGGTTATGGTTAGGGTTAGGTTTAGGATTAGGTTTAGGGTTAGGGTTCCGATTAGAGTTAGGTTTAGAGTTTGGGTTTCGGTAAGGGTTAAGGTTAGGGTTAGGGTTAGGGTTAGGGTTAGGGTTAGGGTTAGGGTTAGGACTAGGATTAGGGTTATGGTTAGGGTTAGGGTTAGGATTAGGGTTAGGGTTAGGGTTCCGAATAGAGTTAGGTTTAGAGTTTGGGTTTGGGTAAAGGTTAAGGTTAGGTTTAGGGTTAGGGTTAGGGTTAGTGTTAGGGTTAGGACTAGGATTAGGGTTTGGATTAGGGTTAGGGTTTGGTTTTAGGTTTGGGTTATGGTTAGGGTAAGTGTTAGGGTTAGGGTTTAGGGTTAGGGTTAGGTTTAGGGTAAGAGTTTCGGTTTGGGTTATGTTTTGGGTTAGGTTTACGGTTAGGGTTAGGGTTTGAATTGGAATTAGGTTTAGGGTTAGCATTAGGGTTAGGGTTAGGGTTAGGGTTAGGGTTAGGGTTAGGGTTAGGGTTAGGGTTAGGGTTAGGATTAGGGTTAGGTTTAGGGTTCCGATTAGAGTTAGGTTTAGAGTTTGGGTTTCGGTAAGGGTTAAGGTTAGGTTTAGGGTTAGGGTTAGGGTTCGGGTTAGGGTTAGGACTAGGATTAGTGTTATGGTTAGGGTTAGGGTTAGGATTAGGGTTAGGGTTAGGGTTCCGAATAGAGTTAGGTTTAGAGTTTGGGTTTGGGTAAGGGTTAAGGTTAGGTTTAGGGTTAGGGTTAGGGTTATGGTTAGGGTTAGGACTAGGATTAGGGTTTGGATTAGGGTTAGGGTTTGGTTTTAGGTTTGCGTTATGGTTAGGGTAAGTGTTAGGGTTAGGGTTTAGGGTTAGGGTTAGGTTTAGGGTAAGGGTTTCGGTTTGGGTTATGTTTTGGGTTAGGTTTACGGTTAGGGTTAGGGTTTGAATTGGAATTAGGTTTAGGGTTAGCATTAGGGTTAGGGTTAGGTTTAGGATTAGTGTTTCAGTTAGGGTTAGGGTTAGGGTTAGGGTTTGGGTTCGGGTTAGGGTTAGGGTTAGGTTTAGGGTTTGATTTAGTGTTAGGGTTAGGGTTAGGCTTAGTGTTAGGGTTTGGGTTAGGGTTAGGGTTAGGCTAGGGTTAGTGTTAGGGTTAGGTTTAGGGTTAGCATTAGGGTTAGGATTACGATTAAGGTTAGGGTTTGGGTTTTGGTTAGGGTTAGGGTTAGGTTTAGGGTTAAGGTTTGGGTTAGGGTTAGGGTTAGGGTTAGCGTTTGAGTTACGGTTACGGTTAGGGTTAGGATTAGGGTTAGGGTTTGTGTTAAGATTAGGGTTTGGGTTTGGGTTAAGGTTAGGGTTAGGGTTTGGGTTAAGGTTACGTTTAGGGTTAGGGTTTGTGTTAGGGTTAGGGTTAGCGTTAGGAGTAGGGTTAGGGTTTAGATTTTTGGTTAGGGTTAGTGTTAGGGTTATTGTTAGGATTAGGGTTTGGGTTAGGGTTTAGGTTTGGTTAGGTTTAGGGTTAGGGTTAGGGTTAGGGTTAGGTTTCGCATTAGGGTTAAGGTTAGGGTTATGGTTAGGGTTGGCGTTAGGTTTAGGGTTAGGGTTTGGGTTTGGGTTAGGGTTTGGGTTAGGGTTAGGGTTTGGGTTAGGGTTAGGGTTAGGGTTCGGTTTAGGATTGGGGTTAGTGTTAGGGTTAGAGTCGGATTTGGGTTAGAGTTATGGTGAAGGTTAGGGGTTGGGTTAGGGTTAGGGTTACGGTTAGGATTAGGGTTACGGTTAGGATTAGGGTTAGGGTTAGTGTTTGGATTAGGGTTAGTTTTAGGGTTTGGGTTTGGGTAAGGGTAAGGGTTAGGTTTAGGGTTTGGAGTAGGGTTAGGTTTAGGTTTTCGGTTAGGGTTAATGTTAGGGTTAGGGTTAGGGTTAGGGTTTGGTTTAGGGTTAAGGTTAGGGTTAGGGTTTAGGTCAGAGTTAAGGATACGGTTTGTGTTAGGGTCATGTTTGGGGTTGGGGTTAGGGTTAGGGTTAGGGTTAGGGATAGGATTAGGGTTAGGGTTTGGGTTAGGGTTAGGCTTAGGTTTGAGTTTGGGTTAGTGTTAGGGCTAGGGTTAGTGTAAAGTTTATGGTTTGGATTTGGGTTAGGGTTAGGGTTTGAGTTAAGATTAGGGTAAAGTTTAGGGTTTAGGTTTGGGTTAGGTTTATGGTTAGGGTTTGGGTTATGTTTAGGTTTAGTGTTAGGGTTAGGGTTAGGGTTAGGGTTTGGGTTAAGTTTAGGGTTAGGGTTAGGGTTAGGATTTGGGTTAGGGTTAGGGTTTGGGTTAGAGTTAGGGTGAGGGTTAGGGGTTGGGTTAGGGTTAGGGTTACGGTTAGGATTAGGATTACGGTTAGGGTTCGGATTAGGGTTAGTTTTAGGGTTTGGGTTTGGGTAAGGGTAAGGGTTAGGGTTAGGGTTAGGATAAGGATGAGGGTTAGGGTTAGGGTTAGGATTAGGGTTAGTGTTTGGGTTATGGTTTAGGGTTGGGTTAGGGTTAGGGTTTGGGTTAGTGTTAGAGTTAGGTTTTGAGTTAGGGTTAGGGTTAGGGTTAGGTTAGGATTTGGGTTAGGGTTAGGGTTTGGGTTTTGGTTATGTTTTGGGTTAGGTTTAGGGTTAGGGTTAGGGTTTGGGTTAGGGTTAGGTTTAGGACTAGGATTAGGGTTAGGGTTAGTGTTAGTGTTAGGGTTAGGGTTTGGGTTTAGGGTTAGGGTTAGGGTTAGGGTTTCGGTTTGGGTTATGTTTTGGGTTAGGTTTAGTGTTAGGGTTAGGGTTTGGGTTCGGGTTAGGAATAGGGTTATGGTTTGAGTTTGAATTAGGTTTAGGGTTAGCATTAGGGTTAGGGTTAGGTTTAGGATTAGTGTTTCAGTTAGGCTTAGTGTTAGGGTTAGGGTTTGGGTACGGGTTATGTTTAGGGTTAGGGTTAGGGTTTGATTTATGGTTAGGGTTAAGGTTAGGGTTACTGTTAGGGTTTGGGTTAGGGTTAGGGTTAGGAATAGGGTTAGTGATAGGGTTAGGTTTAGGGTTAGCATTAGGGTTAGGATTAGGTTTAGGGTTAGGGTTTGGGTTAGGGTTAGGGTTAAAGTTAGGGTTAGGTTTATGGTTTGGTTTAGGGTTATGGTTAGGTTTAGGGTTTGGGTGAGGGTTAGGGTTAGGGTTAGGGTTAGGGTTTGTTAGGGTTTGTGTTAAGATTAGGGTTTGGGTTTGGTTTAGGTTAAGGTTTGGGTTACAGTTAGGGTGAGGGTTAGGGTTTGGGTTTGGTTTAGTGTTAGGGTTAGGTTAGGGTTTAGGTTAGAGTTAGGGTTAGGGTGAGGTGTTGGATTAGGGTTATGGTTAGGGTTAGGGTTAGGATTAGGGTTAGGGTTAGGGTTCCGATTAGAGTTAGGTTTAGAGTTTGGGTTTGGGTAAGGGTTAAGGTTAGGGTTAGGGTTAGGGTTAGGGTTAGGACTAGGATTAGGGTTAGGGTTAGGGTTAGGATTAGGGTTACGGTTAGGGTTAAGGTTAGGTTTTCGGTTTGGGTTATGTTTTGGGTTAGGTTTAGGGTTAGGGTTAGGGTTAGGGTTAGGGTTAAGGTTAGGATTAGGGTTAGGGTTTGAGTTTGAATTAGGTTTAGGTTTAGCATGAGGGTTAGGGTTAGATTTAGGATAAGTGTTTCAGTTAGGGTTTGGGTTAGGGTTAGGGTTAGGGGTAGGGTTTGGGGTAGGGTGAGGGTTAGGGTTAGGTTTTGGGTTAGGCTTAGGGTTAGGGTTAGGACTAGGATTAGGGTTATGGTTAGGGTTAGGGTTAGGATTAGGGTTAGGGTTAGGGTTCCGATTAGAGTTAGGTTTAGAGTTTGAGTTTGGGTAAGGGTTAAGATTAGGTTTAGGGTTAGGGTTAGGGTTAGGGTTAGGACTAGGATTAGGGCTAGGGTTAGGGTTAGGATTAGTGTTAGGTTTTGGTTTTAGTTTTGGGTTATGGTTAGGGTAAGTGTTAGGGTTAGGGTTTAGGGTTAGGGTTAGGTTTAAGGTTATGGTTTCGGTTTGGGTTATGTTTTGGGTTAGGTTTAGGGTTAGGGTTAGGGTTTGAGGTGGAATTAGGTTTAGGGTTAGCATTAGGGTTAGGGTTAGGGTTAGGATTAGTGTTTCAGTTAGGGTTAGGGTTAGGGTTAGGGTTAGGATTTGGGTTCGGGTTAGGGTTAGGGTTAGGTTTAGGTTTTGATTTAGGGTTAGGGTTAGGGTTAGGGTTTTTGTTAGGGTTTGGGTTAGGGTTCGGGTTAAGACTAGGGTTAGTGTTAGGGTTAGGTTTAGGGTTAGCATTAGGGCTAGTATTAGGGTTAGGGTTACGGTTTGGGTTAGGGTTAGGGTTAGGGTTAGGGTTAGGGTTAGGGTTAGGGTTAGGATAAGGGTTACTATTTGGGTTATGGTTTGGGTTAGGGTTAGGGTTAGGGTTTGGGTTAGTGTTAGAGTTAGGGTTTGAGTTAGGTTTAGGTTTAGGCTTACATTGGGGTTTGGGTTAGAGTTAGGGTTAGGGTTAGGTCTGGGTTTGGTTTAGAGTTAGGGTTATGTTAGGGTTTGGGTTAGAGTTAGGGTTAGGGTGAGATGTTGGATTAGGGTTATGGTTAGGGTTAGGGTTAGGATTAGGGTTAGGGTTAAGGTTCCGATTAGAGTTAGGTTTAGAGTTTGGGTTTGGGTAAGGGTTAAGGTTAGCGTTAGGGTTAGGGTTAGGGTTAGGTTTAGGTTTAGGGCTAGGATTAGGGTTAGGGTTAGTGTTAGGTTTAGGATTAGGGTTTGGGTTTAGGTTTGGGTTATGGTTAGGGTTAGTGTTAGGGTTAGGGTTTAGGGTTAGGGTTAGGGTTAAGGTTAGGGTTTCGGTTTGGGTTATGTTTTGGGTTAGGTTTAGGGTTAGGGTTAGGGTTTGGGTTCGGGTTAGGAATAGGGTTATGGTTTGAGTTTGAATTAGGTTTAGGGTTAGCATTAGGGTTAGGGTTAGGTTTAGGATTAGTGTTTCAGTTAGGCTTAGTGTTAGGGTTAGGGTTTGGGTACGGGTTAGGTTTAGGGTTAGGGGTAGGGTTTGATTTAGGGTTAGGGTTAAGGTTAGGGTTAGTGTTAGGGTTTGGGTGAGGGTTAGGGTTAGGAATAGGGTTAGTGATAGGGTTAGGTTTAGGGTTAGCATTAGGGTTAGGATTAGGTTTATGTTTAGGGTTTGGGTTAGGGTTAGGGTTAGGGTTAGGGTTAGGTTTAGGGTTTGGTTTAGGGTTATGGTTAGGGTTAGGGTTTGGGTGAGGGTTAGGGTTAGGGTTAGGGTTAGGGTTTGTGTTAAGATTGGGTTTGGGTTTGGGTTAGGTTAGGGTTTGGGTTACAGTTAGGGTTAGGGTTAGCGTTTGGGTTTGGTTTAGTGTTAGGGTTAGGTTAGGGTTTAGGTTAGAGTTAGGGTTAGGGTGAGGTGTTGGATTAGGGTTATGGTTAGGGTTAGGTTTAGGATTAGGGTTAGGGTTAGGGTTCCGATTAGAGTTAGGTTTAGAGTTTGGGTGTCGGTAAGGGTTAAGGTTAGGGTTAGGGTTAGCGTTAGGTTAGGGTTAGGGTTATGACTAGCAGCAGGGTTATGGTTAGAGTTAGGGTTAGGATTAGGGTTAGGGTTAGGGTTCCGAATAGAGTTAGGTTTAGAGTTTGGGTTTGGGTAAGGGTTAAGGTTAGGTTTAGGGTTAGGGTTAGGGTTAGTGTTAGGGTTAGGACTAGGATTAGGGTTTGGATTAGGGTTAGGGTTTGGTTTTAGGTTTGGGTTATGGTTAGGGTAAGTGTTAGGGTTAGGGTTTAGGGTTAGGGTTAGGTTTAGGGTAAGAGTTTCTGTTTGGGTAATGTTTTGGGTTAGGTTTACGGTTAGGGTTAGGGTTTGGATTGGAATTAGGTTTAGGGTTAGCATTAGGGTTAGGGTTAGGGTTAGGGTTAGGGTTAGGGTTAGGGTTAGTGTTAGGGTTAGGATTAGGGTTAGGTTTAGGGTTCCGATTAGAGTTAGGTTTAGAGTTTGGGTTTCGGTAAGGGTTAAGGTTAGGTTTAGGGTTAGGGTTAGGGTTAGGGTTAGGGTTAGGACTAGGATTAGGGTTATGGTTAGGGTTAGGGTTAGGATTAGGGTTAGGGTTAGGGTTCCGAATAGAGTTAGGTTTAGAGTTTGGGTTTGAGTAAGGGTTAAGGTTAGGTTTAGGGTTAGGGTTAGGGTTAGGGTTAGGGTTAGGACTAGGATTAGGGTTTGGATTAGGGTTAGGGTTTGGTTTTAGGTGTGGGTTATGGTTAGGGTAAGTGTTAGGGTTAGGGTTTAGGGTTAGGGTTAGGTTTAGGGAAAGGGTTTCGGTTTGGGTTATGTTTTGGGTTAGGTTTACGGTTAGGGTTAGGGTTTGAATTGGAATTAGGTTTAGGGTTAGCATTAGGGTTAGGGTTAGGTTTAGGATTAGTGTTTCAGTTAGGGTTAGGGTTAGGGTTAGGGTTTGGGTTCGGGTTAGGGTTAGGTTTAGGTTTAGGGTTTGATTTAGTTTTAGGGTTAGGGTTAGGCTTAGTGTTAGGGTTTGGGTTAGGGTTAGGGTTAGGCTAGGGTTAGTGTTAGGGTTAGGTTTAGGGTTAGGATTAAGGTTAAGGTTAGGGTTTGGGTTTTGGTTAGGGTTAGGGTTAGGTTTAGGGTTAAGGTTTGGGTTAGGGTTAGGGTTAGGGTTAGCGTTTGAGTTACGGTTACGGTTAGGGTTAGGATTAGGGTTAGGGTTTGTGTTAAGATTAGGGTTTGGGTTTGGGTTAAGGTTAGGGTTAGGGTTTGGGTTAAGGTTACGTTTAGGGTTAGGGTTTGTGTTAGGGTTAGGGTTAGCGTTAGGAGTAGGGTTAGGGTTTAGATTTTTGGTTAGGGTTAGTGTTAGGGTTATTGTTAGGATTAGGGTTTGGGTTAGGGTTTCGGTTTGGTTAGGTTTAGGGTTAGGGTTAGGGTTAGGGTTAGGTTTAGCATTAGGGTTAAGGTTAGGGTTATGGTTAGGGTTGGCGTTAGGTTTAGGGTTAGGGTTTGGGTTTGGGTTAGGGTTTGGCTTAGGGTTAGGGTTTGGGTTAGGGTTAGGGTTAGGGTTCGGTCTAGGATTGGGGTTAGTGTTAGGGTTAGAGTCGGATTTGGGTTAGATTTATGGTGAAGGTTAGGGGTTGGGTTAGGGTTAGGGTTAGGGTTAGGGTTAGGGTTAGGGTTAAAGTTAGGATTAGGGTTAGGGTTAGGGTTAGGGTTTGAGTTTGAATTAGGTTTAGGGTTAGCATTAGGGTTAGGGTTAGATTTAGGATAAGTGTTTCAGTTAGGGTTTGGGTTAGGGTTAGGGTTAGGGTTAGGGTTTGGGTTAAGGTTTGGGTTAGTGTTAGGTTTAGGGTTTGCGTTAGGGCTAGGGTTAGTGTTAGGAATAGGGTTAGGGTTAGGGTTAGGGTTAGGGTTTGCGTTCGTGTTAGGGTTAGGTTTAGGGTTAGGGTTAGGGTTAGAATAAGGATGAGGGTTAGGGTTAGGGTTAGGATTAGGGTTAGGGTTAGGGTTAGGGTTAGGGTTAGGGTTAGGGTTAGGGTTAGGGTTATTATTTGGGTTATGGTTTGGGTTAGGGTTAGGGTTAGGGTTTGCGTTCGTGTTAGGGTTAGGTTTAGGGTTAGGGTTAGGGTTAGAATAAGGATGAGGGTTAGTTTTAGGGTTAGGTTAGGGTTTGGGTTAGAGATAGGGTTAGGGTTAGGGTTTGGGTTTGGTATAGAGTTAGGGTTAGGTTAGGGTTTGGGTTAGGGTTAGTGTTAGGGTTCGGGTTAGGATTTGGGTTAGGGTTAGGGTTAGAGTCGGATTTGGGTTAGAGTTATGGTGAAGGTTAGGGGTTGGGTTAGGGTTAGGGTTACGGTTAGGATTAGGGTTACGGTTAGGATTAGGGTTAGGGTTAGTGTTTGGATTAGGGTTAGTTTTAGGGTTTGGGTTTGGGTAAGGGTAAGGGTTAGGGTTAGGGTTTGGAGTAGGGTTAGGTTTAGGTTTTCGGTTAGGGTTAATGTTAAGGTTAGGGTTAGGGTTAGGGTTAGGGTTTGGTTTAGGGTTAAGGTTAGGGTTAGGGTTTAGTTTAGGGTTAGGGTTAGGGTTAGGGTTTGGGTTAGGGTTATGGTTGGGGTTCGGGTTTGGGTTAGGGTTAGGGTTAGGGTTAGGTTTAGGATTAGGGTTAGGGTTTGGGTTAGGGTTAGGCTTAGGTTTGAATTTGGGTTAGTGTTAGGGCTAGGGTTAGTGTAAAGTTTATGGTTTGGATTTGGGTTAGGGTTAGGTTTTGAGTTACGATTAGGTTAAAGTTTAGGGTTTAGGTTTGGGTTAGGTTTATGGTTAGGGTTTGGGTTAAGTTTAGGGTTAGGTGTAGGGTTAGGGTTTGGGTTAGGTTGAGGGTTAGGATTAGGGTTAGGGTTAGGGTTCCGATTAGAGTTAGGTTTAGAGTTTGGGTTTGGGTAAGGGTTAAGGTTAGGTTTAGGGTTAGGGTTAGGGTTAGGGTTAGGGTTAGGACTAGGATTAGGGCTAGGGTTAGGGTTAGGATTAGGGTTAGGTTTTGGTTTTAGGTTTGGGTTATGGTTAGGGTAAGTGTTAGGGTTAGGGTTTAGGGTTAGGGTTAGGTTTAAGGTTATGGTTTCGGTTTGGGTTATGTTTTGGGTTAGGTTTAGGGTTAGGGTTAGGGTTTGAGTTGGAATTAGGTTTAGGGTTAGCATTATGGTTAGGGTTAGGGTTAGGATTAGTGTTTCAGTTAGGGTTAGGGTTAGGGTTAGGGTTAGGGTTTGGGTTCGGGTTAGGGTTAGGGTTAGGTTTAGGTTTTGATTTAGGGTTAGGGTTAGGGTTAGGGTTTTTGTTAGGGTTTGGGTTAGGGTTAGGGTTAAGACTAGGGTTAGTGTTAGGGTTAGGTTTAGGGTTAGCATTAGGGCTAGTATTAGGGTTAGGGTTACGGTTTGGGTTAGGGTTAGGGTTAGGGTTAGGGTTAGGGTTAGGGTTAGTGTTTGGGTTACGGTTAGGGTTAGGGTTAGAGTTAGGGTTATGGTTAGGTTTAGCATTAGGGTTAGGGTTAGGGTTATGGTTAGGGTTAGCTTTAGGGTTAGGGTTAGGGTTTGGGTTTGGGTTAGGGTTTGGGTTAGGGTTAGGCTTTGGGTTAGGGTTAGGGTTAGGGTTCGGGTTAGGATTTGGGTTAGGGTTAGGGTTAGAGTCGGATTTGGGTTAAAGTTATGGTGAGGGTTAGGGGTTGGTTTAGGGTTAGGGTTACGGTTAGGGTTAGGGTTATGGTTTGGGTTAGGATTAGGGTTAGGGTTAGGGTTAGGGTTACGGTTTCGGTTTCGCTTATATTTTGGGTTAGTTTTAGGGTTAGGGTTAGGGTTTGGGTTGGGTTAGGATTAGGGTTAGGGTTTGAGTTTGAATTAGGTTTAGGGTTAGCATTAGGGTTAGGGTTCGGTTTAGTATAAGTGTTTCAGTTAGGGTTAGGGTTAGGGTTAGGGTTTGGGTTCGGCTTAGGGTTAGGGTTAGGGTTTGATTTAGGGTTAAGGTTAGGGTTAGGGTTAGTGTTAGGGTTTGGGTTAGGGTTACGGTTAGGAGTAGGTTTAGTGTTAGGGTTAGGTTTAGGGTTAGCATTAGGGTTACGATTCGCGTTAGGGTTAGGGTTTGGGTTAGGGTTAGGGTTAGGGTTAGGGTTAGGGTTTGGGTTAGGGTTAGGTTTAGGGTTAGGGTTAGGGTCTGGTTAGGGTTAGGGTTATGATTAGGGTTAGGGTTTGTGTTAAGATCAGGGTTTGGGTTTGGGTTAGGGTTAGGGTTAGGGTTAGGGTTTCGGTTTTGGTTATGTTTTGGGTTAGGTTTAGGGTTAGGGTTAGGGTTTGTTTTAGGGTTAGGTTTAGGACTAGGATTAGGGTTAGGGTTAGTGTTAGTGTTAGGGTTAGGGTTTGGGTTTAGGGTTAGGGTTAGGGTTAGGGTTTCGGTTTGGGTTATGTTTTGGGTTAGGTTTAGTGTTAGGGTTAGGGTTTGGGTTCGGGTTAGGAATAGGGTTATGGTTTGAGTTTGAATTAGGTTTAGGGTTAGCATTAGGGTTAGGGTTAGGTTTAGGATTAGTGTTTCAGTTAGGCTTAGTGTTAGGGTTAGGGTTTGGGTACGGGTTATGTTTAGTGTTAGGGTTAGGGTTTGATTTATGGTTAGGGTTAAGGTTAGGGTTACTGTTAGGGTTTGGGTTAGGGTTAGGGTTAGGAATAGGGTTAGTGATAGGGTTAGGTTTAGGGTTAGCATTAGGGTTAGGATTAGGTTTAGGGTTAGGGTTTGGGTTAGGGTTAGGGTTAGGGTTAGGGTTAGGTTTATGGTTTGGTTTAGGGTTATGGTTAGGTTTAGGGTTTGGGTGAGGGTTAGGGTTAGGGTTAGGGTTAGGGTTTGTGTTAAGATTAGGGTTTGGGTTTGGTTTAGGTTAGGGTTTGGGTTACAGTTAGGGTTAGGGTTAGGGTTTGGGTTTGGTTTAGTGTTAGGGTTAGGTTAGGGTTTAGGTTAGAGTTAGGGTTAGGGTGAGGTGTTGGATTAGGGTTATGGTTAGGGTTAGGGTTAGGATTAGGGTTAGGGTTAGGGTTCCGATTAGAGTTAGGTTTAGAGTTTGGGTTTGGGTAAGGGTTAAGGTTAGGGTTAGGGTTAGGGTTAGGGTTAGGGTTAGGACTAGGATTAGGGTTAGGGTTAGGGTTAGGATTAGGGTTACGGTTAGGGTTAAGGTTAGGTTTTCGGTTTGGGTTATGTTTTGGGTTAGGGTTAGGATTAGGGTTAGGGTTAGGGTAAGGGTTAAGGTTAGGATTAGGGTTAGGGTTTGAGTTTGAATTAGGTTTAGGTTTAGCATGAGGGTTACGGTCAGATTTAGGATAAGTGTTTCAGTTAGGGTTTGGGTTAGGGTTAGGGTTAGGGTTAGGGTTTGGGTTAGGGTTAGGGTTAGGGTTAGGTTTTGGGTTAGGCTTAGGGTTAGGGTTAGGACCAGGATTAGGGTTATGGTTAGGTTTAGGGTTAGGATTAGGGTTAGGGTTAGGGTTCCGATTAGAGTTAGGTTTAGAGTTTGGGTTTGGGTAAGGGTTAAGGTTAGGTTTAGGGTTAGGGTTAGGGTTAGGGTTAGGACTAGGATTAGGGCTAGGTTAGGGTTAGGATTAGGTTAGGTTTAAGGTTTTAGTTTTGGGTTATGGTTAGGGTAAGTGTTAGGGTTAGGGTTTAGGGTTAGGGTTAGGTTTAAGGTTATGGTTTCGGTTTGGGTTATGTTTTGGGTTAGGTTTAGGGTTAGGGTTAGGGTTTGAGTTGGAATTAGGTTTAGGGTTAGCATTAGGGTTAGGGTTAGGGTTAGGATTAGTGTTTCAGTTATGGTTAGGGTTAGGGTTAGGGTTAGGATTTGGGTTCGGGTTAGGGTTAGGGTTAGGTTTAGGTTTTGATTTAGGGATAGGGGTAGGGTTAGGGTTTTTGTTAGGGTTTGGGTTAGGGGTCGGGTTAAGACTAGGGTTAGTGTTAGGGGTAGGGTTAGGGGTAGCATTAGGGCTAGTATTAGGGTTAGGGTTAAGGGTTGGGTTAGGGTTAGGGTTAGGGTTAGGGTTAGGGTTATGGTTAGGGTTAGGGTTAGGATAAGGGTTACTATTTGGGTTATGGTTTGGGTTAGGGTTAGGGTTAGGGTTTGGGTTAGTGTTAGAGTTAGGGTTTGAGTTAGGGTTAGGTTTAGGCTTACATTGGGGTTTGGGTTAGAGTTAGGGTTAGGGTTAGGTCTGGGTTTGGTTTAGAGTTAGGGTTATGTTAGGGTTTGGGTTAGAGTTAGGGTTAGGGTGAGGTGTTGGATTAGGGTTATGGTTAGGGTTAGGGTTAGGATTAGGGTTAGGGTTAAGGTTCCGATTAGAGTTAGGTTTAGAGTTTGGGTTTGGGTAAGGGTTAAGGTTAGCGTTAGGGTTAGGGTTAGGGTTAGGGTTAGGTTTAGGGCTAGGATTAGGGTTAGGGTTAGTGTTAGGTTTGGGATTAGGGTTTGGGTTTAGGTTTGGGTTATGGTTAGGGTTAGTGTTAGGGTTAGGGTTTAGGGTTAGGGTTAGGGTTAAGGTTAGGGTTTCGGTTTGGGTTATGTTTTGGGTTAGGTTTAGGGTTAGGGTTAGGGTTTGGGTTCGGGTTAGGAATAGGGTTATGGTTTGAGTTTGAATTAGGTTTAGGGTTAGCATTAGAGTTAGGGTTAGGTTTAGGATTAGTGTTTCAGTTAGGCTTAGTGTTAGGGTTAGGGTTTGGGTACGGGTTAGGTTTAGGGTTAGGGTTAGGGTTTGATTTAGGGTTAGGGTTAAGGTTAGGGTTAGTGTTAGGGTTTGGGTGAGGGTTAGGGTTAGGAATAGGGTTAGTGATAGGGTTAGGTTTAGGGTTAGCATTAGGGTTAGGATTAGGTTTATGTTTAGGGTTTGGGTTAGGGTTAGGGTTACGGTTAGGGTTAGGTTTAGGGTTTGGTTTAGGGTTATGGTTAGGGTTAGGGTTTGGGTTAGGGTTAGGGTTAGGGTTAGGGTTAGGGTTTGTGTTAAGATTGGGTTTGGGTTTGGGTTAGGTTAGGGTTTGGGTTACAGTTAAGGTTAGGGTTAGCGTTTGGGTTTGGTTTAGTGTTAGGGTTAGGTTAGGGTTTAGGTTAGAGTTAGGGTTAGGGTGAGGTGTTGGATTAGGGTTATGGTTAGGGTTAGGTTTAGGATTAGGTTTAGGGTTAGGGTTCCGATTAGAGTTAGGTTTAGAGTTTGGGTTTCGGTAAGGGTTAAGGTTAGGGTTAGGGTTAGGGTTAGGGTTAGGGCTAGGGTTAGGGTTAGGACGAGGATTAGGGTTATGGTTAGGGTTAGGGTTAGGATTAGGGTTAGGGTTAGGGTTCCGAATAGAGTTAGGTTTAGAGTTTGGGTTTGGGTAAAGGTTAAGGTTAGGTTTAGGGTTAGGGTTAGGGTTAGTGTTAGGGTTAGGACTAGGATTAGGGTTTGGATTAGGGTTAGGGTTTGGTTTTAGGTTTGGGTTATGGTTAGGGTAAGTGTTAGGGTTAGGGTTTAGGGTTAGGGTTAGGTTTAGGGTAAGAGTTTCGGTTTGTGTTATGTTTTGGGTTAGGTTTACGGTTAGGGTTAGGGTTTGAATTGGAATTAGGTTTAGGGTTAGCATTAGGGTTAGGGTTAGGGTTAGGGTTAGGGTTAGGGTTAGGGTTAGGGTTAGGGTTAGGGTTAGGATTAGGGTTAGGTTTAGGGTTCCGATTAGAGTTAGGTTTAGAGTTTGGGTTTCGGTAAGGGTTAAGGTTAGGTTTAGGGTTAGGGTTAGGGTTCGGGTTAGGGTTAGGACTAGGATTAGTGTTATGGTTAGGGTTAGGGTTAGGATTAGGGTTAGGGTTAGGGTTCCGAATAGAGTTAGGTTTAGAGTTTGGGTTTGGGCAAGGGTTAAGGTTAGGTTTAGGGTTAGGGTTAGGGTTAGGGTTAGCGTTAGGACTAGGATTAGGGTTTGGATTAGGGTTAGGGTTTGGTTTTAGGTTTGCGTTATGGTTAGGCTAAGTGTTAGGGTTAGGGTTTAGGGTTAGGGTTAGGTTTAGGGTAAGGGTTTCGGTTTGGGTTATGTTTTGGGTTAGGTTTACGGTTAGGGTTAGGGTTTGAATTGGAATTAGGTTTAGGGTTAGCATTAGGGTTAGGGTTAGGTTTAGGATTAGTGTTTCAGTTAGGGTTAGGGTTAGGGTTAGGGTTTGGGTTCGGGTTAGGGTTAGGGTTAGGTTTAGGGTTTGATTTAGTGTTAGGGTTAGGGTTAGGCTTAGTGTTAGGGTTTGGGTTAGGGTTAGGGTTAGGCTAGGGTTAGTGTTAGGGTTAGGTTTAGAGTTAGCATTAGGGTTAGGATTACGGTTAAGGTTAGGGTTTGGGTTTTGGTTAGGGTTAGGGTTAGGTTTAGGGTTAAGGTTTGGGTTAGGGTAAGGGTTAGGGTTAGCGTTTGAGTTGCGGTTAGGGTTAGGGTTAGGATGAGGGTTAGGGTTTGTGTTAAGATTAGGGTTTGGGTTTGGGTTAAGGTTAGGGTTAGGGTTTGGGTTAAGGTTACGTTTAGGGTTAGGGTTTGTGTTAGGGTTAGGGTTAGCGTTAGGAGTAGGGTTAGGGTTTAGATTTTTGGTTAGGGTTAGTGTTAGGGTTATTGTTAGGATTAGGGTTTGGGTTAGGGTTTAGGTTTGGTTAGGTTTAGGGTTAGGGTTAGGGTTAGGGTTAGGTTTCGCATTAGGGTTAAGGTTAGGGTTATGGTTAGGGTTGGCGTTAGGTTTAGGGTTAGGGTTTGGGTTTGGGTTAGGGTTTGGGTTAGGGTTAGGGTTTGGGTTAGGGTTAGGGTTAGGGTTCGGTTTAGGATTGGGGTTAGTGTTAGGGTTAGAGTCGGATTTGGGTTAGAGTTATGGTGAAGGTTAGGGGTTGGGTTAGGGTTAGGGTTACGGTTAGGATTAGGGTTACGGTTAGGATTAGGGTTAGGGTTAGTGTTTGGATTAGGGTTAGTTTTAGGGTTTGGGTTTGGGTAAGGGTAAGGGTTAGGTTTAGGGTTTGGAGTAGGGTTAGGTTTAGGTTTTCGGTTAGGGTTAATGTTAGGGTTAGGGTTAGGGTTAGGGTTTGGTTTAGGGTTAAGGTTAGGGTTAGGGTTTAGGTCAGAGTTAGGGTTAGGGTTTGGGTTAGGGTTATGGTTGGGGTTGGGGTTTGGGTTAGGGTTAGGGTTAGGGTTAGGATTAGGGTTAGGGTTTGGGTTAGGGTTAGGCTTAGGTTTGAATTTGGGTTAGTGTTAGGGCTAGGGTTAGTGTAAAGTTTATGGTTTGGATTTGGGTTAGGGTTAGGGTTTGAGTTAAGATTAGGGTAAAGTTTAGGGTTTAGGTTTGGGTTAGGTTTATGGTTAGGGTTTGGGTTATGTTTAGGTTTAGTGTTAGGGTTAGGGTTAGGGTTAGGGTTTGGGTTAAGTTTAGGGTTAGGGTTAGGGTTAGGATTTGGGTTAGGGTTAGGGTTTGGGTTAGAGTTAGGGTGAGGGTTAGGGGTTGGGTTAGGGTTAGTGTTACGGTTAGGATTAGGATTACGGTTAGGGTTCGGATTAGGGTTAGTTTTAGGGTTTGGGTTTGGGTAAGGGTAAGGGTTAGGGTTAGGGTTAGGATAAGGATGAGGGTTAGGGTTAGGGTTAGGATTAGGGTTAGTGTTTTGGTTATGGTTTAGGGTTGGGTTAGGGTTAGGGTTTGGGTTAGTGTTAGAGTTAGGTTTTGAGTTAGGGTTAGGGTTAGGGTTAGGTTAGGATTTGGGTTAGGGTTAGGGTTTGGGTTTGGGTTAGGGTTAGGGTTAGGTTAGGGTTTGGGTTAGAGTTAGGGTTAGGGTTATGGGTTGGATTAGGGTTATGGTTAGGGTTAGGTTTAGGATTAGGGTTAGGGTTATTCTTTAGTTTTGGGTTATGGTTAGGGTTAGGGTTAGGGTTTAAGGGTAGGATTAGGGTTAATGTTACGGTTTGGGTTAGGGTTTGGCTTACGGTGTGGGTTTGGGTTAGGGTTAGGGATAGGGTTAGGGTTTCGGTGTGGGTTATGTTTTGGGTTAGGTTTAGGGTTAGGGTTAGGATTTCGGTTCGGGTTAGGATTAGGGTTAGGGTTTGAGTTTGAATTAGGTTTAGAGTTAGCATTAGGGTTAGGGTTAGGTTTAGGATTAGTGTTTCGGTTAGGGTTAGGGTTAGGGTTTGGGTTAGGGTTAGGGTTAGGATTAGGGGTTAGGTTTAGGTTTAGGGTTATTATAAGGGTTTGGGTTAGGGTTAGTGTTAGAGTTTGGGTTAGGGTTAGGATTAGGGTTACGGTTAGGGTTTACGATTATGGTTAAATTTAGGGTTCGTGTTTGTTTTAGGTTTAGGCTTAGGGTTAGGTTTAGTGTTAAGGTTTGGGTTAGTGTTAGGTTTAGGGTTTGGGTTAGGGTTAGGGTTAGTGTTAGGAATAGGGTTAGGGTTAGTGTTAGGGTTAGGGTTATGGTTTGGGTTAGGATTAGGGTTAGGGTTAGGGTTAGGGTTACGGTTTCGGTTTCGGTTATATTTTGGGTTAGTTTTAGGGTTAGGGTTAGGGTTTGGGTTGGGTTAGGATTAGGGTTAGGGTTTGAGTTTGAATTAGGTTTAGGGTTAGCATTAGGGTTAGGGTTCGGTTTAGTATAAGTGTTTCAGTTAGGGTTAGGGTTAGGGTTAGGGTTTGGGTTCGGGTTAGGGTTAGGGTTAGGGTTTGATTTAGGGTTACGGTTAGGGTTAGGGTTAGTGTTAGGGTTTGGGTTAGGGTTACGGTTAGGAGTAGGTTTAGTGTTAGGGTTAGGTTTAGGGTTAGCATTAGGGTTACGATTCGCGTTAGGGTTAGGGTTTGGGTTAGGGTTAGGGTTAGGGTTAGGGTTTGGGTTTGGGTTAGGTTTAGGGTTAGGGTTAGGGTCTGGTTAGGGTTAGGGTTATGATTAGGGTTAGGGTTTGTGTTAAGATCAGGGTTTGGGTTTGGGTTAGGGTTAGGGTTAGGGTTAGGGTTTCGGTTTTGGTTATGTTTTGGGTTAGGTTTAGGGTTAGGGTTAGGGTTTGTTTTAGGGTTAGGTTTAGGACTAGGATTAGGGTTAGGGTTAGTGTTAGTGTTAGGGTTAGGGTTTGGGTTTAGGGTTAGGGTTAGGGTTAGGGTTTCGGTTTGGGTTATGTTTTGGGTTAGGTTTAGTGTTAGGGTTAGGGTTTGGGTTCGGGTTAGGAATAGGGTTATGGTTTGAGTTTGAATTAGGTTTAGGGTTAGCATTAGGGTTAGGGTTAGGTTTAGGATTAGTGTTTCAGTTAGGCTTAGTGTTAGGGTTAGGGTTTGGGTACGGGTTATGTTTAGGGTTAGGGTTAGGGTTTGATTTATGGTTAGGGTTAAGGTTAGGGTTACTGTTAGGGTTTGGGTTAGGGTTAGGGTTAGGAATAGGGTTAGTGATAGGGTTAGGTTTAGGGTTAGCATTAGGGTTAGGATTAGGTTTAGGGTTAGGGTTTGGGTTAGGGTTAGGGTTAGGGTTAGGGTTAGGTTTATGGTTTGGTTTAGGGTTATGGTTAGGTTTAGGGTTTGGGTGAGGGTTAGGGTTAGGGTTAGGGTTAGGGTTTGTGTTAAGATTAGGGTTTGGGTTTGGTTTAGGTTAGGGTTTGGGTTACAGTTAGGGTTAGGGTTAGGGTTTGGGTTTGGTTTAGTGTTAGGGTTAGGTTAGGGTTTAAGTTAGAGTTAGGGTTAGGGTGAGGTGTTGGATTAGGGTTATGGTTAGGGTTACGGTTAGGATTAGGGTTAGGGTTAGGGTTCCGATTAGAGTTAGGTTTAGAGTTTGGGTTTGGGTAAGGGTTAAGGTTAGGGTTAGGGTTAGGGTTAGGGTTAGGACTAGGATTAGGGTTAGGGTTAGGGTTAGGATTAGGGTTACGGTTAGGGTTAAGGTTAGGTTTTCGGTTTGGGTTATGTTTTGGGTTAGGTTTAGGGTTAGGGTTAGGGTTAGGGTAAGGGTTAAGGTTAGGATTAGGGTTAGGGTTTGAGTTTGAATTAGGTTTAGGTTTAGCATGAGGGTTAGGGTTAGATTTAGGATAAGTGTTTCAGTTAGGGTTTGGGTTAGGGTTAGGGTTAGGGTTAGGGTTTGGGTTAGGGTTAGGGTTAGGGTTAGGGTTTGGGTTAGGCTTAGGGTTAGGGTTAGGACTAGGATTAGGGTTATGGTTAGGGTTAGGGTTAGGATTAGGGTTAGGGTTAGGGTTCCGATTAGAGTTAGGTTTAGAGTTTGGGGTTGGGTAAGGGTTAAGGTTAGGTTTAGGGTTAGGGTTAGGGTTAGGGTTAGGACTAGGATTAGGGCTAGGGTTAGGGTTAGGATTAGTGTTAGGTTTTGGTTTTAGTTTTGGGTTATGGTTAGGGTAAGTGTTAGGGTTAGGGTTTAGGGTTAGGGTTAGGTTTAAGGTTATGGTTTCGGTTTGGGTTATGTTTTGGGTTAGGTTTAGGGTTAGGGTTAGGGTTTGAGTTGGAATTAGGTTTAGGGTTAGCATTAGGGTTAGGGTTAGGGTTAGGATTAGTGTTTCAGTTAGGGTTAGGGTTAGGATTTGGGTTCGGGTTAGGGTTAGGGTTAGGTTTAGGTTTTGATTTAGGGTTAGGGTTAGGGTTAGGGTTTTTGTTAGGGTTTGGGTTAGGGTTGGGGTTAAGACTTGGGTTAGTGTTAGGGTTAGGTTTAGGGTTAGCATTAGGGCTAGTATTAGGGTTAGGGTTACGGTTTGGGTTAGGGTTAGGGTTAGGGTTAGGGTTAGGGTTAGGGTTAGGGTTAGGATAAGGGTTACTATTTGGGTTATGGTTTGGGTTAGGGTTAGGGTTACGGTTTGGGTTAGTGTTAGAGTTAGGGTTTGAGTTAGGGTTAGGTTTAGGCTTACATTGGGGTTTGGGTTAGAGTTAGGGTTAGGGTTAGGTCTGGGTTTGGTTTAGAGTTAGGGTTATGTTAGGGTTTGGGTTAGAGTTAGGGTTAGGGTGAGGTGTTGGATTAGGGTTATGGTTAGGGTTAGGGTTAGGATTAGGGTTAGGGTTAAGGTTCCGATTAGAGTTAGGTTTAGAGTTTGGGTTTGGGTAAGGGTTAAGGTTAGCGTTAGGGTTAGGGTTAGGGTTAGGGTTAGGTTTAGGGCTAGGATTAGGGTTAGGGTTAGTGTTAGGTTTAGGATTAGGGTTTGGGTTTAGGTTTGGGTTATGGTTAGGGTTAGTGTTAGGGTTAGGGTTTAGGGTTAGGGTTAGGGTTAAGGTTAGGGTTTCGGTTTGGGTTCTGTTTGGGGTTAGGTTTAGGGTTAGGGTTAGGGTTTGGGTTCGGGTTAGGAATAGGGTTATGGTTTGAGTTTGAATTAGGTTTAGGGTTAGCATTAGGGTTAGAGTTAGGTTTAGGATTAGTGTTTCAGTTAGGCTTAGTGTTAGGGTTAGGGTTTGGGTACGGGTTAGGTTTAGGGTTAGGGTTAGGGTTTGATTTAGGGTTAGGGTTAAGGTTAGGGTTAGTGTTAGGGTTTGGGTGAGGGTTAGGGTTAGGAATAGGGTTAGTGATAGGGTTAGGTTTAGGGTTAGCATTAGTGTTAGGATTAGGTTTATGTTTAGGGTTTGGGTTAGGGTTAGGGTTAGGGTTAGGGTTAGGTTTAGGGTTTGGTTTAGGGTTATGGTTAGGGTTAGGGTTTGGGTGACGGTTAGGGTTAGGGTTAGGGTTAGGGTTTGTGTTAAGATTGGGTTTGGGTTTGGGTTAGGTTAGGGTTTGGGTTACAGTTAAGGTTAGGGTTAGCGTTTGGGTTTGGTTTAGTGTTAGGGTTAGGTTAGGGTTTAGGTTAGAGTTAGGGTTAGGGTGAGGTGTTGGATTAGGGTTATGGTTAGGGTTAAGTTTAGGATTAGGGTTAGGGTTAGGGTTCCGATTAGAGTTAGGTTTAGAGTTTGGGTTTCGGTAAGGGTTAAGGTTAGGGTTAGGGTTAGGGTTAGGGTTAGGGTTAGGGTTAGGGTTAGGACTAGGATTAGGGTTATGGTTAGGGTTAGGGTTAGGATTAGGGTTAGGGTTAGGGTTCCGAATAGAGTTAGGTTTAGAGTTTGGGTTTGGGTAAGGGTTAAGGTTAGGTTTAGGGTTAGGGTTAGGGTTAGTGTTAGGGTTAGGACTAGGATTAGGGTTTGGATTAGGGTTAGGGTTTGGTTTTAGGTTTGGGTTATGGTTAGGGTAAGTGTTAGGGTTAGGGTTTAGGGTTAGGGTTAGGTTTAGGGTAAGAGTTTCGGTTTGGGTTATGTTTTGGGTTAGGTTTACGGTTAGGGTTAGGGTTTGAATTGGAATTAGGTTTAGGGTTAGCATTAGGGTTAGGGTTAGGGTTAGGGTTAGGGTTAGGGTTAGGGTTAGGATTAGGGTTAGGTTTAGGGTTCCGATTAGAGTTAGGTTTAGAGTTTGGGTTTCGGTAAGGGTTAAGGTTAGGTTTAGGGTTAGGGTTAGGGTTTGGGTTAGGGTTAGGACTAGGATTAGGGTTATGGTTAGGGTTAGGGTTAGGATTAGGGTTAGGGTTAGGGTTCCGAATAGAGTTAGGTTTAGAGTTTGGGTTCGGGTAAGGGTTAAGGTTAGGTTTAGGGTTAGGGTTAGGGTTAGGGTTAGGGTTAGGACTAGGATTAGGGTTTGGATTAGGGGTAGGGTTTGGTTTTAGGTTTGCGTTATGGTTAGGGTAAGTGTTAGGGTTAGGGTTTAGGGTTAGGGTTAGGTTTAGGGTAAGGGTTTCGGTTTGGGTTATGTTTTGGGTTAGGTTTACGGTTAGGGTTAGGGTTTGAATTGGAATTAGGTTTAGGGTTAGCATTAGGGTTAGGGTTAGGTTTAGGATTAGTGTTTCAGTTAGGGTTAGGGTTAGGGTTAGGGTTTGGGTTCGGGTTAGGGTTAGGGTTAGGTTTAGGGTTTGATTTAGTGTTAGGGTTAGGGTTAGGCTTAGTGTTAGGGTTTGGGTTAGGGTTAGGGTTAGGCTAGGGTTAGTGTTAGGGTTAGGTTTAGGGTTAGCATTAGGGTTAGGATTACGGTTAAGGTTAGGGTTTGGGTTTTGGTTAGGGTTAGGGTTAGGTTTAGGGTTAAGGTTTGGGTTAGGGTTAGGGTTAGGGTTAGCGTTTGAGTTACGGTTACGGTTAGGGTTAGGATTAGGGTTAGGGTTTGTGTTAAGATTAGGGTTTGGGTTTGGGTTAAGGTTAGGGTTAGGGTTTGGGTTAAGGTTACGTTTAGGGTTAGGGTTTGTGTTAGGGTTAGGGTTAGCGTTAGGAGTAGGGTTAGGGTTTAGATTTTTGGTTAGGGTTAGTGTTAGGGTTATTGTTAGGATTAGGGTTTGGGTTAGGGTTTAGGTTTGGTTAGGTTTAGGGTTAGGGTTAGGGTTAGGGTTAGGTTTAGCATTAGGGTTAAGGTTAGGGTTATGGTTAGGGTTGGCGTTAGGTTTAGGGTTAGGGTTTGGGTTTGGGTTAGGGTTTGGGTTAGGGTTAGGGTTTGGGTTAGGGTTAGGGTTAGGGTTCGGTTTAGGATTGGGGTTAGTGTTAGGGTTAGAGTCGGATTTGGGTTAGAGTTATGGTGAAGGTTAGGGGTTGGGTTAGGGTTAGGGTTACGGTTAGGATTACGGTTACGGTTAGGATTAGGGTTAGGGTTAGTGTTTGGATTAGGGTTAGTTTTAGGGTTTGGGTTTGGGTAAGGGTAAGGGTTAGGTTTAGGGTTTGGAGTAGGGTTAGGTTTAGGTTTTCGGTTAGGGTTAATGTTAGGGTTAGGGTTAGGGTTAGGGTTTGGTTTAGGGTTAAGGTTAGGGTTAGGGTTTAGGTCAGGGTTAGGGTTAGGGTTTGGGTTAGGGTTATGGTTGGGGTTGGGGTTTGGGTTAGGGTTAGGGTTAGGGTTAGGATTAGGGTTAGGGTTTGGGTTAGGGTTAGGCTTAGGTTTGAATTTGGGTTAGTGTTAGGGCTAGGGTTAGTGTAAAGTTTATGGTTTGGATTTGGGTTAGGGTTAGGGTTTGAGTTAAGATTAGGGTAAAGTTTAGGGTTTAGGTTTGGGTTAGGTTTATGGTTAGGGTTTGGGTTATGTTTAGGTTTAGTGTTAGGGTTAGGGTTAGGGTTAGGGTTTGGGTTAAGTTTAGGGTTAGGGTTAGGGTTAGGATTTGGGTTAGGGTTAGGGTTTGGGTTAGAGTTAGGGTGAGGGTTAGGGGTTGGGTTAGGGTTAGGGTTACGGTTAGGATTAGGATTACGGTTAGGGTTCGGATTAGGGTTAGTTTTAGGGTTTGGGTTTGGGTAAGGGTAAGGGTTAGGGTTAGGGTTAGGATAAGGATGAGGGTTAGGGTTAGGGTTAGGATTAGGGTTAGTGTTTGGGT
>JAJHUQ010000032.1:14060000-14080000 GCA_035773235.1 Eospalax fontanierii
TTAGGTTTAGGGTTAGCATTAGGGTTACGATTCGCGTTAGGGTTAGGGTTTGGGTTAGGGTTAGGGTTAGGGTTAGGGTTAGGGTTTGGGTTAGGGTTAGGACTAGGATTAGGGTTAGGGTTAGGGTTAGGATTAGGGTTACGGTTAGGGTTAAGGTTAGGTTTTCGGTTTGGGTTATGTTTTGGGTTAGGTTTAGGGTTAGCATTAGGGTTAGGATTAGGTTTAGGGTTAGGGTTTGGGTTAGGGTTAGGGTTAGGGTTAGGGTTAGGTTTATGGTTTGGTTTAGGGTTATGGTTAGGTTTAGGGTTTGGGTGAGGGTTAGGGTTAGGGTTAGGGTTAGGGTTTGTGTTAAGATTAGGGTTTGGGTTTGGTTTAGGTTAGGGTTTGGGTCACAGTTATGGTTAGGGTTAGGGTTTGGGTTTGGTTTAGTGTTAGGGTTAGGTTAGGGTTTAGGTTAGAGTTAGGGTTAGGGTGAGGTGTTGGATTAGGGTTATGGTTAGGGTTAGGGTTAGGATTAGGGTTAGGGTTAGGGTTCCGATTAGAGTTAGGTTTAGAGTTTGGGTTTGGGTAAGGGTTAAGGTTAGGGTTAGGGTTAGGGTTAGGGTTAGGACTAGGATTAGGGTTAGGGTTAGGGTTAGGATTAGGGTTACGGTTAGGGTTAAGGTTAGGTTTTCGGTTTGGGTTATGTTTTGGGTTAGGTTTAGGGTTAGGGTTAGGGTTAGGGTAAGGGTTAAGGTTAGGATTAGGGTTAGGGTTTGAGTTTGAATTAGGTTTAGGTTTAGCATGAGGGTTAGGGTTAGATTTAGGATAAGTGTTTCAGTTAGGGTTTGGGTTAGGGTTAGGGTTAGGGTTAGGGTTTGGGTTAGGGTTAGGGTTAGGGTTAGGTTTTGGGTTAGGCTTAGGGTTAGGGTTAGGACTAGGATTAGGGTTATGGTTAGGTTTAGGGTTAGGGTTAGGGTTAGGGTTAGGACTAGCATTAGGGCTAGGGTTAGGGTTAGGATTAGTGTTAGGTTTTGGTTTTAGTTTTGGGTTATGGTTAGGGTAAGTGTTAGGGTTAGGGTTTAGGGTTAGGGTTAGGTTTAAGGTTATGGTTTCGGTTTGGGTTATGTTTTGGGTTAGGTTTAGGGTTAGGGTTAGGGTTTGAGTTGGAATTAGGTTTAGGGTTAGAGTTAGGGTTAGGGTTAGGGTTAGGATTAGTGTTTCAGTTAGGGTTAGGGTTAGGGTTAGGGTTAGGATCTGGGTTCGGGTTAGGGTTAGGGTTAGGTTTAGGTTTTGATTTAGGGTTAGGGTTAGGGTTAGGGTTTTTGTTAGGGTTTGGGTTAGGGTTCGGGTTAAGACTAGGGTTAGTGTTAGGGTTAGGTTTAGGGTTAGCATTAGGGCTAGTATTAGGGTTAGGGTTACGGTTTGGGTTAGGGTTAGGGTTAGGGTTAGGGTTAGGGTTAGGGTTAGGGTTAGGGTTAGGATAAGGGTTACTATTTGGGTTATGGTTTGGGTTAGGGTTAGGGTTAGGGTTTGGGTTAGTGTTAGAGTTAGGGTTTGAGTTAGGGTTAGGTTTAGGCTTACATTGGGGTTTGGGTTAGAGTTAGGGTTAGGGTTAGGTCTGGGTTTGGTTTAGAGTTAGGGTTATGTTAGGGTTTGGGTTAGAGTTAGGGTTAGGGTGAGGTGTTGGATTAGGGTTATGGTTAGGGTTAGGGTTAGGATTAGGGTTAGGGTTAAGGTTCCGATTAGAGTTAGGTTTAGAGTTTGGGTTTGGGTAAGGGTTAAGGTTAGCGTTAGGGTTAGGGTTAGGGTTAGGGTTAGGTTTAGGGCTAGGATTAGGGTTAGGGTTAGTGTTAGGTTTGGGATTAGGGTTTGGGTTTAGGTTTGGGTTATGGTTAGGGTTAGTGTTAGGGTTAGGGTTTAGGGTTAGGGTTAGGGTTAAGGTTAGGGTTTCGGTTTGGGTTATGTTTTGGGTTAGGTTTAGGGTTAGGGTTAGGGTTTGGGTTCGGGTTAGGAATAGGGTTATGGTTTGAGTTTGAATTAGGTTTAGGGTTAGCATTAGGGTTAGGGTTAGGTTTAGGATTAGTGTTTCAGTTAGGCTTAGTGTTAGGGTTAGGGTTTGGGTACGGGTTAGGTTTAGGGTTAGGGTTAGGGTTTGATTTAGGGTTAGGGTTAAGGTTAGGGTTAGTGTTAGGGTTTGGGTGAGGGTTAGGGTTAGGAATAGGGTTAGTGATAGGGTTAGGTTTAGGGTTAGCATTAGGGTTAGGATTAGGTTTATGTTTAGGGTTTGGGTTAGGGTTAGGGTTAGGGTTAGGGTTAGGTTTAGGGTTTGGTTTAGGGTTATGGTTAGGGTTAGGGTTTGGGTTAGGGTTAGGGTTAGGGTTAGGGTTAGGGTTTGTGTTAAGATTGGGTTTGGGTTTGGGTTAGGTTAGGGTTTGGGTTACAGTTAAGGTTAGGGTTAGCGTTTGGGTTTGGTTTAGTGTTAGGGTTAGGTTAGGGTTTAGGTTAGAGTTAGGGTTAGGGTGAGGTGTTGGATTAGGGTTATGGTTAGGGTTAGGTTTAGGATTAGGGTTAGGGTTAGGGTTCCGATTAGAGTTAGGTTTAGAGTTTGGGTTTCGGTAAGGGTTAAGGTTAGGGTTAGGGTTAGGGTTAGGGTTAGGGTTAGGGTTAGGGTTAGGACTAGGATTAGGGTTATGGTTAGGGTTAGGGTTAGGATTAGGGTTAGGGTTAGGGTTCCGAATAGAGTTAGGTTTAGAGTTTGGGTTTGGGTAAAGGTTAAGGTTAGGTTTAGGGTTAGGGTTAGGGTTAGTGTTAGGGTTAGGACTAGGATTAGGGTTTGGATTAGGGTTAGGGTTTGGTTTTAGGTTTGGGTTATGGTTAGGGTAAGTGTTAGGGTTAGAGTTTAGGGTTAGGGTTAGGTTTAGGGTAAGAGTTTCGGTTTGGGTTATGTTTTGGGTTAGGTTTACGGTTAGGGTTAGGGTTTGAATTGGAATTAGGTTTAGGGTTAGCATTAGGGTTAGGGTTAGGGTTAGGGTTAGGGTTAGGGTTAGGGTTAGGGTTAGGGTTAGGATTAGGGTTAGGTTTAGGCTTCCGATTAGAGTTAGGTTTAGAGTTTGGGTTTCGGTAAGGGTTAAGGTTAGGTTTAGGGTTAGGGTTAGGGTTCGGGTTAGGGTTAGGACTAGGATTAGGGTTATGGTTAGGGTTAGGGTTAGGATTAGGGTTAGGGTTAGGGTTCCGAATAGAGTTAGGTTTAGAGTTTGGGTTTGGGTAAGGGTTAAGGTTAGGTTTAGGGTTAGGGTTAGGGTTAGGGTTAGGGTTAGGACTAGGATTAGGGTTTGGATTAGGGTTAGGGTTTGGTTTTAGGTTTGCGTTATGGTTAGGGTAAGTGTTCGGGTTAGGGTTTAGGGTTAGGGTTAGGTTTAGGGTAAGGGTTTCGGTTTGGGTTATGTTTTGGGTTAGGTTTACGGTTAGGGTTAGGGTTTGAATTGGAATTAGGTTTAGGGTTAGCATTAGGGTTAGGGTTAGGTTTAGGATTAGTGTTTCAGTTAGGGTTAGGGTTAGGGTTAGGGTTTGGGTTCGGGTTAGGGTTAGGGTTAGGTTTAGGGTTTGATTTAGTGTTAGGGTTAGGGTTAGGCTTAGTGTTAGGGTTTGGGTTAGGGTTAGGGTTAGGCTAGGGTTAGTGTTAGGGTTAGGTTTAGGGTTAGCATTAGGGTTAGGATTACGGTTAAGGTTAGGGTTTGGGTTTTGGTTAGGGTTAGGGTTAGGTTTAGGGTTAAGGTTTGGGTTAGGGTTAGGGTTAGGGTTAGCGTTTGAGTTACGGTTACGGTTAGGGGTAGGATTAGGGTTAGGGTTTGTGTTAAGATTAGGGTTTGGGTTTGGGTTAAGGTTAGGGTTAGGGTTTGGGTTAAGGTTACGTTTAGGGTTAGGGTTTGTGTTAGGGTTAGGGTTAGCGTTAGGAGTAGGGTTAGGGTTTAGATTTTTGGTTAGGGTTAGTGTTAGGGTTATTGTTAGGATTAGGGTTTGGGTTAGGGTTTAGGTTTGGTTACGTTTAGGGTTAGGGTTAGGGTTAGGTTTAGCATTAGGGTTAAGGTTAGGGTTATGGTTAGGGTTGGTGTGAGGTTTAGGGTTAGGGTTTGGGTTTGGGTTAGGGTTTGGGTTAGGGGTAGGGTTTGGGTTATGGTTAGGGTTAGGGTTCGGTTTAGGATTGGGGTTAGTGTTAGGGTTAGAGTCGGATTTGGGTTAGAGTTATGGTGAAGGTTAGGGGTTGGGTTAGGGTTAGGGTTACGGTTAGGATTAGGGTTACGGTTAGGATTAGGGTTAGGGTTAGTGTTTGGATTAGGGTTAGTTTTAGGGTTTGGGTTTGGGTAAGGGTAAGGGTTAGGTTTAGGGTTTGGAGTAGGGTTAGGTTTAGGTTTTCGGTTAGGGTTAATGTTAGGGTTAGGGTTAGGGTTAGGGTTTGGTTTAGGGTTAAGGTTAGGGTTAGGGTTTAGGTCAGGGTTAGGGTTAGGGTTTGGGTTAGGGTTATGGTTGGGGTTGGGGTTTGGGTTAGGGTTAGGGTTAGGGTTAGGATTAGGGTTAGGGTTTGGGTTAGGGTTAGGCTTAGGTTTGAATTTGGGTTAGTGTTAGGGCTAGGGTTAGTGTAAAGTTTATGGTTTGGATTTGGGTTAGGGTTAGGGTTTGAGTTAAGATTAGGGTAAAGTTTAGGGTTTAGGTTTGGGTTAGGTTTATGGTTAGGGTTTGGGTTATGTTTAGGTTTAGTGTTAGGGTTAGGGTTAGGGTTAGGGTTTGGGTTAAGTTTAGGGTTAGGGTTAGGGTTAGGATTTGGGTTAGGGTTAGGGTTTGGGTTAGAGTTAGGGTGAGGGGTAGGGGTTGGGTTAGGGTTAGGGTTACGGCTAGGATTAGGATTACGGTTAGGGTTCGGATTAGGGTTAGTTTTAGGGTTTGGGTTTGGGTAAGGGTAAGGGTTAGGGTTAGGGTAAGGATAAGGATGAGGGTTAGGGTAAGGGTTAGGATTAGGGTTAGTGTTTGGGTTATGGTTTAGGGTTGGGTTAGGGTTAGGGTTTGGGTTAGTGTTAGAGTTAGGTTTTGAGTTAGGGTTAGGGTTAGGGTTAGGTTAGGATTTGGGTTAGGGTTAGGGTTTGGGTTTGGTTAGGGTTAGGGTTAGGTTAGGGTTTGGGTTAGAGTTAGGGTTAGGGTTATGGGTTGGATTAGGGTTATGGTTAGGGTTAGGTTTAGGATTAGGGTTAGGGTTATTCTTTAGTTTTGGGTTATGGTTAGGGTTAGGGTTAGGGTTTAAGGGTAGGATTAGGGTTAATGTTACGGTTTGGGTTAGGGTTTGCCTTACGGTGTGGGTTTGGGTTAGGGTTAGGGATAGGGTTAGGGTTTCGGTGTGGGTTATGTTTTGGGTTAGGTTTAGGGTTAGGGTTAGGATTTCGGTTCGGGTTAGGATTAGGGTTAGGGTTTGAGTTTGAATTAGGGTTAGAGCTAGCATTAGCGTTAGGGTTAGGTTTAGGATTAGTGTTTCGGTTAGGGTTAGGGTTAGGGTTTGGGTTAGGGTTAGGGTTAGGATTAGGGGTTAGGTTTAGGTTTAGGGTTATTATAAGGGTTTGGGTTAGGGTTAGTGTTAGAGTTTGGGTTAGGGTTAGGATTAGGGTTACGGTTAGGGTTTACGATTATGGTTAAATTTAGGGTTCGTGTTTGTTTTAGGTTTAGGCTTAGGGTTAGGTTTAGTGTTAAGGTTTGGGTTAGTGTTAGGTTTAGGGTTTGGGTTAGGGTTAGGGTTAGTGTTAGGAATAGGGTTAGGGTTAGTGTTAGGGTTAGGGTTATGGTTTGGGTTAGGATTAGGGTTAGGGTTAGGGTTAGGGTTACGGTTTCGGTTTCGGTTATATTTTGGGTTAGTTTTAGGGTTAGGGTTAGGGTTTGGGTTGGGTTAGGATTAGGGTTAGGGTTTGAGTTTGAATTAGGTTTAGGGTTAGCATTAGGGTTAGGGTTCGGTTTAGTATAAGTGTTTCAGTTAGGGTTAGGGTTAGGGTTAGGGTTTGGGTTCGGGTTAGGGTTAGGGTTAGGGTTTGATTTAGGGTTAAGGTTAGGGTTAGGGTTAGTGTTAGGGTTTGGGTTAGGGTTACGGTTAGGAGTAGGTTTAGTGTTAGGGTTAGGTTTAGGGTTAGCATTAGGGTTACGATTCGCGTTAGGGTTAGGGTTTGGGTTAGGGTTAGGGTTAGGGTTAGGGTTAGGGTTTGGGTTAGGGTTAGGTTTCGGGTTAGGGTTAGGGCCTGGTTAGGGTTAGGGTTATGATTAGGGTTAGGGTTTGTGTTAAGATCAGGGTTTGGGTTTGGGTTAGGGTTAGGGTTAGGGTTAGGGTTTCGGTTTTGGTTATGTTTTGGGTTAGGTTTAGGGTTAGGGTTAGGGTTTGTTTTAGGGTTAGGTTTAGGACTAGGATTAGGGTTAGGGTTAGTGTTAGTGTTAGGGTTAGGGTTTGGGTTTAGGGTTAGGGTTAGGGTTAGGGTTTCGGTTTGGGTTATGTTTTGGGTTAGGTTTAGTGTTAGGGTTAGGGTTTGGGTTCGGGTTAGGAATAGGGTTATGGTTTGAGTTTGAATTAGGTTTAGGGTTAGCATTAGGGTTAGGGTTAGGTTTAGGATTAGTGTTTCAGTTAGGCTTAGTGTTAGGGTTAGGGTTTGGGTACGGGTTATGTTTAGGGTTAGGGTTAGGGTTTGATTTATGGTTAGGGTTAAGGTTAGGGTTACTGTTAGGGTTTGGGTTAGGGTTAGGGTTAGGAATAGGGTTAGTGATAGGGTTAGGTTTAGGGTTAGCATTAGGGTAAGGATAAGGTTAAGGGTTAGGGTTTGGGTTAGGGTTAGGGTTAGGGTTAGGGTTAGGTTTATGGTTTGGTTTAGGGTTATGGTTAGGTTTAGGGATTGGGTGAGGGTTAGGGTTAGGGTTAGGGTTAGGGTTTGTGTTAAGATTAGGGTTTGGGTTTGGTTTAGGTTAGGGTTTGGGTTACAGTTAGGGTTAGGGTTAGGGTTTGGGTTTGGTTTAGTGTTAGGGTTAGGTTAGGGTTTAAGTTAGAGTTAGGGTTAGGGTGAGGTGTTGGATTAGGGTTATGGTTAGGGTTAGGGTTAGGATTAGGGTTAGGGTTAGGGTTCCGATTAGAGTTAGGTTTAGAGTTTGGGTTTGGGTAAGGGTTAAGGTTAGGGTTAGGGTTAGGGTTAGGGTTAGGACTAGGATTAGGGTTAGGGTTAGGGTTAGGATTAGGGTTACGGTTAGGGTTAAGGTTAGGTTTTCGGTTTGGGTTATGTTTTGGGTTAGGTTTAGGGTTAAGGTTAGGGTTAGGGTAAGGGTTAAGGTTAGGATTAGGGTAAGGGTTTGAGTTTGAATTAGGTTTAGGTTTAGCATGAGGGTTAGGGTTAGATTTAGGATAAGTGTTTCAGTTAGGGTTTGGGTTAGGGTTAGGGTTAGGGTTAGGGTTTGGGTTAGGGTTAGGGTTAGGGTTAGGTTTTGGGTTAGGCTTAGGGTTAGGGTTAGGACTAGGATTAGGGTTATGGTTAGGGTTAGGGTTAGGATTAGGGTTAGGGTTAGGGTTCCGATTAGAGTTAGGTTTAGAGTTTGGGTTTGGGTAAGGGTTAAGGTTAGGTTTAGGGTTAGGGTTAGGGTTAGGGTTAGGACTAGGATTAGGGCTAGGGTTAGGGTTAGGATTAGTGTTAGGTTTTGGTTTTAGTTTTGGGTTATGGTTAGGGTAAGTGTTAGGGTTAGGGTTTAGGGTTAGGGTTAGGTTTAAGGTTATGGTTTCGGTTTGTGTTATGTTTTGGGTTAGGTTTAGGGTTAGGGTTAGGGTTTGAGTTGGAATTAGGTTTAGGGTTAGCATTAGGGTTAGGGTTAGGGTTAGGATTAGTGTTTCAGTTAGGGTTAGGGTTAGGGTTAGGGTTAGGATTTGGGTTCGGGTTAGGGTTAGGGTTAGGTTTAGGTTTTGATTTAGGGTTAGGGTTAGGGTTAGGGTTTTTGTTAGGGTTTGGGTTAGGGTTCGGGTTAAGACTAGGGTTAGTGTTAGGGTTAGGTTTAGGGTTAGCATTAGGGCTAGTATTAGGGTTAGGGTTACGGTTTGGGTTAGGGTTAGGGTTAGGGTTAGGGTTAGGGTTAGGGTTAGGCTTAGGGTTAGGGTTAGTGTTAGAGTTAGGGTTTGAGTTAGGGTTAGGTTTAGGCTTACATTGGGGTTTGGGTTAGAGTTAGGGTTTGGGGTAGGTGTGGGTTTGGTTTAGAGTTAGGGTTATGTTAGGGTTTGGGTTAGAGTTAGGGTTAGGGTGAGGTGTTGGATTAGGGTTATGGTTAGGGTTAGGGTTAGGATTAGGGTTAGGGTTAAGGTTCCGATTAGAGTTAGGTTTAGAGTTTGGGTTTGGGTAAGGGTTAAGGTTAGCGTTAGGGTTAGGGTTAGGGTTAGGGTTAGGTTTAGGGCTAGGATTAGGGTTAGGGTTAGTGTTAGGTTTAGGATTAGGGTTTGGGTTTAGGTTTGGGTTATGGTTAGGGTTAGTGTTAGGGTTAGGGTTTAGGGTTAGGGTTAGGGTTAAGGTTAGGGTTTCGGTTTGGGTTATGTTTTGGGTTAGGTTTAGGGTTAGGGTTAGGGTTTGGGTTCGGGTTAGGAATAGGGTTATGGTTTGAGTTTGAATTAGGTTTAGGGTTAGCATTAGGGTTAGGGTTAGGTTTAGGATTAGTGTTTCAGTTAGGCTTAGTGTTAGGGTTAGGGTTTGGGTACGGGTTAGGTTTAGGGTTAGGGTTAGGGTTTGATTTAGGGTTAGGGTTAAGGTTAGGGTTAGTGTTAGGGTTTGGGTGAGGGTTAGGGTTAGGAATAGGGTTAGTGATAGGGTTAGGTTTAGGGTTAGCATTAGGGTTAGGATTAGGTTTATGTTTAGGGTTTGGGTTAGGGTTAGGGTTAGGGTTAGGGTTAGGTTTAGGGTTTGGTTTAGGGTTATGGTTAGGGTTAGGGTTTGGGTGACGGTTAGGGTTAGGGTTAGGGTTAGGGTTTGTGTTAAGATTGGGTTTGGGTTTGGGTTAGGTTAGGGTTTGGGTTACAGTTAAGGTTAGGGTTAGCGTTTGGGTTTGGTTTAGTGTTAGGGTTAGGTTAGGGTTTAGGTTAGAGTTAGGGTTAGGGTGAGGTGTTGGATTAGGGTTATGGTTAGGGTTAGGTTTAGGATTAGGGTTAGGGTTAGGGTTCCGATTAGAGTTAGGTTTAGAGTTTGGGTTTCGGTAAGGGTTAAGGTTAGGGTTAGGGTTAGGGTTAGGGTTAGGGTTAGGGTTAGGGTTAGGACTAGGATTAGGGTTATGGTTAGGGTTAGGGTTAGGATTAGGGTTAGGGTTAGGGTTCCGAATAGAGTTAGGTTTAGAGTTTGGGTTTGGGTAAGGGTTAAGGTTAGGTTTAGGGTTAGGGTTAGGGTTAGTTTTAGGGTTAGGACTAGGATTAGGGTTTGGATTAGGGTTAGGGTTTGGTTTTAGGTTTGGGTTATGGTTAGGGTAAGTGTTAGGGTTAGGGTTTAGGGTTAGGGTTAGGTTTAGGGTAAGAGTTTCGGTTTGGGTTATGTTTTGGGTTAGGTTTACGGTTAGGGTTAGGGTTTGAATTGGAATTAGGTTTAGGGTTAGCATTAGGGTTAGGGTTAGGGTTAGGGTTAGGGTTAGGGTTAGGGTTAGGGTTAGGGTTCCGATTAGAGTTAGGTTTAGAGTTTGGGTTTGGGTAAGGGTTAAGGTTAGGGTTAGGGTTAGGGTTAGGGTTAGGACTAGGATTAGGGTTAGGGTTAGGGTTAGGATTAGGGTTACGGTTAGGGTTAAGGTTAGGTTTTCGGTTTGGGTTATGTTTTGGGTTAGGTTTAGGGTTAGGGTTAGGGTTAGGGTAAGGGTTAAGGTTAGGATTAGGGTTAGGGTTTGAGTTTGAATTAGGTTTAGGTTTAGCATGAGGGTTAGGGTTAGATTTAGGATAAGTGTTTCAGTTAGGGTTTGGGTTAGGGTTAGGGTTAGGGTTAGGGTTTGGGTTAGGGTTAGGGATAGGGTTAGGGTTTGGGTTAGGCTTAGGGTTAGGGTTAGGACTAGGATTAGGGTTATGGTTAGGGTTAGGGTTAGGATTAGGGTTAGGGTTAGGGTTCCGATTAGAGTTAGGTTTAGAGTTTGGGTCTGGGTAAGGGTTAAGGTTAGGTTTAGGGTTAGGGTTAGGGTTAGGGTTAGGACTAGGATTAGGGCTAGGGTTAGGGTTAGGATTAGTGTTAGGTTTTGGTTTTAGTTTTGGGTTATGGTTAGGGTAAGTGTTAGGGTTAGGGTTTAGGGTTAGGGTTAGGTTTAAGGTTATGATTTCGGCTTGGGTTATGTTTTGGGTTAGGTTTAGGGTTAGGGTTAGGGTTTGAGTTGGAATTAGGTTTAGGGTTAGCATTAGGGTTAGGGTTAGGGTTAGGATTAGTGTTTCAGTTAGGGTTAGGGTTAGGGTTAGGGTTAGGATTTGGGTTCGGGTTAGGGTTAGGGTTAGGTTTAGGTTTTGATTTAGGGTTAGGGTTAGGGTTAGGGTTTTTGTTAGGGTTTGGGTTAGGGTTCGGGTTAAGACTAGGGTTAGTGTTAGGGTTAGGTTTAGGGTTAGCATTAGGGCTAGTATTAGGGTTAGGGTTACGGTTTGGGTTAGGGTTAGGGTTAGGGTTAGGGTTAGGGTTAGGGTAAGGGTTAGGGTTAGGGTTAGTGTTAGAGTTAGGGTTTGAGTTAGGGTTAGGTTTAGGCTTACATTGGGGTTTGGGTTAGAGTTAGGGTTAGGGTTAGGTCTGGGTTTGGTTTAGAGTTAGGGTTATGTTAGGGTTTGGGTTAGAGTTAGGGTTAGGGTGAGGTGTTGGATTAGGGTTATGGTTAGGGTTAGGGTTAGGATTAGGGTTAGGGTTAAGGTTCCGATTAGAGTTAGGTTTAGAGTTTGGGTTTGGGTAAGGGTTAAGGTTAGCGTTAGGGTTAGGGTTAGGGTTAGGGTTAGGTTTAGGGCTAGGATTAGGGTTAGGGTTAGTGTTAGGTTTAGGATTAGGGTTTGGGTTTAGGTTTGGGTTATGGTTAGGGTTAGTGTTAGGGTTAGGGTTTAGGGTTAGGGTTAGGGTTAAGGTTAGGGTTTCGGTTTGGGTTATGTTTTGGGTTAGGTTTAGGGTTAGGGTTAGGGTTTGGGTACGGGTTAGGAATAGGGTTATGGTTTGAGTTTGAATTAGGTTTAGGGTTAGCATTAGGGTTAGGGTTAGGTTTAGGATTAGTGTTTCAGTTAGGCTTAGTGTTAGGGTTAGGGTTTGGGTACGGGTTAGGTTTAGGGTTAGGGTTAGGGTTTGATTTAGGGTTAGGGTTAAGGTTAGGGTTAGTGTTAGGGTTTGGGTGAGGGTTAGGGTTAGGAATAGGGTTAGTGATAGGGTTAGGTTTAGGGTTAGCATTAGGGTTAGGATTAGGTTTATGTTTAGGGTTTGGGTTAGGGTTAGGGTTAGGGTTAGGGTTAGGTTTAGGGTTTGGTTTAGGGTTATGGTTAGGGTTAGGGTTTGGGTGACGGTTAGGGTTAGGGTTAGGGTTAGGGTTTGTGTTAAGATTGGGTTTGGGTTTGGGTTAGGTTAGGGTTTGGGTTACAGTTAAGGTTAGGGTTAGCGTTTGGGTTTGGTTTAGTGTTAGGGTTAGGTTAGGGTTTAGGTTAGAGTTAGGGTTAGGGTGAGGTGTTGGATTAGGGTTATGGTTAGGGTTAGGTTTAGGATTAGGGTTAGGGTTAGGGTTCCGATTAGAGTTAGGTTTAGAGTTTGGGTTTCGGTAAGGGTTAAGGTTAGGGTTAGGGTTAGGGTTAGGGTTAGGGTTAGGGTTAGGGTTAGGACTAGGATTAGGGTTATGGTTAGGGTTAGGGTTAGGATTAGGGTTAGGGTTAGGGTTCCGAATAGAGTTAGGTTTAGAGTTTGGGTTTGGGTAAGGGTTAAGGTTAGGTTTAGGGTTAGGGTTAGGGTTAGTGTTAGGGTTAGGACTAGGATTAGGGTTTGGATTAGGGTTAGGGTTTGGTTTTAGGTTTGGGTTATGGTTAGGGTAAGTGTTAGGGTTAGGGTTTAGGGTTAGGGTTAGGTTTAGGGTAAGAGTTTCGGTTTGGGTTATGTTTTGGGTTAGGCTTACGCTTAGGGTTAGGGTTTGAATTGGAATTAGGTTTAGGGTTAGCATTAGGGTTAGGGTTAGGGTTAGGATTAGGGTTAGGGTTATGGTTAGGGTTAGGGTTAGGATTAGGGTTAGGTTTAGGGTTCCGATTAGAGTTAGGTTTAGAGTTTGGGTTTCGGTAAGGGTTAAGGTTAGGTTTAGGGTTAGGGTTAGGGTTCGGGTTAGGGTTAGGACTAGGATTAGGGTTATGGTTAGGGTTAGGGTTAGGATTAGGGTTAGGGTTAGGGTTCCGAATAGAGTTAGGTTTAGAGTTTGGGTTTGGGTAAGGGTTAAGGTTAGGTTTAGGGTTAGGGTTAGGGTTAGGGTTAGGGTTAGGACTAGGATTAGGGTTTGGATTAGGGTTAGGGTTTGGTTTTAGGTTTGCGTTATGGTTAGGGTAAGTGTTAGGGTTAGGGTTTAGGGTTAGGGTTAGGTTTAGGGTAAGGGTTTCGGTTTGGGTTATGTTTTGGGTTAGGTTTACGGTTAGGGTTAGGGTTTGAATTGGAATTAGGTTTAGGGTTAGCATTAGGGTTAGGGTTAGGTTTAGGATTAGTGTTTCAGTTAGGGTTAGGGTTAGGGTTAGGGTTTGGGTTCGGGTTAGGGTTAGGGTTAGGTTTAGGGTTTGATTTAGTGTTAGGGTTAGGGTTAGGCTTAGTGTTAGGGTTTGGGTTAGGGTTAGGGTTAGGCTAGGGTTAGTGTTAGGGTTAGGTTTAGGGTTAGCATTAGGGTTAGGATTACGGTTAAGGTTAGGGTTTGGGTTACAGTTAGGGTTAGGGTTAGGGTTTGGGTTTGGTTTAGTGTTAGGGTTAGGTTAGGGTTTAAGTTAGAGTTAGGGTTAGGGTGAGGTGTTGGATTAGGGTTATGGTTAGGGTTAGGGTTAGGATTAGGGTTAGGGTTAGGGTTCCGATTAGAGTTAGGTTTAGAGTTTGGGTTTGGGTAAGGGTTAAGGTTAGGGTTAGGGTTAGGGTTAGGGTTAGGACTAGGATTAGGGTTAGGGTTAGGGTTAGGGTTAGGATTAGGGTTACGGTTAGGGTTAAGGTTCGGTTTTCGGTTTGGGTTATGTTTTGGGTTAGGTTTAGGGTTAGGGTTAGGGTTAGGGTAAGGGTTAAGGTTAGGATTAGGGTTAGGGTTTGAGTTTGAATTAGGTTTAGGTTTAGCATGAGGGTTAGGGTTAGATTTAGGATAAGTGTTTCAGTTAGGGTTTGGGTTAGGGTTAGGGTTAGGGTTAGGGTTTGGGTTAGGGTTAGGGTTAGGGTTAGGTTTTGGGTTAGGCTTAGGGTTAGGGTTAGGACTAGGATTAGGGTTATGGTTAGGGTTAGGGTTAGGATTAGGGTTAGGGTTAGGGTTCCGATTAGAGTTAGGTTTAGAGTTTGGGTTTGGGTAAGGGTTAAGGTTAGGTTTAGGGTTAGGGTTAGGGTTAGGGTTAGGACTAGGATTAGGGCTAGGGTTAGGGTTAGGATTAGTGTTAGGTTTTGGTTTTAGTTTTGGTTTATGGTTAGGGTAAGTGTTAGGGTTAGGGTTTAGGGTTAGGGTTAGGTTTAAGGTTATGGTTTCGGTTTGGGTTATGTTTTGGGTTAGGTTTAGGGTTAGGGTTAGGGTTTGAGTTGGAATTAGGTTTAGGGTTAGCATTAGGGTTAGGGTTAGGGTTAGGATTAGTGTTTCAGTTAGGGTTAGGGTTAGGGTTAGGGTTAGGATTTGGGTTCGGGTTAGGGTTAGGGTTAGGTTTAGGTTTTGATTTAGGGTTAGGGTTAGGGTTAGGGTTTTTGTTAGGGTTTGGGTTAGGGTTCGGGTTAAGACTAGGGTTAGTGTTAGGGTTAGGTTTAGGGTTAGCATTAGGGCTAGTATTAGGGTTAGGGTTACGGTGTGGGTTAGGGTTAGGGTTAGGGTTAGGGTTAGGGTTAGGGTTAGGGTTAGGGTTAGGGTTAGGATAAGGGTTACTATTTGGGTTATGGTTTGGGTTAGGGTTAGGGTTAGGGTTTGGGTTAGTGTTAGAGTTAGGGTTTGAGTTAGGGTTAGGTTTAGGCTTACATTGGGGTTTGGGTTAGAGTTAGGGTTAGGGTTAGGTCTGGGTTTGGTTTAGAGTTAGGGTTATGTTAGGGTTTGGGTTAGAGTTAGGGTTAGGGTGAGGTGTTGGATTAGGGTTATGGTTAGGGTTAGGGTTAGGATTAGGGTTAGGGTTAAGTTTCCGATTAGAGTTAGGTTTAGAGTTTGGGTTTGGGTAAGGGTTAAGGTTAGCGTTAGGGTTAGGGTTAGGGTTAGGGTTAGGTTTAGGGCTAGGATTAGGGTTAGGGTTAGTGTTAGGTTTAGGATTAGGGTTTGGGTTTAGGTTTGGGTTATGGTTAGGGTTAGTGTTAGGGTTAGGGTTTAGGGTTAGGGTTAGGGTTAAGGTTAGGGTTTCGGTTTGGGTTATGTTTTGGGTTAGGTTTAGGGTTAGGGTTAGGGTTTGGGTTCGGGTTAGGAATAGGGTTATGGTTTGAGTTTGAATTAGGTTTAGGGTTAGCATTAGGGTTAGGGTTAGGTTTAGGATTAGTGTTTCAGTTAGGCTTAGTGTTAGGGTTAGGGTTTGGGTACGGGTTAGGTTTAGGGTTAGGGTTAGGGTTTGATTTAGGGTTAGGGTTAAGGTTAGGGTTAGTGTTAGGGTTTGGGTGAGGGTTAGGGTTAGGAATAGGGTTAGTGATAGGGTTAGGTTTAGGGTTAGCATTAGGGTTAGGATTAGGTTTATGTTTAGGGTTTGGGTTAGGGTTAGGGTTAGGGTTAGGGTTAGGTTTAGGGTTTGGTTTAGGGTTATGGTTAGGGTTAGGGTTTGGGTGACGGTTAGGGTTAGGGTTAGGGTTAGGGTTTGTGTTAAGATTGGGTTTGGGTTTGGGTTAGGTTAGGGTTTGGGTTACAGTTAAGGTTAGGGTTAGCGTTTGGGTTTGGTTTAGTGTTAGGGTTAGGTTAGGGTTTAGGTTAGAGTTAGGGTTAGGGTGAGGTGTTGGATTAGGGTTATGGTTAGGGTTAGGTTTAGGATTAGGGTTAGGGTTAGGGTTCCGATTAGAGTTAGGTTTAGAGTTTGGGTTTCGGTAAGGGTTAAGGTTAGGGTTAGGGTTAGGGTTAGGGTTAGGGTTAGGGTTAGGGTTAGGACTAGGATTAGGGTTATGGTTAGGGTTAGGGTTAGGATTAGGGTTAGGGTTAGGGTTCCGAATAGAGTTAGGTTTAGAGTTTGGGTTTGGGTAAGGGTTAAGGTTAGGTTTAGGGTTAGGGTTAGGGTTAGTGTTAGGGTTAGGACTAGGATTAGGGTTTGGATTAGGGTTAGGGTTTGGTTTTAGGTTTGGGTTATGGTTAGGGTAAGTGTTAGGGTTAGGGTTTAGGGTTAGGGTTAGGTTTAGGGTAAGAGTTTCGGTTTGGGTTATGTTTTGGGTTAGGTTTACGGTTAGGGTTAGGGTTTGAATTGGAATTAGGTTTAGGGTTAGCATTAGGGTTAGGGTTAGGGTTAGGGTTAGGGTTAGGGTTAGGGTTAGGGTTAGGGTTGGGGTTAGGGTTAGGATTAGGGTTAGGTTTAGGGTTCCGATTAGAGTTAGGTTTAGAGTTTGGGTTTCGGTAAGGGTTAAGGTTAGGTTTAGGGTTAGGGTTAGGGTTCGGGTTAGGGTTAGGACTAGGATTAGGGTTATGGTTAGGGTTAGGGTTAGGATTAGGGTTAGGGTTAGGGTTCCGAATAGAGTTAGGTTTAGAGTTTGGGTTTGGGTAAGGGTTAAGGTTAGGTTTAGGGTTAGGGTTAGGGTTAGGGTTAGGGTTAGGACTAGGATTAGGGTTTGGATTAGGGTTAGGGTTTGGTTTTAGGTTTGCGTTATGGTTAGGGTAAGTGTTAGGGTTAGGGTTTAGGGTTAGGGTTAGGTTTAGGGTAAGGGTTTCGGTTTGGGTTATGTTTTGGGTTAGGTTTACGGTTAGGGTTAGGGTTTGAATAGGAATTAGGTTTAGGGTTAGCGTTAGATTTAGGATAAGTGTTTCAGTTAGGGTTAGGGTTAGGGTTAGGGTTTGGGTTCGGGTTAGGGTTAGGGTTAGGTTTAGGGTTTGATTTAGTGTTAGGGTTAGGGTTAGGCTTAGTGTTAGGGTTTGGGTTAGGGTTAGGGTTAGGCTAGGGTTAGTGTTAGGGTTAGGTTTAGGGTTAGCATTAGGGTTAGGATTACGGTTAAGGTTAGGGTTTGGGTTTTGGTTAGGGTTAGGGTTAGGTTTAGGGTTAAGGTTTGGGTTAGGGTTAGGGTTAGGGTTAGCGTTTGAGTTACGGTTACGGTTAGGGTTAGGATTAGGGTTAGGGTTTGTGTTAAGAATAGGGTTTGGGTTTGGGTTAAGGTTAGGGTTAGGGTTTGGGTTAAGGTTACGTTTAGGGTTAGGGTTTGTGTTAGGGTTAGGGTTAGCGTTAGGAGTAGGGTTAGGGTTTAGATTTTTGGTTAGGGTTAGTGTTAGGGTTATTGTTAGGATTAGGGTTTGGGTTAGGGTTTAGGTTTGGTTAGGTTTAGGGTTAGGGTTAGGGTTAGGGTTAGGTTTAGCATTAGGGTTAAGGTTAGGGTTATGGTTAGGGTTGGCGTTAGGTTTAGGGTTAGGGTTTGGGTTTGGGTTAGGGTTAGGGTTAGGGTTAGGATTAGGGTTAGGGTTTGGGTTAGGGTTAGGCTTAGGTTTGAATTTGGGTTAGTGTTAGGGCTAGGGTTAGTGTACAGTTTATGGTTTGGATTTGGGTTAGGGTTAGGGTTTGAGTTAAGATTAGGGTAAAGTTTAGGGTTTAGGTTTGGGTTAGGTTTATGGTTAGGGTTTGGGTTATGTTTAGGTTTAGTGTTAGGGTTAGGGTTAGGGTTAGGGTTTGGGTTAAGTTTAGGGTTAGGGTTAGGGTTAGGATTTGGGTTAGGGTTAGGGTTTGGGTTAGAGTTAGGGTGAGGGTTAGGGGTTGGGTTAGGGTTAGGGTTACGGTTAGGATTAGGATTACGGTTAGGGTTCGGATTAGGGTTAGTTTTAGGGTTTGGGTTTGGGTAAGGGTAAGGGTTAGGGTTAGGGTTAGGATAAGGATGAGGGTTAGGGTTAGGGTTAGGATTAGGGTTAGTGTTTGGGTTATGGTTTAGGGTTGGGTTAGGGTTAGGGTTTGGGTTAGTGTTAGAGTTAGGTTTTGAGTTAGGGTTAGGGTTAGGGTTAGGTTAGGATTTGGGTTAGGGTTAGGGTTTGGGTTTGGGTTAGGGTTAGGGTTAGGTTAGGGTTTGGGTTAGAGTTAGGGTTAGGGTTATGGGTTGGATTAGGGTTATGGTTAGGGTTAGGTTTAGGATTAGGGTTAGGGTTATTCTTTAGTTTTGGGTTATGGTTAGGGTTAGGGTTAGGGTTTAAGGGTAGGATTAGGGTTAATGTTACGGTTTGGGTTAGGGTTTGGCTTACGGTGTGGGTTTGGGTTAGGGTTAGGGATAGGGTTAGGGTTTCGGTGTGGGTTATGTTTTGGGTTAGGTTTAGGGTTAGGGTTAGGATTTCGGTTCGGGTTAGGATTAGGGTTAGGGTTTGAGTTTGAATTAGGTTTAGAGTTAGCATTAGGGTTAGGGTTAGGTTTAGGATTAGTGTTTCGGTTAGGGTTAGGGTTAGGGTTTGGGTTAGGGTTAGGGTTAGGATTAGGGGTTAGGTTTAGGTTTAGGGTTATTATAAGGGTTTGGGTTAGGGTTAGTGTTAGAGTTTGGGTTAGGGTTAGGATTAGGGTTACGGTTAGGGTTTACGATTATGGTTAAATTTAGGGTTCGTGTTTGTTTTAGGTTTAGGCTTAGGGTTAGGTTTAGTGTTAAGGTTTGGGTTAGTGTTAGGTTTAGGGTTTGGGTTAGGGTTAGGGTTAGTGTTAGGAATAGGGTTAGGGTTAGTGTTAGGGTTAGGGTTATGGTTTGGGTTAGGATTAGGGTTAGGGTTAGGGTTAGGGTTACGGTTTCGGTTTCGGTTATATTTTGGGTTAGTTTTAGGGTTAGGGTTAGGGTTTGGGTTGGGTTAGGATTAGGGTTAGGGTTTGAGTTTGAATTAGGTTTAGGGTTAGCATTAGGGTTAGGGTTCGGTTTAGTATAAGTGTTTCAGTTAGGGTTAGGGTTAGGGTTAGGGTTTGGGTTCGGGTTAGGGTTAGGGTTAGGGTTTGATTTAGGGTTAAGGTTAGGGTTAGGGTTAGTGTTAGGGTTTGGGTTAGGGTTACGGTTAGGAGTAGGTTTAGTGTTAGTGTTAGGTTTAGTGTTAGCATTAGGGTTACGATTCGCGTTAGGGTTAGGGTTTGGGTTAGGGTTAGGGTTAGGGTTAGGGTTAGGGTTTGGGTTAGGGTTAGGTTTAGGGTTAGGGTTAGGGTCTGGTTAGGGTTAGGGTTATGATTAGGGTTAGGGTTTGTGTTAAGATCAGGGTTTGGGTTTGGGTTAGGGTTAGGGTTAGGGTTAGGGTTTCGGTTTTGGTTATGTTTTGGGTTAGGTTTAGGGTTAGGGTTAGGGTTTGTTTTAGGGTTAGGTTTAGGACTAGGATTAGGGTTAGGGTTAGTGTTAGTGTTAGGGTTAGGGTTTGGGTTTAGGGTTAGGGTTAGGGTTAGGGTTTCGGTTTGGGTTATGTTTTGGGTTAGGTTTAGTGTTAGGGTTAGGGTTAGGGTTTGGGTACGGGTTAGGTTTAGGGTTAGGGTTAGGGTTTGATTTAGGGTTAGGGTTATGGTTAGGGTAAGTGTTAGGGTTAGGGTTTAGGGTTAGGGTTAGGTTTAGGGTAAGAGTTTCGGTTTGGGTTATGTTTTGGGTTAGGTTTACGGTTAGGGTTAGGGTTTGAATTGGAATTAGGTTTAGGGTTAGCATTAGGGTTAGGGTTAGGGTTAGGGTTAGGGTTAGGGTTAGGGTTAGGGTTAGGATTAGGGTTAGGTTTAGGGTTCCGATTAGAGTTAGGTTTAGAGTTTGGGTTTCGGTAAGGGTTAAGGTTAGGTTTAGGGTTAGGGTTAGGGTTCGGGTTAGGGTTAGGACTAGGATTAGGGTTATGGTTAGGGTTAGGGTTAGGATTAGGGTTAGGGTTAGGGTTCCGAATAGAGTTAGGTTTAGAGTTTGGGTTTGGGTAAGGGTTAAGGTTAGGTTTAGGGTTAGGGTTAGGGTTAGGGTTAGGGTTAGGACTAGGATTAGGGTTTGGATTAGGGTTAGGCTTTGGTTTTAGGTTTGCGTTATGGTTAGGGTAAGTGTTAGGGTTAGGGTTTAGGGTTAGGGTTAGGTTTAGGGTAAGGGTTTCGGTTTGGGTTATGTTTTGGGTTAGGTTTACGGTTAGGGTTAGGGTTTGAATTGGAATTAGGTTTAGGGTTAGCATTAGGGTTAGGGTTAGGTTTAGGATTAGTGTTTCAGTTAGGGTTAGGGTTAGGGTTAGGGTTTGGGTTCGGGTTAGGGTTAGGGTTAGGTTTAGGGTTTGATTTAGTGTTAGGGTTAGGGTTAGGCTTAGTGTTAGGGTTTGGGTTAGGTTTAGGGTTAGGCTAGGGTTAGTGTTAGGGTTAGGTTTAGGGTTAGCATTAGGGTTAGGATTACGGTTAAGGTTAGGGTTTGGGTTTTGGTTAGGGTTAGGGTTAGGTTTAGGGTTAAGGTTTGGGTTAGGGTTAGGGTTAGGGTTAGCGTTTGAGTTACGGTTACGGTTAGGGTTAGGATTAGGGTTAGGGTTTGTGTTAAGATTAGGGTTTGGGTTTGGGTTAAGGTTAGGGTTAGGGTTTGGGTTAAGGTTACGTTTAGGGTTAGGGTTTGTGTTAGGGTTAGGGTTAGCGTTAGGAGTAGGGTTAGGGTTTAGATTTTTGGTTAGGGTTAGTGTTAGGGTTATTGTTAGGATTAGGGTTTGGGTTAGGGTTTAGGTTTGGTTAGGTTTAGGGTTAGGGTTAGGGTTAGGGTTAGGTTTAGCATTAGGGTTAA
>JAJHUQ010000032.1:14085000-14102500 GCA_035773235.1 Eospalax fontanierii
GGGCTAGTATTAGGGTTAGGGTTATGGTTTGGGTTAGGGTTAGGGTTAGGGTTAGGGTTAGGGTTAGGGTTTGGGTTAGGGTTAGGGTTAGGGTTAGAGTTAGGGTTATGGTTAGGTTTAGCATTAGGGTTAGGGTTAGGGTTATGGTTAGGGTTAGTTTTAGGGTTAGTGTTAGGGTTTGGGTTTGGGTTAGGGTTTGGTTTAGGGTTAGGCTTTGGGTTAGGGTTAGGGTTAGGGTTCGGGTTAGGATTTGGGTTAGGGTTAGGGTTAGAGTCGGATTTGGGTTAGAGTTATGGTGAGGGTTAGGGGTTGGTTTAGGGTTAGGGTTACGGTTAGGGTTAGGGTTATGGTTTGGGTTAGGATTAGGGTTAGGGTTAGGGTTACGGTTTCGGTTTCGGTTATATTTTGGGTTAGGTTTAGGGTTAGGGTTAGGGTTTGGGTTGGGTTAGGATTAGGGTTAGGGTTTGAGTTTGAATTAGGTTTAGGGTTAGCATTAGGGTTAGGGTTCGGTTTAGTATAAGTGTTTCAGTTAGGGTTAGGGTTAGGGTTAGGGTTTGGGTTCGGGTTAGGGTTAGGGTTAGGGTTTAATTTAGGGTTAAGATTAGGGTTAGGGTTAGTGTTAGGGTTTGGGTTAGGGTTACGGTTAGGAGTAGGTTTAGTGTTAGGGTTAGGTTTAGGGTTAGCATTAGGGTTACGATTCGCGTTAGGGTTAGGGTTTGGGTTAGGGTTAGGGTTAGGGTTAGGGTTAGGGTTTGGTTAGGGTTAGGTTTAGGGTTAGGGTTAGGGTCTGGTTAGGGTTAGGGTTAGGATTAGGGTTAGGGTTTGTGTTAAGATCAGGGTTTGGGTTTGGGTTAGGGTTAGGGTTAGGGTTAGGGTTTCGGTTTTGGTTATGTTTTGGGTTAGGTTTAGGGTTAGGGTTAGGGTTTGGGTTAGGGTTAGGTTTAGGACTAGGATTAGGGTTAGGGTTAGTGTTAGGTTTAGGTTTAGGGTTTGGGTTTAGGTTTGGGTTATGGTTAGGGTTAGTGGTAGGGTTAGGTTTTAGGGTTAGGTTTAGGGTTAGGGTTAGGGTTTCGGTTTGGGTTATGTTTTGGGTTAGGTTTAGGGTTAGGGTTAGGGTTTGGGTTCGGGTTAGGAATAGGGCTTTGGTTTGAGTTTGAATTAGGTTTAGGGTTAGCATTAGGGTTAGGGTTAGGTTTAGGATTAGTGTTTCAGTTAGGCTTAGTGTTAGGGTTAGGGTTTGGGTACGGGTTAGGTTTAGGGTTAGGGTTAGGGTTTGATTTAGGGTTAGGGTTAAGGTTAGGGTTAGTGTTAGGGTTTGGGTTAGGGTTAGAGTTAGGGTTAGGGTTAGGGTTAGGGTTAGGTTTAGGGTTAGCATTAGGGTTAGGATTAGGTTTAGAGTTAGGGTTTGGGTTAGGGTTAGGGTTAGGTTTAGGGTTAGGTTTATGGTTTGGTTTAGGGTTATGGTTAGGGTTAGGGTTTGGGTGAGGGTTAGGGTTAGGGTTAGGGTTAGGGTTTGTGTTAAGATTAGGGTTTGGGTTTGGGTTAGGTTAGGGTTTGGGTTACAGTTAGGGTTAGGGTTAGGGTTTGGGTTTGGTTTAGTGTTAGGGTTAGGTTAGGGTTTAGGTTAGAGTTAGGGTTAGGGTGAGGTGTTGGATTAGGGTTACGGTTAGAGTTAGGGTTAGGATTAGGGTTAGGGTTAGGGTTCCGATTAGAGTTAGGTTTAGAGTTTGGGTTTGGGTAAGGGTTAAGGTTAGGGTTAGGGTTAGGGTTAGGGTTAGGGTTAGGACTAGGATTAGGGTTAGGGTTAGGGTTAGGATTAGGGTTACGGTTAGGGTTAAGGTTAGGTTTTCGGTTTGGGTTATGTTTTGGGTTAGGTTTAGGGTTAGGGTTAGGGTTAGGGTTAGGGTTAAGGTTAGGATTAGGGTTAGGGTTAGGGTTAGGGTTAGGGTTAGGGTTAGGGTTAGGGTTAGGGTTATTATTTGGGTTATGGTTTGGGTTTGTGTTAGGGTTAGGGTTTGGGTTAGTGTTAGAGTTAGGGTTTGAGTTAGGGTTAGGTTTAGGGTTAGGTTAGTGTTTGGGTTAGAGATAGGGTTAGGGTTAGGGTTTGGGTTTGGTTTAGAGTTAGGGTTAGGTTAGGGTTTGGGTTAGGGTTAGTGTTAGGGTTCGGGTTAGGATTTGGGTTAGGGTTAGGGTTAGAGTCGGATTTGGGTTAGAGTTATGGTGAAGGTTAGGGGTTGGGTTAGGGTTAGGGTTACGGTTAGGATTAGGGTTACGGTTAGGATTAGGGTTAGGGTTAGTGTTTGGATTATGGTTAGTTTTAGGGTTTGGGTTTGGGTAAGGGTAAGGGTTAGGGTTAGGGTTTGGAGTAGGGTTAGGTTTAGGTTTTCGGTTAGGGTTAATGTTAGGGTTAGGGTTAGGGTTAGGGTTTGGTTTAGGGTTAAGGTTAGGGTTAGGGTTTAGTTTAGGGTTAGGGTTAGGGTTAGGGTTTGGGTTAGGGTTATGGTTGGGGTTCGGGTTTGGGTTAGGGTTAGGGTTAGGGTTAGGGTTAGAGTTAGGGTTAGGGATAGGGTTTGGGTTAGGCTTAAGTTTGAATTTGGGTTAGTGTTAGGGCTAGGGTTAGTGTAAAGTTTATGGTTTGGATTTGGGTTAGGGTTAGGTTTTGAGTTACGATTAGGGTAAAGTTTAGGGTTTAGGTTTGGGTTAGATTTATGGTTAGGGTTTGGGTTAAGTTTAGGGTTAGGTTTAGGGTTAGGGTTTGGGTTAGGTTTAGGGTTAGGTTTAGGGTTAGGGTTAGGGTTCCGATTAGAGTTAGGTTTAGAGTTTGGGTTTGGGTAAGGGTTAAGGTTAGGTTTAGGGTTAGGGTTAGGGTTAGAGTTAGGACTAGGATTAGGGCTAGGGTTAGGGTTAGGATTAGGGTTAGGTTTTGGTTTTAGGTTTGGGTTATGGTTAGGGTAAGTGTTAGGGTTAGGGTTTAGGGTTAGGGTTAGGTTTAAGGTTATGGTTTCGGTTTGGGTTAAGTTTTGGGTTAGGTTTAGGGTTAGGGTTAGGGTTTGAGTTGGAATTAGGTTTAGGGTTAGCATTAGGGTTAGGGTTAGGGTTACGATTAGTGTTTGAGTTAGGGTTAGGGTTACGGTTAGGGTTAGGGTTTTTGTTAGGGTTTGGGTTAGGGTTAGGGTTAAGACTAGGGTTAGTGTTAGGGTTAGGTTTAGGGTTAGCATTAGGGCTAGTATTAGGGTTAGGGTTACGGTTTGGTTTAGGGTTAGGGTTAGGGTTAGGGTTAGGGTTAGGGTTTGGGTTAGGGTTAGGGTTAGGGTTAGAGTTAGGGTTATGGTTAGGTTTAGCATTAGGGTTAGGGTTGGGTTATGGTTAGGGTTAGCTTTAGGGTTAGGGTTAGGGTTTGGGTTTGGTTTAGGGTTTGGGTTAGGGTTAGGCTTTGGGTTAGGGTTAGGGTTAGGGTTCGGGTTAGGATTTGGGTTAGGGTTAGGATTAGAGTCGGATTTGGGTTAGAGTTATGGTGAGGGTTAGGGGTTGGTTTAGGGTTAGGGTTACGGTTAGGGTTAGGGTTATGGTTTGGGTTAGGATTAGGGTTAGGGTTAGGGTTCCGGTTAGGGTTACGGTTTGGGTTTCGGTTATGTTTTGGGTTAGGTTTAGGGTTAGGGTTAGGGTTTGGGTTCGGGTTAGGATTAGGGTTAGGGTTTGAGTTTGAATTAGGTTTAGGGTTAGCATTAGGGTTAGGGTTCGGTTTAGTATAAGTGTTTCAGTTAGGGTTAGGGTTAGGGTTAGGGTTAGGGTTTGGGTTCGGGTTAGTGTTAGGGTTAGGGTTTGATTTAGGGTTAAGGTTAGGGTTAGGGTTAGTGTTAGGTTTTGGGTTAGGGTTACGGTTAGGAGTAGGTTTAGTGTTAGGTTTAGGTTTAGGGTTAGCATTAGGGTTACGTTTCGCGTTAGGGTTAGGGTTTGGGTTAGGGTTAGGGTTAGGGTTAGGGTTAGGGTTTGGGTTAGGGTTAGGTTTAGGGTTAGCGTTAGGGTCTGGTTAGGGTTAGGGTTAGGATTAGGGTTAGAGTTTGTGTTAAGATCAGGGTTTGGGTTTGGGTTAGGGTTAGGGTTAGGGTTAGGGTTTCGGTTTGGGTTATGTTTTGGGTTAGGTTTAGGGTTAGGGTTAGGGTTTGGGTTCGGGTTAGGAATAGGGTTATGGTTTGAGTTTGAATTAGGTTTAGGGTTAGCATTAGGGTTAGGGTTAGGTTTAGGATTAGTGTTTCAGTTAGGCTTAGTGTTAGGGTTAGGGTTTGGGTACGGGTTAGGTTTAGGGTTAGGGTTAGGGTTTGATTTATGGTTAGGGTTAAGGTTAGGGTTACTGTTAGGGTTTGGGTTAGGGTTAGGGTTAGGAATAGGGTTAGTGATAGGGTTAGGTTTAGGGTTAGCATTAGGGTTAGGATTAGGTTTAGAGTTAGGGTTTGGGTTAGGGTTAGGGTTAGGTTTAGGGTTAGGTTTATGGTTTGGTTTAGGGTTATGGTTAGGGTTAGGGTTTGGGTGAGGGTTAGGGTTAGGGTTTGTGTTAAGATTAGGGTTTGGGTTTGGGTTAGGTTAGGGTTTGGGTTACAGTTAGGGTTAGGGTTAGGGTTTGGGTTTGGTTTAGTGTTAGGGTTAGGTTAGGGTTTAGGTTAGAGTTAGGGTTAGGGTGAGGTGTTGGATTAGGGTTATGGTTAGGGTTAGGGTTAGGATTAGGGTTAGGGTTAGGGTTCCGATTAGAGTTAGGTTTAGAGTTTGGGTTTGGGTAAGGGTTAAGGTTAGGGTTAGGGTTAGGGTTAGGGTTAGGACTAGGATTAGGGTTAGGGTTAGGGTTAGGATTAGGGTTACGGTTAGGGTTAAGGTTAGGTTTTCGGTTTGGGTTATGTTTTGGGTTAGGTTTAGGGTTAGGGTTAGGGTTAGGGTTAGGGTTAAGGTTAGGATTATGGTTAGGGTTTGAGTTTGAATTAGGTTTAGGGTTAGCATGAGGGTTAGGGTTAGATTTAGGATAAGTGTTTCAGTTAGGGTTTGGGTTAGGGTTAGGGTTAGGGTTAGGGTTTGGGTTAGGGTTAGGGTTAGGGTTAGGTTTTGGGTTAGGGTTAGGGTTAGGGTTAGGACTAGGATTAGGGTTATGGTTAGGGTTAGGGTTAGGATTAGGGTTAGGGTTAGGGTTCCGATTAGAGTTAGGTTTAGAGTTTGGGTTTGGGTAAGGGTTAAGGTTAGGTTTAGGGTTAGGGTTAGGGTTAGGGTTAGGACTAGGATTAGGGCTAGGGTTAGGGTTAGGATTAGTGTTAGGTTTTGGTTTTAGGTTTGGGTTATGGTTAGGGTAAGTGTTAGGGTTAGGGTTTAGGGTTAGGGTTAGGTTTAAGGTTATGGTTTCGGTTTGGGTTATGTTTTGGGTTAGGTTTAGGGTTAGGGTTAGGGATTGAGTTGGAATTAGGTTTAGGGTTAGCATTAGGGTTAGGGTTAGGGTTAGGATTAGTGTTTCAGTTAGGGTTAGGGTTAGGGTTAGGGTTAGGATTTGGGTTCGGGTTAGGGTTAGGGTTAGGTTTAGGTTTTGATTTAGGGTTAGGGTTAGGGTTAGGGTTTTTGTTAGGGTTTGGGTTAGGGTTCGGGTTAAGACTAGGGTTAGTGTTAGGGTTAGGTTTCGGGTTAGCATTAGGGCTAGTATTAAGGTTAGGGTTATGGTTTGGGTTAGGGTTAGGGTTAGGTTTAGGGTTAGGGTTAGGGTTTGGGTTAGGGTTAGGGTTAGGGTTAGAGTTAGGGTTATGGTTAGGTTTAGCATTAGGGTTAGGTTTAGGGTTATGGTTAGGGTTAGCTTTAGGGTTAGGGTTAGGGTTTGGGTTTGGGTTAGGGTTTTGGTTAGGGTTAGGCTTTGGGTTAGGATTAGGGTTAATGTTCGGGTTAGGATTTGGGTTAGGGTTAGGGTTAGAGTCGGATTTGGGTTAGAGTTATGGTGAGGGTTAGGGGTTGGTTTAGGGTTAGGGTTACGGTTAGGTTTAGGGTTATGGTTTGGGTTAGGATTAGGGTTAGGGTTAGGGTTAGGGTTACGGTTTCGGTTTCAGTTATGTTTTGGGTTAGTTTTAGGGTTAGGGTTAGGGTTTGGGTTGGGTTAGGATTAGGGTTAGGGTTTGAGTTTGAATTAGGTTTAGGGTTAGCATTAGGGTTAGGGTTAGGTTTAGTATAAGTGTTTCAGTTAGGGTTAGGTTTAGGGTTAGGGTTTGGGTTCGGGTTAGGGTTAGGGTTAGGGTTTGATTTAGGGTTAAGGTTAGGGTTAGGGTTAGTGTTAGGGTTTGGGTTAGGGTTACGGTTAGGAGTAAGTTTAGTGTTAGGGTTAGGTTTAGGGTCAGCATTAGGGTTACGATTCACGTTAGGGTTAGGGTTTGGGTTAGGGTTAGTTTTAGGGTTAGTGTTAGGGTTTGGGTTAGGGTTAGGTTTAGGGTTAGTGATAGGTTCTGGTTAGGGTTAGGGTTAGGATTAGGGTTAGGGTTTGTGTTAAGATCAGGGTTTGGGTTTGGGTTAGGGTTACGGTTAGGGTTAGGGTTAGAATTAGGGTTAGGGTTAAGGTTAGGGTTAGGGTTAGGGTTAGTGTTAGTGTTATTATTTGGGTTAGGGTTAGGGTTAGCGTTTGGGTTAGTGTTAGAGTTAGGGTTTGAGTTAGGGTTAGGTATAGGGTTAGGTTACGGTTTGGGTTAGAGTTAGGGTTAGGGTTAGGTTTGGGTTTGGTTTACAGTTAGGGTTAGTTTTGGGTTTGGGTTAGAGTTAGTGTTAGGGTGAGGTGTTGGATTAGTGTTATGGTTAGGGTTAGGGTTAGGATTAGGGTTAGGGTTAGGGTTCCGATTAGAGTTTTTTAGAGTTTGGGTTTTGTAAGGGTTAAGGTTAGGGTTAGGGTTAGGGTTAGGGTTATTACTTGGATTAGGGTTAGGGTTAGGGTTAGGATTATGGTTAGGGTTTGGATTTAGGTTTGGGTTACGTTTAGGGTAAGTGTTAGGGTTAGGGTTTCGGGTTAGGGTTAGGGTTAGGGTTTGGGTTAGGGTTATGGTTGGGGTTCGGGTTTGGGTTAGGGTTAGGGTTAGGGTTAGGATTAGGGTTAGGGTTTGGGTTAGGGTTAGGCTTAGGTTTGAATTTGGGTTAGTGTTAGGGCTAGGGTTAGTGTAAAGTTTATGGTTTGGATTTGGCTTAGGGTTAGGTTTTGAGTTACGATTAGGGTAAAGCTTAGGGTTTAGGTTTGCTTTAGGTTTATGGTTAGGGTTTGGGTTAAGTTTAGGGTTAGGTTTAGGGTTAGGGTTTGGGTTAGGTTTAGGGTTAGGATGAGGGTTAGGGTTAGGGTTCCGATTAGAGTTAGGTTTAGAGTTTGGGTTTGGGTAAGGGTTAAGGTTAGGTTTAGGGTTAAGGTTAGAGATAGGGTTAGGACTAGGATTAGGGCTAGGGTTAGGGTTAGGATTAGGGTTAGGTTTTGGTTTTAGGTTTGGATTATGGTTAGGGTAAGTGTTAGGGTTAGGGTTTAGGGTTAGGGTTAGGTTTAAGGTTATGGTTTCGGTTTGGGTTATGTTTTGGGTTAGGTTTAGGGTTAGGGTTAGGGTTTGAGTTGGAATTAGGTTTAGGGTTAGCATTATGGTTAGGGTTAGGGTTAGGATTAGTGTTTCAGTTAGGGTTAGGGTTAGGGTTAGGGTTAGGGTTTGGGTTCGGGTTAGGGTTAGGGTTAGGTTTAGGTTTTGATTTAGGGTTAGGGTTAGGGTTAGGGTTTTTGTTAGGGTTTGGGTTAGGGTTAGGGTTAAGACTAGGGTTAGTGTTAGGGTTAGGTTTAGGGTTAGCATTAGGGCTAGTATTAGGGTTAGGGTTACGGTTTGGGTTAGGGTTAGGGTTAGGGTTAGGGTTAGGGTTAGGGTTTGGGTTAGGGTTAGGGTTAGGGTTAGAGTTAGGGTTATGGTTAGGTTTAGCATTAGGGTTAGGGTTAGGGTTATGGTTAGGGTTAGCTTTAGGGTTAGGGTCAGGGTTTGGGTTTGGGTTAGGGTTTGGGTTAGGTTTAGGCTTTGGGTTAGGGTTAGGGTTAGGGTTCGGGTTAGGATTTGGGTTAGGGTTAGGGTTAGAGTCGGATTTGGGTTAGAGTTATGGTGAGGGTTAGGGGTTGGTTTAGGGTTAGGGTTACGGTTAGGGTTAGGGTTATGGTTTGGGTTAGGATTAGGGTTAGGGTTAGGGTTAGGGTTACGGTTTCGGTTTCGGTTATATTTTGGGTTAGTTTTAGGGTTAGGGTTAGGGTTTGGGTTGGGTTAGGATTAGGGTTAGGGTTTGAGTTTGAATTAGGTTTAGGGTTAGCATTAGGGTTAGGGTTCGGTTTAGTATAAGTGTTTCAGTTAGGGTTAGGGTTAGGGTTAGGGTTTGGGTTCGGGTTAGGGTTAGGGTTAGGGTTTAATTTAGGGTTAAGATTAGGGTTAGGGTTAGTGTTAGGGTTTGGGTTAGGGTTACGGTTAGGAGTAGGTTTAGTGTTAGGGTTAGGTTTAGGGTTAGCATTAGGGTTACGATTCGCGTTAGGGTTAGGGTTTGGGTTAGGGTTAGCGTTAGGGTTAGGGTTAGGGTTTGGGTTAGGGTTAGGTTTAGGGTTAGGGTTAGGGTCTGGTTAGGGTTAGGGTTAGGATTAGGGTTAGGGTTTGTGTTAAGATCAGGGTTTGGGTTTGGGTTAGGGTTAGGGTTAGGGTTAGGGTTTCGGTTTTGGTTATGTTTTGGGTTAGGTTTAGGGTTAGGGTTAGGGTTTGGGTTAGGGTTAGGTTTAGGACTAGGATTAGGGTTAGGGTTAGTGTTAGGTTTAGGGTTAGGGTTTGGGTTTAGGTTTGGGTTATGGTTAGGGTTAGTGTTAGGGTTAGGTTTTAGGGTTAGGTTTAGGGTTAGGGTTAGGGTTTCGGTTTGGGTTATGTTTTGGGTTAGGTTTAGGGTTAGGGTTAGGGTTAGGAATAGGGTTATGGTTTGAGTTTGAATTAGGTTTAGGATTAGCATTAGGGTTAGGGTTAGGTTTAGGATTAGTGTTTCAGTTAGGCTTAGTGTTAGGGTTCGGGTTGGGGTAGGGGTTAGGTTTAGGGTTGGGTTTAGGGTTTGATTTAGGGTTAGGGTTAAGGTTAGGGTTAGTGTTAGGGTTTGGGTTAGGGTTAGGTTTAGGGTTTGAGTTAGGGTTAGGGTTAGGTTTAGGGTTAGCATTAGGGTTAGGATTAGGTTTAGAGTTAGGGTTTGGGTTAGGGTTAGGGTTAGGTTTAGGGTTAGGTTTATGGTTTGGTTTAGGGTTATGGTTAGGGTTAGGGTTTGGGTGAGGGTTAGGGTTAGGGTTAGGGTTAGGGTTAGGGTTTGTGTTAAGATTAGGGTTTGGGTTTGGGTTAGGTTAGGGTTTGGGTTACAGTTAGGGTTAGGGTTAGGGTTTGGGTTTGGTTTAGTGTTAGGGTTAGGTTAGGGTTTAGGTAAGAGTTAGGGGTAGGGTGAGGTGTTGGATTAGGGTTAGGGTTAGGGTTAGGGTTAGGAGTAGGGTTAGGGTTAGGGTTCCGAGTAGAGTTAGGTTTAGAGTTTGGGTTTGGGTAAGGGTTAAGGTTAGGGTTAGGGTTAGGGTTAGGGTTAGGACTAGGATTAGGGTTAGGGTTAGGGTTAGGATTAGGGTTACGGTTAGGGTTAAGGTTAGGTTTTCGGTTTGGGTTATGTTTTGGGTTAGGTTTAGGGTTAGGGTTAGGGTTAGGGTTAGGGTTAAGGTTAGGATTAGGGTTAGGGTTAGGTTTAGGGTTAGGGTTAGGGTTAGGGTTAGGGTTATTTTTTGGGTTATGGTTTGGGTTAGTGTTAGGGTTAGGGTTTGGGTTAGTGTTAGAGTTAGGGTTTGAGTTAGGGTTAGGTTTAGGGTTAGGTTAGTGTTTGGGTTAGAGATAGGGTTAGGGTTAGGGTTTGGGTTTGGTTTAGAGTTAGGGTTAGGTTAGGGTTTGGGTTAGGGTTAGTGTTAGGGTTCGGGTTAGGATTTGGGTTAGGGTTAGGGTTAGAGTCGGATTTGGGTTAGAGTTATGGTGAAGGTTAGGGGTTGGGTTAGGGTTAGGGTTACGGTTAGGATTAGGGTTACGGTTAGGATTAGGGTTAGGGTTAGTGTTTGGATTATGGTTAGTTTTAGGGTTTGGGTTTGGGTAAGGGTAAGGGTTAGGGTTAGGGTTTGGAGTAGGGTTAGGTTTAGGTTTTCGGTTAGGGTTAATGTTAGGGTTAGGGTTAGGGTTAGGGTTTGGTTTAGGGTTAAGGTTAGGTTTAGGGTTTAGTTTAGGGTTAGGGTTAGGGTTAGGGTTTGGGTTAGGGTTATGGTTGGGGTTCGGGTTTGGGTTAGGGTTAGGGTTAGGGTTAGGATTAGGGTTAGGGTTTGGGTTAGGGTTAGGCTTAGGTTTGAATTTGGGTTAGTGTTAGGGCTAGGGTTAGTGTAAAGTTTATGGTTTGGATTTGGGTTAGGGTTAGGTTTTGAGTTACGATTAGGGTAAAGTTTAGGGTTTAGGTTTGGGTTAGGTTTATGGTTAGGGTTTGGGTTAAGTTTAGGGTTAGGTTTAGGGTTAGGGTTTGGGTTAGGTTTAGGGTTAGGATGAGGGTTAGGGTTAGGGTTCCGATTAGAGTTAGGTTTAGAGTTTGGGTTTGGGTAAGGGTTAAGGTTAGGTTTAGGGTTAGGGTTAGGGTTAGGGTTAGGACTAGGATTAGGGCTAGGGTTAGGGTTAGGATTAGGGTTAGGTTTTGGTTTTAGGTTTGGATTATGGTTAGGGTAAGTGTTAGGGTTAGGGTTTAGGGTTAGGGTTAGGTTTAAGGTTATGGTTTCGGTTTGGGTTATGTTTTGGGTTAGGTTTAGGGTTAGGGTTAGGGTTTGAGTTGGAATTAGGTTTAGGGTTAGCATTATGGTTAGGGTTAGGGTTAGGATTAGTGTTTCAGTTAGGGTTAGGGTTAGGGTTAGGGTTAGGGTTTGGGTTCGGGTTAGGGTTAGGGTTAGGTTTAGGTTTTGATTTAGGGTTAGGTTTAGGGTTAGGGTTTTTGTTAGGGTTTGGGTTAGGGTTAGGGTTAAGACTAGGGTTAGTGTTAGGGTTAGGTTTAGGGTTAGCATTAGGGCTAGTATTAGGGTTAGGGTTACGGTTTGGGTTAGGGTTAGGGTTAGGGTTAGGGTTAGGGTTAGGGTTTGGGTTAGGGTTAGGGTTAGGGTTAGAGTTAGGGTTATGGTTAGGTTTAGCATTAGGGTTAGGGTTAGGGTTATGGTTAGGGTTAGCTTTAGGGTTAGGGTCAGGGTTTGGGTTTGGGTTAGGGTTTGGGTTAGGGTTAGGCTTTGGGTTAGGGTTAGGGTTAGGGTTCGGGTTAGGATTTGGGTTAGGGTTAGGGTTAGAGTCGGATTTGGGTTAGAGTTATGGTGAGGGTTAGGGGTTGGTTTAGGGTTAGGGTTACGGTTAGGGTTAGGGTTATGGTTTGGGTTAGGATTAGGGTTAGGGTTAGGGTTAGGGTTACGGTTTCGGTTTCGGTTATATTTTGGGTTAGTTTTAGGGTTAGGGTTAGGGTTTGGGTTGGGTTAGGGTTAGGGTTAGGGTTTGAGTTTGAATTAGGTTTAGGGTTAGCATTAGGCTTAGGGTTCGGTTTAGTATAAGTGTTTCAGTTAGGGTTAGGGTTAGGGTTAGGGTTTGGGTTCGGGTTAGGGGTAGGGTTAGGGTTTAATTTAGGGTTAAGATTAGGGTTAGGGTTAGTGTTAGGGTTTGGGTTAGGGTTACGGTTAGGAGTAGGTTTAGTCTTAGGGTTAGGTTTAGGGTTAGCATTAGGGTTACGATTCGCGTTAGGGTTAGGGTTTGGGTTAGGGTTAGGGTTAGGGTTAGGGTTAGGGTTTGGGTTAGGGTTAGGTTTAGGGTTAGGGTTAGGGTCTGGTTAGGGTTAGGGTTAGGATTAGGGTTAGGGTTTGTGTTAAGATCAGGGTTTGGGTTTGGGTTAGGGTTAGGGTTAGGGTTAGGGTTTCGGTTTTGGTTATGTTTTGGGTTAGGTTTAGGGTTAGGGTTAGGGTTTGGGTTAGGGTTAGGTTTAGGACTAGGATTAGGGTTAGGGTTAGTGTTAGGTTTAGGGTTAGGGTTTGGGTTTAGGTTTGGGTTATGGTTAGGGTTAGTGTTAGGGTTAGGTTTTAGGGTTAGGTTTAGGGTTAGGGTTAGGGTTTCGGTTTGGGTTATGTTTTGGGTTAGGTTTAGGGTTAGGGTTAGGGTTTGGGTTCGGGTTAGGAATAGGGTTATGGTTTGAGTTTGAATTAGGTTTAGGGTTAGCATTAGGGTTAGGGTTAGGTTTAGGATTAGTGTTTCAGTTAGGCTTAGTGTTAGGGTTAGGGTTTGGGTACGGGTTAGGTTTAGGGTTAGGTTTAGGGTTTGATTTAGGGTTAGGGTTAAGGTTAGGGTTAGTGTTAGGGTTTGGGTTAGGGTTAGAGTTAGGGTTAGGGTTAGGGTTAGGTTTAGGGTTAGCATTAGGGTTAGGATTAGGTTTAGAGTTAGGGTTTGGTTTAGGGTTATGGTTAGGGTTAGGGTTTGGGTGAGGGTTAGGGTTAGGGTTAGGGTTAGGGTTAGGGTTTGTGTTAAGATTAGGGTTTGGGTTTGGGTTAGGTTAGGGTTTGGGTTACAGTTAGGGTTAGGGTTAGGGTTTGGGTTTGGTTTAGTGTTAGGGTTAGGTTAGGGTTTAGGTAAGAGTTAGGGTTAGGGTGAGGTGTTGGATTAGGGTTAGGGTTAGGGTTAGGGTTAGGATTAGGGTTAGGGTTAGGGTTCCGATTAGAGTTAGGTTTAGAGTTTGGGTTTGGGTAAGGGTTAAGGTTAGGGTTAGGGTTAGGGTTAGGGTTAGGACTAGGATTAGGGTTAGGGTTAGGGTTAGGATTAGGGTTACGGTTAGGGTTAAGGTTAGGTTTTCGGTTTGGGATATGTTTTGGGTTAGGTTTAGGGTTAGGGTTAGGGTTAGGGTTAGGGTTAAGGTTAGGATTAGGGTTAGGGTTAGGTTTAGGGTTAGGGTTAGGGTTAGGGTTAGGGTTATTTTTTGGGTTATGGTTTGGGTTAGTGTTAGGGTTAGGGTTTGGGTTAGTGTTAGAGTTAGGGTTTGAGTTAGGGTTAGGTTTAGGGTTAGGTTAGTGTTTGGGTTAGAGATAGGGTTAGGGTTAGGGTTTGGGTTTGGTTTAGAGTTAGGGTTAGGTTAGGGTTTGGGTTAGGGTTAGTGTTAGGGTTCGGGTTAGGATTTGGGTTAGGGTTAGGGTTAGAGTCGGATTTGGGTTAGAGTTGTGGTGAAGGTTAGGGGATGGGTTAGGGTTAGGGTTACGGTTAGGATTAGGGTTACGGTTAGGATTAGGTTTAGGGTTAGTGTTTGGATTATGGTTAGTTTTAGGGTTTGGGTTTGGGTAAGGGTAAGGGTTAGGGTTAGGGTTTGGAGTAGGGTTAGGTTTAGGTTTTCGGTTAGGGTTAATGTTAGGGTTAGGGTTAGGGTTAGGGTTTGGTTTAGGGTTAAGGTTAGGGTTAGGGTTTAGTTTAGGGTTAGGGTTAGGGTTAGGGTTTGGGTTAGGGTTATGGTTGGGGTTCGGGTTTGGGTTAGGGTTAGGGTTAGGGTTAGGGTTAGGATTAGGGTTAGGGTTTGGGTTAGGGTTAGGCTTAGGTTTGAATTTGGGTTAGTGTTAGGGCTAGGGTTAGTGTAAAGTTTATGGTTTGGATTTGGGTTAGGGTTAGGTTTTGAGTTACGATTAGGGTAAAGTTTAGGGTTTAGGTTTGGGTTAGGTTTATGGTTAGGGTTTGGGTTAAGTTTAGGGTTAGGTTTAGGGTTAGGGTTTGGGTTAGGTTTAGGGTTAGGTTTAGGGTTAGGGTTAGGGTTCCGATTAGAGTTAGGTTTAGAGTTTGGGTTTGGGTAAGGGTTAAGGTTAGGTTTAGGGTTAGGGTTAGGGTTAGAGTTAGGACTAGGATTAGGGCTAGGGTTAGGGTTAGGATTAGGGTTAGGTTTTGGTTTTAGGTTTGGGTTATGGTTAGGGTAAGTGTTAGGGTTAGGGTTTAGGGTTAGGGTTAGGTTTAAGGTTATGGTTTCGGTTTGGGTTATGTTTTGGGTTAGGTTTAGGGTTAGGGTTAGGGTTTGAGTTGGAATTAGGTTTAGGGTTAGCATTAGGGTTAGGGTTAGGGTTACGATTAGTGTTTCAGTTAGGGTTAGGGTTAGGGTTAGGGTTAGGGTTTTTGTTAGGGTTTGGGTTAGGGTTAGGGTTAAGACTAGGGTTAGTGTTAGGGTTAGGTTTAGGGTTAGCATTAGGGTTAGTATTAGGGTTAGGGTTACGGTTTGGTTTAGGGTTAGGGTTAGGGTTAGGGTTAGGGTTAGGGTTTGGGTTAGGGTTAGGGTTAGGGTTAGAGTTAGGGTTATGGTTAGGTTTAGCATTAGGGTTAGGGTTGGGTTATGGTTAAGGTTAGCTTTAGGGTTAGGGTTAGGGTTTGGGTTTGGGTTAGGGTTTGGGTTAGGGTTAGGCTTTGGGTTAGGGTTAGGGTTAGGGTTCGGGTTAGGATTTGGGTTAGGGTTAGGGTTAGAGTCGGATTTGGGTTAGAGTTATGGTGAGGGTTAGGGGTTGGTTTAGGGTTAGGGTTACGGTTAGGGTTAGGGTTATGGTTTGGGTTAGGATTAGGGTTAGGGTTAGGGTTAGGGTTACGGTTTCGGTTTCGGTTATGTTTTGGGTTAGTTTTAGGGTTAGGGTTAGGGTTTGGGTTCGGTTAGGATTAGGGTTAGGGTTTGAGTTTGAATTAGGTTTAGGGTTAGCATTAGGGTTAGGGTTCGGTTTAGTATAAGTGTTTCAGTTAGGGTTAGGGTTAGGGTTAGGGTTAGGGTTTGGGTTCGGGTTAGTGTTAGGGTTAGGGTTTGATTTAGGGTTAAGGTTAGGGTTAGGGTTAGTGTTAGGGTTTGGGTTAGGGTTACGGTTAGGAGTAGGTTTAGTGTTAGGGTTAGGTTTAGGGTTAGCATTAGGGTTACGTTTCGCGTTAGGGTTAGGGTTTGGGTTAGGGTTAGGGTTAGGGTTAGGGTTAGGGTTTGGGTTAGGGTTAGGTTTAGGGTTAGGGTTAGGGTCTGGTTAGGGTTAGGGTTAGGATTAGGGTTAGAGTTTGTGTTAAGATCAGGGTTTGGGTTTGGGTTAGGGTTAGGGTTAGGGTTAGGGTTTCGGTTTGGGTTATGTTTTGGGTTAGGTTTAGGGTTAGGGTTAGGGTTTGGGTTCGGGTTAGGAATAGGGTTATGGTTTGAGTTTGAATTAGGTTTAGGGTTAGCATTAGGGTTAGGGTTAGGTTTAGGATTAGTGTTTCAGTTAGGCTTAGTGTTAGGGTTAGGGTTTGGGTACGGGTTACGTTTAGGGTTAGGGTTAGGGTTTGATTTATGGTTAGGGTTAAGGTTAGGGTTACTGTTAGGGTTTGGGTTAGGGTTAGGGTTAGGAATAGGGTTAGTGATAGGGTTAGGTTTAGGGTTAGCATTAGGGTTAGGATTAGGTTTAGAGTTAGGGTTTGGGTTAGGGTTAGGGTTAGGTTTAGGGTTAGGTTTATGGTTTGGTTTAGGGTTATGGTTAGGGTTAGGGTTTGGGTGAGGGTTAGGGTTAGGGTTAGGGTTAGGGTTTGTGTTAAGATTAGGGTTTGGGTTTGGGTTAGGTTAGGGTTTGGGTTACAGTTAGGGTTAGGGTTAGGGTTTGGGTTTGGTTTAGTGTTAGGGTTAGGTTAGGGTTTAGGTTAGAGTTAGGGTTAGGGTGAGGTGTTGGATTAGGGTTATGGTTAGGGTTAGGGTTAGGATTAGGGTTAGGGTTAGGGTTCCGATTAGAGTTAGGTTTAGAGTTTGGGTTTGGGTAAGGGTTAAGGTTAGGGTTAGGGTTAGGGTTAGGGTTAGGGTTAGGACTAGGATTAGGGTTAGGGTTAGGGTTAGGATTAGGGTTACGGTTAGCGTTAAGGTTAGGTTTTCGGTTTGGGTTATGTTTTGGGTTAGGTTTAGGGTTAGGGTTAGGGTTAGGGTTAGGGTTAAGGTTAGGATTAGGGTTAGGGTTTGAGTTTGAATTAGGTTTAGGGTTAGCATGAGGGTTAGGGTTAGATTTAGGATAAGTGTTTCAGTTAGGGTTTGGGTTAGGGTTAGGGTTAGGCTTAGGGTTTGGGTTAGGGTTAGGGTTAGGGTTAGGTTTTGGGTTAGGGTTAGGGTTAGGGTTAGGACTAGGATTAGGGTTATGGTTAGGGTTAGGGTTAGGATTAGGGTTAGGGTTAGGGTTCCGATTAGAGTTAGGTTTAGAGTTTGGGTTTGGGTAAGGGTTAAGGTTAGGTTTAGGGTTAGGGTTAGGGTTAGGGTTAGGACTAGGATTAGGGCTAGGGTTAGGGTTAGGATTAGTGTGAGGTTTTGGTTTTAGGTTTGGGTTATGGTTAGGGTAAGTGTTAGGGTTAGGGTTTAGGGTTAGGGTTAGGTTTAAGGTTATGGTTTCGGTTTGGGTTATGTTTTGGGTTAGGTTTAGGGTTAGGGTTAGGGTTTGAGTTGGAATTAGGTTTAGGGTTAGCATTAGGGTTAGGGTTAGGGTTAGGATTAGTGTTTCAGTTAGGGTTAGGGTTAGGGTTAGGTTTAGGATTTGGGTTCGGGTTAGGGTTAGGGTTAGGTTTAGGTTTTGATTTAGGGTTAGGGTTAGGGTTAGGGTTTTTGTTAGGGTTTGGGTTAGGGTTCGGGTTAAGACTAGGGTTAGTGTTAGGGTTAGGTTTCGGGTTAGCATTAGGGCTAGTATTAAGGTTAGGGTTATGGTTTGGGTTAGGGTTAGGGTTAGGTTTAGGGTTAGGGTTAGGGTTTGGGTTAGGGTTAGGGTTAGGGTTAGAGTTAGGGTTATGGTTAGGTTTAGCATTAGGGTTAGGTTTAGGGTTATGGTTAGGGTTAGCTTTAGGGTTAGGGTTAGGGTTTGGGTTTGGGTTAGGGTTTTGGTTAGGGTTAGGCTTTGGGTTAGGATTAGGGTTAATGTTCGGGTTAGGATTTGGGTTAGGGTTAGGGTTAGAGTCGGATTTGGGTTAGAGTTATGGTGAGGGTTAGGGGTTGGTTTAGGGTTAGGGTTACGGTTAGGTTTAGGGTTATGGTTTGGGTTAGGATTAGGGTTAGGGTTAGGGTTAGGGTTACGGTTTCGGTTTCAGTTATGTTTTGGGTTAGTTTTAGGGTTAGGGTTAGGGTTTGGGTTGGGTTAGGATTAGGGTTAGGGTTTGAGTTTGAATTAGGTTTAGGGTTAGCATTAGGGTTAGGGTTAGGTTTAGTATAAGTGTTTCAGTTAGGGTTAGGTTTAGGGTTAGGGTTTGGGTTCGGGTTAGGGTTAGGGTTAGGGTTTGATTTAGGGTTAAGGTTAGGGTTAGGGTTAGTGTTAGGGTTTGGGTTAGGGTTACGGTTAGGAGTAGGTTTAGTGTTAGGGTTAGGTTTAGGGTTAGCATTAGGGTTACGATTCACGTTAGGGTTAGGGTTTGGGTTAGAGTTAGTTTTAGGGTTAGTGTTAGGGTTTGGGTTAGGGTTAGGTTTAGGG
>JAJHUQ010000032.1:14120000-14135000 GCA_035773235.1 Eospalax fontanierii
GGGTTTGGCTTAGGTTAAGGTTAGGGTTACAGTTAGGGTTAGGGTTAGGGTTTGGGTTTGGTTTAGTGTTAGGGTTAGGTTATGGTTTGGGTTAGAGTTAGGGTTAGGGTGAGGTATTGGATGAGGGTTATGGTTAGGGTTAGGGTTAGGGTTAGGGTTCCAATTAGAGTTAGGTTTAGAGTTTGGGTTTGGGTAAGGGTTAAGGTTAGGGTTAGGGTTACGGTTAGGGTTAGGACTAGGATTAGGGTTAGGGTTAGGGTTAGGATTAGGGTTACGGTTAGGGTTAGGGTTAGGTTTTCGCTTTGGGGTATGTTTTGGTTTAGGTTTATAGTTAGGATTAGGGTTAGGGTTAGGGTTAAGGTTAGGATTAGGGTTAGGGTTTGAGTTTGAATTATGTTTAGGGTTAAGGTTAGGGTTAGGGTTAGTGTTAGGGTTTGGGTTAGGGTTAGGGTTAGGAGTAGGGTTAGTTTTAGGGTTAGGTTTAGGGTTAGCATTAGGGTTAGGATTAGCGTTAGGGTTTGGGTTAGGGTTAGGTTTAGGGTTAGGATTAGGTTTTGGGTTAGGGTTAGGGTTAGGGTTAGGGTTAGGGTTAGGGTTAGGATTAGGGTTAGGGTTTGTGTTAAGATTAGGGTTTGGGTTTGGGTTAGGGTTAGGATTAGGGTTAGGGTTAAGGTTAGGGTTAGGGTTTGGTTTAGGGTTAGGGTTAGGGTAAGCGTTTGGGTTAGGGTTAGGGTTAGGGTTAGGGTTTGGTTTAGGGTTAGGGTTAGGGTTAGGGTTAGGGTTAGGGTTAGGGTTAGGGTTAGGGTTAGTGTTAGGGTTTGGGTTAGTGTTAGAGTTAGGGGTTAGGGGTTAAGTTTAGGTTTAGGGTTAGGGTTAGGGATTGGTTTAGGGTTAGGGTTCGGTTTAGGGTTAGGTTTAGGTTTTGGGTTAGTGTTAGGGTTAGCGTTTGGGTTAGGGTTAGGGTTAGGGTTAGTGTTAGGGTTACTGTTTGGTTTAGGATTACGGTTAGGTTTAGGTTTTTGGTTAAGTTTCGGGTTAGGGTTATGGTTTGCGTTCGGGTTGGGTTAGTGTTAGGGTTTTAGTTAGGGTTAGGGTTAGGGTTAGGGTTAGGGTTCCGATTAGAGTTAGGTTTAGAGTTTGGGTTTGGGTAAGGGTTAAGGTTAGGGTTAGGGTTAGGGTTAGGGTTAGGGTTAGGGTTAGGACTAGGATTAGGGTTAGGGTTAGTGTTAGGTTTAGGGTTAGGGTTTGGGTTGAGGTTTGGGTTATGGTTAGGGTTAGTGTTAGGGTTAGGTTTTAGGTTTAGGTTTAGGGTTAGGGTTAGGGTTTCGGTTTGGGTTATGTTTTGGGTTAGGTTTAGGGTTAGGGTTAGGGTTTGGGTTCGGGTTAGGAATAGGGTTATGGTTTGAGTTTGAATTAGGTTTAGGGTTAGCATTAGGGTTAGGGTTAGGTTTAGGATTAGTGTTTCAGTTAGGCTTAGTGTTAGGGTTAGGGTTTGGGTACGGGTTAGGTTTAGGGTTAGGGTTAGGGTTTGATTTAGGGTTAGGGTTAAGGTTAGGGTTAGTGTTAGAGTTTGGGTTAGGGTTAGAGTTAGGAATAGGGTTAGTGATAGGGTTAGGTTTAGGGTTAGCATTAGGGTTAGGATTAGGTTTAGGGTTAGGGTTTGGGTTAGGGTTAGGGTTAGGGTTAGGGTTAGGTTTAGGGTTTGGTTTAGGGTTATGGTTAGGGTTAGGGTTTCGGTGAGGGTTAGGATTAGGGTTAGGGTTAGGGTTTGTGTTAAGACTAGGGTTTGGGTTTGGGTTAGGTTAGGGTTTGGGTTACAGTTAGGGTTAGGGTTAGGGTTTGGGTTTGGTTTAGTGTTAGGGTTAGGTTAGGGTTTGGGTTAGAGTTAGGGTTAGGGTGAGGTGTTGGATTAGGGTTATGGTTAGGGTTAGGGTTAGGATTAGGGTTAGGGTTAGGGTTCCGATTAGAGTTAGGTTTAGAGTTTGGGTTTGGGTAAGGGTTAAGGTTAGGGTTAGGGTTAGGGTTAGGGTTATGACTAGGATTAGGGTTAGGGTTAGGGTTAGGATTAGGGTTACGGTTAGGATTAGGGTTAGTGTTTGAGTTTGAATTAGGTTTAGGGTTAGCATTAGGGTTAGGGTTAGATTTAGGATAAGTGTTTCAGTTAGGGTTTGGGTTAGGGTTAGGGTTAGGGTTAGTGTTAGGTTTTGGGTTAGGGTTAGTGTTAGGGTTAGGGTTTGGGTTAGGGTTAGGGTTAGAGTTAGGTTTTGGGTTAGGATTAGGGTTAGGGTTAGGGTTAGGGTTAGGGTTAGGGTTAGGACTAGGATTAGGGTTATGGTTAGGGTTAGGGTTAGGATTAGGGTTAGGGTTAGGGTTCCGATTAGAGTTAGGTTTAGAGTTTGGGTTTGGGTAAGTGTTAAGGTTAGGTTTAGGGTTAGGGTTACGGTTAGGGTTAGGGTTAGGACTAGGATTAGGGCTAGGATTAGGGTTAGGATTAGGGTTAGGGTTTGGTTTTAGCTTTGGGTTATGGTTAGGGTCAGGGTTAGGGTTAGGGTTTAGGGTTAGGGTTAGGTTTAAAGTTAGGGTTTCGGTTTCGGTTATGTTTTGGGTTAGGTTTAGGGTTAGGGTTAGGGTTTGAGTTGGAATTAGGTTTAGGGTTAGCATTAGGGTTAGGGTTAGGTTTAGGATTAGTGTTTCAGTTAGGGTTAGGGTTAGGGTTAGGGTTTGGTTTCGGGTTAGGGTTAGGGTTAGGTTTAGGTTTTGATTTAGGGTTAGAGTTACGGTTAGGTTTTTTGTTAGGTTTTGGGTTAGGGTTAGGGTGAAGACTAGGGTTAGTGTTAGGGTTAGGTTTAGGGTTAGCATTAGGGTTAGGATTAGGGTGAGGCTTACGGTTTGGGTTAGGGTTAGGGTTAGGGTTAGGGTTAGGTTTTCGGTTAGGTTTAGGGTTAGGGTTAGGGTTAGGGTTAGGGTTAGGGTTATGGTTAGGTTTAGCATTAGGGTTAGGGTTAGGGTTATGGTTAGGGTTAGCTTTAGGGTTAGGGTTAGGGTTTGGGTTTGGGTTAGGGTTGGGGTTAGGGTTAGGGTTTGGGTTAGGGTTAGGGTTAGGGTTCGGGTTAGGATTTGGGTTAGGGTTATGGTTAGAGTCGGATTTGGGTTAGAGTTATGGTGAGGGTTAGGGGTTGGGTTAGGGTTAGGGTTACGGTTAGGTTTAGGGTTATGGTTAGGATTAGGTTTAGGGTTAGGGTTAGGGTTAGGGTTACGCTTTCGGTTTCGGTTATGTTTTGGGTTAGTTTTACGGTTAGGTTTGGGTTTGGGTTGGGTTAGGATTAGGGTTAGGGTTTGAGTTTGAATTAGGTTTAGGGTTAGCATTAGGGTTAGGTTTAGGATAAGTGTTTCAGTTAGGGTTAGGGTTAGGGTTAGGGTTTGGGTTCGGGTTAGGTTTAGGGTTAAGGTTTGGGTTAGGGTTAGGGTTAGGGTTAGGATTAGGGTTAGGGTTTGTGTTAAGATTAGGGTTTAGGTTTGGGTTAAGGTTAGGGTTAGGGTTTGGGTTAAGGTTACGTTTAGGTTTAGGGTTTGTGTTAGGGTTCGGGTTATCGTTAGGAGTAGGGATAGGATTAAGGTTTGGGTTAGGGTTAGGGTTAGGGTTACGGTTAGGGTTAGGTTTAGGGTTTGGGTTAGAGTTAGGTTTAGGGTTATGGGTTGGATTAGGGTTATGGTTAGGGTTAGTTTTAGGATTAGGGTTAGGGTTAGGCTTTAGGTTTGGTTTATGGTTAGGGTTAGGGTTAGGGTTTAAGTGTAGGATTAGGGTTAGTGTTAGGGTTAAGGTTAGGGTTACGGTTTCGGTTTGGGTTATGTTTTGGGTTAGTTTTAGGGTTAGGGTTAGGGTTTGAGATGGGTTAGGATTAGGGTTAGGGTTTGAGTTTGAATTAGGTTTAGGGTTAGCATTAGGGTTAGGGTTAGGTTTAGGGTTTGATTTAGAGTTAGGGTTAGGATTAGGGTTAGTGTTAGGGTTTGGGTTAGGGTTAGGGTTAGGACTAGGGTTAGTGTTAGGGTTAGCATTAGGGTTAGGATTAGGGTTAGGGTTAGGGTTTGTGTTAGGGTTAGGGTTAGGGTTATGGTTAGGGTTTGGGTTAGGGTTAGGGTTAGGGTTAGGGTTAGGGTTAGGGTTTGGGTTAGGATTAGGGTTAGGGTTAGGGTTTGGGTTAGGGTTAGGGTTAGGGTTACGGTTAGGGTTAGGATTAGGGTTAGGGTTAGGGTTAAGGTTAGGGTTAGGTTTAGAATTAGGGTTAGTGTTAAGGTTAGGGTTAGGGTTAGGGTTAGGGTTAGGTTTTCAGTTAGGGTTAGGGTTAGGGTTAGGGTTAGGGTTAGGGTTTGGGTTAGGATTAGGGTTAGGGTTAGGGTTTGGGTTAGGGTTAGGGTTAGGGTTACGGTTAGGGTTAGGATTAGGGTTAGGGTTTGTGTTAAGATTAGGGTTTGGGTTTGGGTTGGGGTTAGGGTTAGGGTTAGGGTTAGGGTTAGGTTTACAATTAGGGTTAGTGTTAAGGTTAGGGTTAGGGTAAGGGTTAGTATAAGGATGAACTTTAGGGTTAGGGTTAGGATTTGGGTTACTATTTGGGTTAAGGTTTGGGGTTGGGTTAGGGTTAGGGTTTGGGTTAGTGTTAGAGTTAGGGTTTGAGTAAGGGTTAGGTTTAGGGTTAGATTAGGGTTTGGGTTAGAGTCAGTGTTAGGGTTACGGTTTGGGTTTGTTTTAGAGTTAGGGTTAGGTTAGGGTTTGGGTTAGAGTTAGGGTTAGGGTGAGGTGTTGGATTAGGGTTATGGTTAGGGTTAGGGTTTGGGTTAGTGTTAGAGATAGGGTTTGAGTTAGGGTTAGGTTTAGGCTTACGTTGGGGTTTGGGTTAGAGTTAGGGTTGGGGTTAGGGTTTGGGTTTGGTTTAGAGTTAGGGTTAGGTTAGGTTTTGGGTTAGAGTTAGGGTTAGAGTGAGGTGTTGGATTAGGGTTATGGTTAGGGTAAGGTTAGGTTTAGGGTTAGGGTTAGGGTAAGGGTTAGGGTTAGGAATAGGATTAGGGTTATGGTTAGGGTTAGGGTTAGGATTAGGGTTAGGGTTAGGGTTCCGATTAGAGTTAGGTTTAGAGTTTGGGTTTGGGTAAGGGTTAAGTTTAGGTTTAGGCTTAGGGTTAGGTTTAGGGCTAGGGGTAGGACTAGGATTAGGTTTAGGGTTAGGTTTTGAATTAGGGTTAGGGTTTGGTTTTAGGTTTGGGGTATGGGTAGGGTAAGTGTTAGCGTTAGGGTTTGGGTTAGTGTTAGGTTTAGGGTAAGGGTTTCGGTTTGGGTTATATTTTGGTTTAGGTTTAGGGTTAGGGTTAGGTTTTGAATTGGAATTAGGTTTAGGGTTAGCATTAGGGTTAGGGTTAGGTATAGGATTAGTGTTTGAGTTAGGGTTAGGGTTTGGGTTCGGGTTAGGGTTAGGTTTAGGTTTAGGGTTTGATTTAGGGTTAGGGTTAGGGTTAGGGTTAGTGTTAGGGTTTGGGTTAGGGTTAGGGTTAGGACTAGATTTAGTGTTAGGGTGAGGTCTAGGGTTAGCATTAGGGTTAGGATTAGGGTTAGGGTTAGGGTTTGGGTTTTGGTTAGGGTTAGGGTTAGGTTTAGGGTTAAGGTTTGGTTTAGGGTTAGGGTTAGGGTTAGCGTTTGGGTTAGGGTTAGGGTTAGGGTTAGGATTAGGGTTAGGGTTTGTGTTAAGATTAGGGTTTGGGTTTGGGTTAAGGTTAGGGTTAGGGTTTGGGTTAAGGTTACGTTTAGGGTTAGGGTTTGTGTTAGGGTTAGGGTTAGCGTTAGGAGTAGGGTTAGGGTTTAGGTTTTTGGTTAGGGTTAGTGTTAGGGTTAGTGTTAGGATTAGGGTTTGGGTTAGGGTTTAGGTTTGGTTAGGTTTAGGGTTAGGGTTAGGGTTATGGTTAGGTTTAGCATTAGGGTTAGGGTTAGGGTTATGGTTAGGGTTCGGGTTAGCATTTGGGTTAGGGTTAGGGTTAGAGTCGGATTTGGGTTAGAGTTATGGTGAAGGTTAGGGGTTGGGTTAGGGTTAGGGTTTGGGTTAGGGTTAGTGTTAGGGTTAGGGTTAGGGTTAGGGTTTGGGTTAGGGTTAGGTTTGAATCTGGGTTAGTATTAGGGTTATGGTTAGTGTTAAGATTATGGTTAGGGTTAGGGTTAGGTTTAGGTTTTGGGTGAGGGTTAGGGTTAGGGTTAGGGTTAGACTTAGGTTTAGGTTTAGGGTTAGGGTTAGGGTTAGGGTTAGGATAAGGATGAGGGTTAGGGTTAGGGTTAGGATTCGAGTTATTATTTGGGTTAGGGTTTGGGTTAGGGTTAGTGTTAGGGTTTGGGTTAGTGTTAGAGTTAGGGTTTGAGTTAGGGTTAGGTTTAGGCTTACATTGGGGTTGGGTTAGAGTTAGGGTTAGGGCTAGGGTTTGGGTTTGGTTTAGAGTTAGGGTTAGGTTAGGGTTTGGGTTAGAGTTAGGGTTAGGGTGAGGTGTTGGATTAGGGTTATGGTTAGGGTTAGGGTTAGGATTAGGTTTAGGGTTAGGGTTCCGATTAGAGTTAGGTTTAGAGTTTGGGTTTGGGTAAGGGTTAAGGTTAGGGTTAGGGTTAGGGTTATGGTTAGGGTTAGGGTTAGGATTAGGATTAGGGTTAGGGTTAGTGTTAGGTTTAGGGTTAGCGCTTGGGTTTAGGTTTGGGTTATGATTAGGGTTAGTGTTAGGGTTAGGTTTTAGGGTCAGGTTTAGGGTTAGGGTTACGGTTTCGGTTTGGGTTATGTTTTGGGTTAGGGTTAGGGTTAGGGTTAGGGTTTGGGTTCAGGTTAGGAATAGGGTTATGGTTTGAGTTTGAATTAGGTTTAGGGTTAGCATTAGGGTTAGGGTTAGGTTTAGGATTAGTGTTTCAGTTAGGCTTAGTGTTAGGGTTAGGGTTTGGGTACGGGTTAGGTTTAGGGTTAGGGTTAGGGTTTGATTTAGGGTTAAGGTTAGGGTTAGTGTTAGGGTTTGGGTTAGGGTTAGAGTTAGGAATAGGGTTAGTGATAGGGTTAGGTTTAGGGTTAGCATTAGGGTTATGATTAGGTTTAGGGTTAGGGTTTGGGTTAGGGTTAGGGTTAGGGTTAGGGTTAGGTTTAGGGTTTGGTTTAGGGTTATGGTTAGGGTTAGGGTTTGGGTGAGGATTAGGGTTAGGGTTAGGGTTAGGGTTTGTGTTAAGTTTAGGTTTTGGGTTTGGGTTAGGTTAGGGTTTGGGTTACAGTTAGGGTTAGGGTTAGGGTTTGGGTTTGGTTTAGTGTTAGGGTTAGGTTAGGGTTTGGGTTAGAGTTAGGGTTTGGGTAAGGGTTAAGGTTAGGGTTAGGGTTAGGGTTAGGGTTAGGTTTTGGGTTAGGGTTAGTGTTAGGGTTAGGGTTTGGGTTAGGGTTAGGGTTAGAGTTAGGTTTTGGGTTAGGATTAGGGTTAGGGTTAGGGTTAGGGTTAGGGTTAGGGTTAGGACTAGGATTAGGGTTATGGTTAGGGTTAGGGTTAGGATTAGGGTTAGGGTTAGGGTTCCGATTAGAGTTAGGTTTAGAGTTTGGGTTTGGGTAAGGGTTAAGGTTAGGTTTAGGGTTAGGGTTACGGTTAGGGTTAGGGTTAGGACTAGGATTAGGGCTAGGGTTAGGGTTAGGATTAGGGTTAGGGTTTGGTTTTAGGTTTGGGTTATGGTTAGGGTCAGGGTTAGGGTTAGGGTTTATGGTTAGGGTTAGGTTTAAAGTTAGGGTTTCGGGTTCGCTTATGTTTTGGGTTAGGTTTAGGGTTAGGGTTAGGGCTTGAGTTGGAATTAGGTTTAGGGTTAGCATTAGGGTTAGGGTTAGGTTTAGGATTAGTGTTTCAGTTAGGGTTAGGGTTAGGGTTAGGTTTTGGGTTCGGGTTAGGGTTAGGGTTAGGTTTAGGTTTTGATTTAGTGTTAGGGTTAGGTTTAGGGTTAGGGTTAGGGTTAGGGTTAGGGTTACGCTTTCGGTTTCGGTTATGTTTTGGGTTAGTTTTAGGGTTAGGTTTGGGTTTGGGTTGGGTTAGGATTAGGGTTAGGGTTTGAGTTTGAATTAGGTTTAGGGTTAGCATTAGGGTTAGGGTTAGGTTTAGGATAAGTGTTTCAGTTAGGGTTAGGGTTAGGGTTAGGGTTTGGGTTCGGGTTAGGGTTAGGGTTAGGGTTTGGGTTAGGGTTAGGGTTAGGGTTAGGATTAGGGTTAGGGTTTGTGTTAAGATTAGGGTTTAGGTTTGGGTTAAGGTTAGGGTTAGGGTTTGGGTTAAGGTTACGTTTAGGGTTAGGGTTTGGGTTAGGGTTCGGGTTATCGTTAGGAGAAGGGTTAGGGTTAAGTTTTGGGTTAGGGTTAGGGTTAGGGTTAGGGTTAGGGTTAGGTTTAGGGTTTGGTTTAGGGTTATGGTTAAGGTTAGGGTTTGGGTGAGGATTAGGGTTAGGGTTAGGGTTAGGGTTTGTGTTAAGATTAGGGTTTGGGTTTGGGTTAGGGTAGGGTTTGGGTGACAGTTAGGGTAAGGGTTAGGGTTTGGGTTTGGTTTAGTGTTAGGGTTAGGTTAGGGTTTGGGTTAGAGTTAGGGCTAGGGTGAGGTGTTGGATTAGGGTTATGGTTAGGGTTAGGGTTAGGATTAGGGTTAGGGTTAGGGTTCGGATTAGAGTTAGGTTTAGAGTTTGGGTTTGGGTAAGGGTTAAGCTTAGGGTTAGGGTTAGGGTTAGGGTTATGACTAGGATTAGGGTTAGGGTTAGGGTTAGGATTAGGGTTGCGGTTAGGGTTAGGGTTAGGTTTTCGGTTTGGGTTATGTTTTGGGTTAGGTTTTGGGTTAGGGTTAGGGTTAGGGTTAGGGTTAAGGTTAGGATTACGGTTAGGGTTTGAGTTTGAATTAGGTTTAGGGTTAGCATTAGGGTTAGGGTTAGATTTAGGATAAGTGTTTCAGTTAGGGTTTGGCTTAGGGTTAGGGTTAGGGTTAGGGTTAGGTTTTGGGTTAGGGTTAGTGTTAGGGTTAGGGTTTGGGTTAGGGTTAGGGTTAGAGTTAGGTTTTGGGTTAGGATTAGGGTTAGGGTTAGGGTTAGGGTTAGGGTTAGGGTTAGGACTAGGATTAGGGTTATGGTTAGGGTTAGGGTTAGGATTAGCGTTAGGGTTAGGGTTCCGATTAGAGTTAGGTTTAGAGTTTGGGTTTGGGTAAGGGTTAAGGTTAGGTTTAGGGTTAGGGTTACGGTTAGGGTTAGGGTTAGGACTAGGATTAGGGCTAGGGTTAGGGTTAGGATTAGGGTTAGGGTTTGGTTTTAGGTTTGGGTTATGTTTAGGGTCAGGGTTAGGGTTAGGGTTTAGGGTTAGGGTTAGTGTTAGGGTTAGGGTTTGGGTTAGGGTTAGGGTTAGAGTTAGGTTTTGGGTTAGGATTAGGGTTAGGGTTAGGGTTAGGGTTAGGGTTAGGGTTAGGACTAGGATTAGGGTTATGGTTAGGGTTAGGGTTAGGATTAGGGTTAGGGTTAGGGTTCCGATTAGAGTTAGGTTTAGAGTTTGGGTTTGGGTAAGGGTTAAGGTTAGGTTTAGGGTTAGGGTTACGGTTAGGGTTAGGGTTAGGACTAGGATTAGGGCTAGGGTTAGGGTTAGGATTAGGGTTAGGGTTTGGTTTTAGGTTTGGGTTATGTTTAGGGTCAGGGTTAGGGTTAGGGTTTAGGGTTAGGGTTAGGTTTAAAGTTAGGGATTCGGTTTGGGTTATGTTTTGGGTTAGGTTTAGGGTTAGGGTTAGGGTTTGAGTTGGAATTAGGTTTAGGGTTAGCATTAGTGTTAGGGTTAGGTTTAGGATTAGTGTTTCAGTTAGGGTTAGGGTTAGGGTTAGGGTTTGGGTTCGGGTTAGGGTTAGGGTTAGGTTTAGGTTTTGATTTAGGGTTAGGGTTAGGGTTAGGATTTTTGTTAGGTTTTGGGTTAGGGTTAGGGTGAAGACTAGGGTTAGTGTTAGGGTTAGGTTTAGGGTTAGCATTAGGGTTAGGATTAGGGTTAGGCTTACGGATTGGGTTAGGGTTAGGGTTAGGGTTAGGGTTAGGTTTTGGGTTAGGTTTAGGGTTAGGGTTAGGGTTAGGGTTAGGGTTAGGGTTAGGGTTATGGTTAGGTTTAGCATTAGGGTTAGGGTTACGGTTATGGTTAGGGTTAGCTTTAGGGTTAGGGTTAGGGTTTGGGTTTGGGTTAGGGTTTGGTTTAGGTTTGGGTTTGGGTTGGGTTAGGATTAGGGTTAGGGTTTGAGTTTGAATTAGGTTTAGGGTTAGCATTAGGGTTAGGGTTAGGTTTAGGATAAGTGTTTCATTTAGGGTTAGGGTTAGGGTTAGGGTTTGGGTTCGGGTTAGGGTTAGGGTTAGGTTTTGGGTTAGGGTTAGGGTTAGGGTTAGGATTAGGGTTAGGGTTTGTGTTAAGATTAGGGTTTAGGTTTGGGTTAAGGTTAGGGTTAGGGTTTGGGTTAAGGTTACGTTTAGGGTTAGTGTTTGTGTTAGGGTTAGGGTTATCGTTAGGAGTAGGGTTAGGGTTAAGCTTTGGGTTAGGTTTAGGGTTAGGGTTAGCGTTTGGGTTAGGGTTAGGGTTAGGGTTAGGATTAGGGTTAGGGTTTGTGTTAAGATTAGGGTTTGGGTTTGGGTTAAGGTTAGGGTTAGGGTTAGGGTTAAGGTTACGTTTAGGGTTAGGGTTTGTGTTAGGGTTAGGGTTAGTGTTAGGAGTAGGGTTAGGGTTTAGGTTTTTGGTTAGGGTTAGTGTTAGGGTTAGTGTTAGGATTAGGGTTTGGGTTAGGGTTTAGGTTTGGTTAGGTTTAGGGTTAGGGTTAGGGTTATGGTTAGGTTTAGCATTAGGGTTAGGTTTAGGGTTATGGTTAGGGTTGGTGTTAGGGTTAGGGTTAGGGTTTGGGTTTGGGTTAGGGTTTGGGTTAGGGTTAGGGTTTGGGTTAGGGTTAGGGTTAGGGTTAGGGTTCGGGTTAGGATTTGGGTTAGGGTTAGGGTTAGAGTCGGATTTGGGTTAGAGTTATGGTGAAGGTTAGGGGTTGGGTTAGGGTTAGGGTTTGGGTTAGGGTTAGGGTTAGGGTTAGGGTTAGGGTTAGGGTTTGATTTAGGGTTAGGGTTAGGTTTGAATCTGGGTTAGTATTAGGGTTATGGTTAGTGTTAAGATTATGGTTAGGGTTAGGGTTAGGTTTTGGGTGAGGGTTAGGGTTAGGGTTAGGGTTAGACTTAGGTTTAGGGTTAGGGATAGGGTTAGGGTTAGGGTTAGGATAAGGATGAGGGTTAGGTTTAGGGTTAGGATTAGGGTTATTATTTGGGTTACGGTTTGGGTTAGGGTTAGTGTTAGGGTTTGGGTTAGTGTTAGAGTTAGGGTTTGAGTTAGGGTTAGGTTTAGGCTAACATTGGGGTTGGGTTAGACTTAGGGTTAGGGCTGGGGTTTGGGTTTGGTTTAGAGTTAGGGTTAGGTTAGGGTTTGGGTGAGAGTTAGGGTTAGGGTGAGGTGTTGGATTAGGGTTATGGTTAGTGTTAGGGTTAGGATTAGGGTTAGGGTTAGGGTTCCGATTAGAGTTAGGTTTAGAGTTTGGGTTTGGGTAAGGGTTAAGGTTAGGGTTAGGGTTAGGGTTAGGGTTAGGACTAGGATTAGGGTTAGGGTTAGGGTTAGGATTAGGGTTACGGTTAGGGTTAGGGTTAGGTTTTCGGTTTGGGTTATGTGTTGGGTTAGGTTTAGTGTTAGGGTTAGGGTTTGAGTTGGAATTAGGTTTAGGGTTAGCATTAGGGTTAGGGTTAGGGTTAGGATTAGTGTTTCAGTTAGGGTTAGGGTTAGGGTTAGGGTTTGAGTTCGGGTTAGGGTTAGGGTTAGGTTTAGGTTTTGATTTAGAGTTAGGGTTAGGGTTATGGTTTTTGTTAGGGTTTGGGTTAGGGTTAGGGTTAAGACTAGGGTTAGTGTTAGGGTTAGGTTTAGGGTTAGCATTAGGGCTAGTATTAGGGTTAGGGTTAGGGTTAGTGTTAGGGTTAGGGTTAGGGTTGGGGTTTGGGTTAGGGTTAGGTTTGAATCTGGGTGAGTGTTAGGGTTATGGTTAGTGTTAAGATTATGGTTAGGGTTAGGTTTAGGGTTAGGTTTTGGGTTAGGGTTAGGGTTAGGGTTAGGGTTAGAATTAGGTTTAGGGTTAGGGTTAGGTTTAGGGTTAGGGTTAGGATAAGGATGAGGGTTAGGGTTAGGGTTAGGATTAGGGTTATTATTTGGGTTATGGTTTGGGTTAGGTTTAGTGTTAGGGTTTGGGTTAGTGTTAGAGTTAGGGTTTGAGTTAGGGTTAGGTTTAGGCTTACATTGGGGTTTGGGTTAGAGTTAGGGTTAGGGTTAGGGTTTGGGTTTGGTTTAGAGTTAGGGTTAGGTTAGGGTTTGGGTTAGAGTTAGGGTTAGGGTGAGTTGTTGGATTAGGGTTATGGTTAGGGTTAGGGTTAGGATTACGGTTAGGGTTAGGGTTCCGATTAGAGTTAGGTTTAGAGTTTGGGTTTGGGTAAGTGTTAAGGTTAGGGTGAGGGTTAGGGTTAGGGTTAGGGTTAGGGTTAGGACTAGGATTAGGTTTAGGGTTAGGGTTAGGATTAGGTTTAGGGTTTGGATTTAGGTTTCGGTTATGGTTAGGGTTAGTGTTAGGGTTAGGGTTTAGTGTTAGGGTTAGGGTTAGGGTTTCGGTTTGGGTTATGTTTTGGGTTAGGTTTAGGGTTAGGTTAGGGTTTGGGTTAGAGTTAGGGTTAGGGTTAGGGTTTGGGTTTGGTTTAGAGTTAGGGTTATGTTAGGGTTTGGGTTAGAGTTAGGGTTAGGGTGAGGTATTGAGTTAGGGTTATGGTTAGGGTTAGGGTTAGGATTAGGGTTAGGGTTAGGGTTCCGATTAGAGTTAGGTTTAGAGTTTGGGTTTGGGTAAGAGTTAAGGTTAGGGCTAGGGTTAGGGTTAGGGTTAGGGTTAGGACTAGGATTAGTGTTAGGGTTAGTGTTAGGTTTAGGGTTAGGGTTTGGGTTTAGGTTTGGGTTATGGTTAGGGTTAGTGTTAGGGTTAGGGTTTAGGGTTAGGTTTAGGTTTAGGGTTAGGGTTTCGGTTTGGGTTATGTTTTGGGTTAGGTTTAGGGTTAGGGTTAGGGTTTGGGTTCGTGTTAGGAATAGGGTTATGATTTGAGTTTGAATTAGGTTTAGGGTTAGCATTAGGGTTAGGGTTAGGTTTAGGATTAGTGTTTCAGTTAGGCTTAGTGTTAGGGTTAGGGTTTGGGTACGGGTTAGGTTTAGGGTTAGGGTTAGGGTTTGATTTAGGGTTAGGGTTAAGGTTAGGGTTAGTGTTAGGGTTTGGGTTAGGGTTAGAGTTAGGTATAGGGTTAGTGATAGGTTTAGGTTTAGGGTTAGCATTAGGGTTATGATTAGGTTTAGGTTTAGGGTTTGGTTTAGGGTTATGGTTAGGGTTAGAGTTTGGGTGAGGGTTAGGGTTAGGGTTAGGGTTAGGGTTTGTGTTAAGATTAGGGTTTGGGTTTGGGTTAGGTCAGGGTTTGGGTTACAGTTAGGGTTAGGGTTAGGGTTTGGGTTTGGTTTAGAGTTAGGGTTAGGTTAGGGTTTGGGTTAGAGTTAGGGTTAGGGTGAGGTGTTGGATTAGGGTTATGGTTAGGGTTAGGGTTAGGATTAGGGTTAGGGTTAGGGGTCCGATTAGAGTTAGGTTTAGAGGTTGGGTTTGGGTAAAGGTTAAGGGTAGGGTTAGGGTGAGGGTTAGGGTTAGGGGTAGGACTAGGATTACGGTTAGGGTGTGTGTGAGGTTTAGGGGTGGGGTTTGGGGTTAGGTTTGGGTTATGGTTAGGGTTAGTGTTAGGGTTAGGATTTAGGGTTAGGTTTAGGGTTAGGGTTAGGGTTTCGGTTTGGGTTATGTTTTGGGTTAGGTTTAGGGTTAGGGTTAGGGTTTGGGTTCGGGTTAGGAATAGGGTTATGGTTTGAGTTTGAATTAGGTTTAGGGTTAGCATTAGGGTTAGGGTTAGGTTTAGGATTAGTGTTTCAGTTAGGCTTAGTGTTAGGGTTAGGGTTTGGGTACGGGTTAGGTTTAGGGTTAGTGTTAGGGTTTGATTTAGGGTTAGGGTTAAGGTTAGGGTTAGTGTTAGGGTTTGGGTTAGGGTTAGAGTTAGGAATAGGGTTAGTGATAGGGTTAGGTTTAGGGTTAGCATTAGGGTTATGATTAGGTTTAGGGTTAGGCTTTGGGTTAGTGTTAGGGTTAGGGTTAGGGTTAGGTTTAGGGTTTGGTTTAGGGTTATGGTTAGGGTTAGGGTTTGGGTGAGGGTTAGGGTTAGGGTTAGGGTTAGGGTTTGTGTTAAGATTAGGGTTTGGGTTTGGGTTAGGTTAGGGTTTGGGTTACAGTTAGGATTAGGGTTAGGGTTTGAGTTTGAATTAGGTTTAGGGTTAGCATTAGGGTTAGGGTTAGGATAAGTGTTTCAGTTAGGGTTAGGGTTAGGGTTAGGGTTTGGGTTCGGGTTCGGGTTAGGGTTAGGGTTTGAGTTAGGGTTAGGGTTAGGGTTAGGATTAGGGTTAGGGTTTGTGTTAAGATTAGGGTTTGGGTTAGGGTTAGGGTTAGGGTTAGGGTTAGGTTTAGGTTTTTGGTTAGGTTTAGGTTTAGGGTTAGGATTAGGGTTAGGTTTAGGTTTTGGGTTAGGGTTAGGGTTAGGGTTAATGTTAGGGTTTTGTTTAGGGTTAGGGTTAGGATTAGGGTTTGGGTTAGGGTTTAGGTTTGGTTAGGTTTAGGTTTAGGGTTAGGGTTATGGTTAGGTTTAGCATTAGGGTTAGGTTTAGGGTTATGGTTAGGGTTGGTGTTAGGGTTAGGGTTAGGATTTGGGTTTGGGTTAGGGTTTGGGTTAGGGTTAGGGTTTGGGTTAGGGTTAGGGTTAGGGTTCGGGTTAGGATTTGGGTTAGGGTTAGGGTTAGAGTCGGATTTGGGTTAGAGTTATGGTGAAGGTTAGGGGTTGGGTTAGGGATA
>JAJHUQ010000032.1:14150000-14152500 GCA_035773235.1 Eospalax fontanierii
TGGGTTTGGGTTAGGTTAGGGTTTGGGTTAGGTTTAGCGTTAGGGTTAGGGTTAGGGTTAGAATTAGGGTTAGGGTTAAGGTTAGGGTTAGGGTTAGGGTTAGGATAAGGATGAGGGTTAGGGTTAGGGTTAGGATTAGTGTTATTATTTGGGTTATGGTTTGGGTTAGGGTTAGGGTTAGGGTTTGGTTTAGTGTTAGAGTTAGGGTTTGAGTTAGGGTTAGGTATAGGGTTAAGTTAGGGTTTCGGTTAGAGTTAGGGTTAGGGTTAGGTTTGGGTTTGGGTTAGAGTTAGTGTTAGGGTGAGGTGTTGGATTAGTGTTATGGTTAGCGTTAGGGTTAGGATTAGGGTTAGGGTTAGGGTTCTGATTAGAGTTAGGTTTAGAGTTTGGGTTTTGTAAGGTTAAAGGTTAGGGTTAGAGTTAGGGTTAGGGTTAGGACTTGGATTAGGGTTAGGGTTAGGGTTAGGAGTATGGTTAGGGTTTGGATTTAGGTTTGGGTTATGTTTAGGGTAAGTGTTAGGGTTAGGGTTTCGGGTTAGGGTTAGGGTTAGGATTAGGGTTTCGGTTTTGGTTATTTTTTGGGTTCGGTTTAGGGTTAGGGTTAGGGTTTGGGTTCGGGTTAGGATTAGGGTTATGGTTTGAGTTTGAATTAGGTTTAGGGTTAGCATTAGGGTTAGGATTAGGGTTAGGTTTAGGGTTTGGGTTAGGGCTAGGGTTAGTTTTAGTGTTAGGGTTAGGGTTTGGGATAGGGTTAGTGTTAGGGTTAGGGTTTGGGTTAGGGTTAGAGTTAGGATGAGGGTTAGGGTTTGTGTTAAGATTAGGGTTTGGGATTGGGTTAGGGTTAGGGTTAGGGTTTGGATTAAGGTTAGGTTTAGGGTTAGGGTTTGGGTTTGGGTTAGTGTTAGGGTTAGGTTTATGTTTTGGGTTATTGTTTCGGTTTCGGTGTGGATTAGGCTTAGGTTTCGTGTTAGGGTTTGGGTTTGGTTTAGGATTAGGGTTAGGGTTAAAGTTAGGGTTAGGGTTTGGTTTAGGGTTAGGGTTAGGGTTAGGGTAAGCGTTTGGGTTAGGGTTAGGTTTAGGGTTTGATTTAGGGTTAGGGTTAGGGTTAGGGTTAGGGTTTGGGTTAGGGTTTGGGGTTAGGGGTTAGGGGTTAAGTTTAGGTTTTTGTTAGGGTTAGGGATTGGGTTAGGGTTAGGGTTAGGTTTAGGCTTAGTGTTAGGGTTAGGGTTTGGTTTAGGATTACGGTTAGGTTTGGGTTTTCGGTTAAGTTGCGGGTTAGGGTTAGGGCTTGCGTTCGGGTTGGGTTAGTGTTAGGGTTTTAGTTAGGGTTAGGGTTAGTGTTAGGGTTAGGTTTAGGGTTTGGGTTAGGGTTAGGCTTAGGGTTAGGGTTAGGGTTTGGGTTAGGGTTAGGGTTAGGGTTAGGGTTAGGGTCTGGTTAGGGTTAGTGTTAGGATTAGGGTTAGGGTTTGTGTTAAGATCAGGGTTTGGGTTTGGGTTAGGGTTAGGGTTAGGGTTACGGTTAGGGTTAGGGTTAGGGTTAGGGTTAGAATTAGGGTTAGGGTTAAGAATAGGGTTAGGGTTAGGGTTAGGATAAGGATGAGGGTTTGGGTTAGGGTTAGGGTTAGGTTTAGGGTTAGGGTTAGGGTTAGGGTTAGGGTTAGGGTTAGGGTTTGTGTTAAGATCAGGGTTTGGGTTTGGGTTAGGGTTAGGGTTAGGGTTAGGGTTAGGGTTAGGGTTAGGGTTAGAATTAGGGTTAGGGTTAAGGTTAGGTTTAGGGTTAGGGTTAGGATAAGGATGAGGGTTAGGGTTAGGGTTAGGATTAGTGTTATTATTTGCGTTATGGTTTGGGTTAGGGTTAGGGTTAGGGTTTGGGTTAGTGTTAGATTTAGGGTTTGAGTTAGGGTTAGGTATAGGGTTAGGTTAGGGTTTCGGTTAGAGTTAGGGTTAGGGTTAGGTTTGGGTTTGGTTTAGAGTTAGGGTTAGGTTTGGGTTTGGGTTAGAGTTAGTGTTAGGTTGAGGTGTTGGATTAGTGTTATGGTTAGCGTTAGGGTTAGGATTAGGGTTACGGTTAGGGTTCTGATTAGAGTTAGGTTTAGAGTTTGGGTTTTGTAAGGGTTAAGTTTAGGGTTAGGGTTAGGGTTAGGGTTAGGACTTGGATTAGGGTTAGGTTTAGGGTTAGGATTATGTTTAGGGTTTGGATTTAGGTTTGGGTTATGTTTAGGGTAAGTGTTAGGTTTAGGGTTTCGGGTTTGGGTTCGGGTTAGGGTTAGGGTTAGGGTTAGGGTTAGAGTTTGATTTAGGGTTAAGGTTAGGATTACGGTTAGTGTTAGGGTTTGGGTTAGGGTTAGGGTTAGGAGTATGGTTAGTTTTAGGGTTAGGTTTAGGGTTAGCATTAGGGTTAGGATTAGCGTTAGGGTTAGGGTTTCGGTTAGGGTTAGGGTTAGGGTTAGGATTAGGGTTTGGGTTAGGTTTAGGGTTAGGGTTAGGGTAAGGGTTAGGA
>JAJHUQ010000032.1:14157500-14162500 GCA_035773235.1 Eospalax fontanierii
TGAATCTGGGTTAGTGTTAGGGTTATGGTTAGTGTTAAGATTATGGTTAGGGTTAGGGTTAGGGTTAGGTTTCGGGTTAGGGTTAGGGTTAGGGTTAGAATTAGGGTTAGGGTTAGGGTTAGGGTTAGGGATAGGGTTTGGAAAAGGATGAGGTTTAGGGTTAGGGTTAGGATTAGGGTTATTATTTGGGTTATGGTTTGGGTTAGGGTTAGTGTTAGGGTTTGGGTTAGTGTTAGAGTTAGGGTTAGGTTTAGGCTTACATTGGGGTTTGGGTTAGAGTTAGGGTGAGGGTTAGGGTTTGGGTTTTGTTTAGAGTTAGGGTTAGGTTAGGGTTTGGGTTAGAGTTAGGGTTAGGGTGAGGTGTTGTATTAGGGTTATGGTTAGGGTTAGGGTTAGGATTAGGGTTACGGTTAGGGTTAGGGTTAGGGTTATGGTTAGGGTTCCGATTAGAGTTAGGTTTAGAGTTTGGGTTTGGGTAAGGATTAAGGTTAGGTTTAGGGTTAGGGTTAGGGTTAGGATTAGGGTTAGGGTTAGGGTTCCGATTAGAGTTAGGTTTAGAGTTTGGGTTTGGGTAAGGATTAAGGTTAGTGTTAGGGTTATGGTTAGGGTCAGGGTTAGTACTAGGATTAGGTTTAGGGTTAGGGTTAGGATTAGGGTTAGTGTTAGGGTTAGGTTAGGGTTTTGGTTTGGGTTATGTTTTGGGTTAGGTTTAGGGTTAGGGTTAGGGTTAGGGTTAGGGTTAGGGTTACGGTTAGGTTTAGGATTAGGGTTAGGGTTTGAGTTTGAATTAGGTTTAGGGTTAGCATTAGGGTTAGGGTTAGGTTTAGGATAAGTGTTTCAGTTAGGGTTAGGGTTAGGGTTAGGCTTAGGGTGAGGGTTAGGGTTTGATTTAGGGTTAGGGTTAGGGTTAGGGTTAGGGTTAGGGTTTGGGTTAGGGTTAGGGTTAGGGTTAGGGTTTGAGTTAGGGTTAGGGTTAGGGTTAGGGATTGGGTTAGGATTAGGGTTAGGGTTAGGGTTTCGGTTCGGGTTAGGATTAGGGTTAGGGTTTGAGTTTGAATTAGGTTTAGGGTTAGCATTAGGGTTAGGGTAAGGTTTAGGATTAGTGTTTTGGTAAGGGTTAGGGTTAGGGTTAGGGTTTGGGTTAGGGTTAGGGTTAGGATTAGGGGTTAGCTTTAGGTTTAGGGTTATTATTAGGGTTTGGGTTAGGGTTAGTGTTAGGGTTTGGGTTTTAGTTAGAATTAGGTTTAGTGTTAGGGTTAGGTTTTGTGTTAGTGTTAGGGTTAATCTTAGTGTTAGTGTTAGGGTTTGGGTTAGGGTTAGGGTTAGGTTTAGAGTTAGGATTAGGTTTAGGGTTAGGGTTAGATTTAGGGTTTGGTTTAGGAGTAGTGTTAGGGTTAGGTTTAGGGTTTGGGTTAGGTTTAGGGTTAGGGTTAGGGTTTGGGTTCGGGTTAGGGTTAGGGTTAGGGTTAGGGTTAGCATTTGGGTTACGGTTAGGGTTAGGGTTAGGGTTTGGGTTAGGGTTAGGTTTAGGGTTAGGGTTAGGGTTTGGGATAGGATTAGGATTAGGGTTAGGGTTTGGGATAGGGTTAGGGTTAGGGTTACGGTTAGGGTTAGGATTATTGTTAGGGTTTGTGTTAAGATTAGGGTTTGGGTTTGGGTTAGGGTTAGGTTTAGGTTTAGGGTTTGATTTAGGGTTAGGGTTAGTGTTAGGGTTTGTGTTAGGGTTAGGGTTAGGACTAGGGTTAGTGTTAGGGTTAGGTTTATGGTTAGCATTAGGGTTAGGATTAGGGTTAGGGTTAGGGTTTGTGTTAGGGTTAGGGTTAGGGTTAGGGTTATTACTAGGATTAGGTTTAGGGTCAGGGTTAGGATTAGGGTTAGGGTTAGGGTTAGGGTTAGGGTTTCAGTTTGGGTTATGTTTTGGGTTAGGTTTAGGGTTAGGGTTACGGTTAGGGTTAGGGTTAGGGTTAGGGTTAGGATTAGGGTTAGGGTTTGAGTTTGAATTAGGTTTAGGGTTAGCATTAGGGTTAGGGTTAGGTTTAGGATAAGTGTTTCAGTTAGGGTTAGGGTTAGGGTTAGGGTTAGGGTGAGGGTTAGGGTTTGATTTAGGGTTAGGTTTAGGGTTAGGATTAGTGTTAGGGTTTGGGTTAGGGTTAGGGTTAGGACTAGGGTTAGTATTAGTGTTAGGTTTAGGGTTAGCATTAGGGTTAGGATTAGGGTTAGGGTTAGGGTTTGGGTTAAGCTTAGGGTTAGGGTTAGGGTTAGGGTTAGGGTTAGGGTTAGGGTTAGGGTTAGGTTTACAATTAGGGTTAGTGTTAAGGTTAGGGTTATGGTTAGGGTTAGGATAAGGATGAAGGTTAGGGTTAGGGTTAGGATTAGGGTTACTATTTGGGTTATGGTTTGGGTTAGGGTTAGGGTTTGGGTTAGTGTTAGAGTTAGGGTTTGAGTTAGGGTTAGGTTTAGGGTTAGATTAGGGTTTGGGTTAGAGTCAGTGTTAGGGTTACGGTTTGGGTTTGGTTTAGAGTTAGGGTTAGGTTAGGGTTTGGGTTAGAGTTAGGGTTAGGGTGAGGTGTTTGATTAGGGTTATGGTTAGGGTTAGGGTTTGGGTTAGTGTTAGAGTTACGGTTTGAGTTAGGGTTCGGTTTAGGCTTACATTGGGGTTTGGGTTAGAGTTAGGTTTAGGGTTAGGTGTTGGGTTTGCTTTAGAGTTAGTGTTAGGTTAGGGTTTGGGTTAGAGTTAGGGTTAGGGTGAGGTGTTGGATTAGGGTTATGGTTAGGGTTAGGGTTAGGATTAGGGTTAGGGTTAGGGTTAGGGTTAGGGTTAGGGTTAGGGTTCCGAATAGAGTTAGGTTTAGAGTTTGGGTTTGGGTAAGGGTTAAGGTTAGGTTTAGGTTTAGGGTTAGGTTTAGGGTTAGGGTTAGGACTAGGATTAGGGTTATGGTTAGGGTAAGGTTAAGATTAGGGTTAGGGTTAGGGTTCCGAATAGAGTTAGGTTTAGAGTTTGGGTTTGGGTAAGGGTTAAGGTTAGGTTTAGGGTTAGGGTTAGGGTTAGGGTTAGGGTAAGGAGTAGGATTATGGTTAGGGTTAGGGTTTGTATTAGGGTTAGGGTTTGGTTTTAGGTTTGGGTTATGGTTAGGGTAAGTTTTAGGGTTAGGATTTAGGGTTAGGGTTGGGTTTAGGGTAGGGGTTTGGGTTTGGGTTATGTTTTGGGTTAGGTTTAGGGTTAGGGTTAGGGTTTGAATTGGAATTATGTTTAGGGTTAGCATTAGTGTTAGGGTTATGTTTAGGATTAGTGTTTCAGTTAGGGTGAGGGTTAGGGTTAGGGTTTGGGTTCGGGTTAGGGTTAGGGTTAGGTTTAGGGTTTGATTTAGGGTTAGGGTTAGGGTTAGGGTTAGTGTTAGGGTTTGGGTTATGGTTAGGGTTAGGACTAGGGTTAATGTTAGGGTTAGGTTTATGGTTAGCATTAGGGTTAGGATTACGGTTAGGGTTAGGGTTTGGGTTTTGGTTAGGGTTAGGGTTAGCTTTACGGTTAAGGTTTGGGTTAGGGTTAGGGTTAGGTTTAGCGTTTGGGTTAGGGTTAGGGTTAGGGTTAGGATTAGGGTTAGGGTTTGTGTTAAGATTAGGGTTTGGGTTTGGGTTAAGGTTAGGGTTAGGGTTTGGGTTAAGGTTACGTTTAGGGTTAGGGTTAGTGTTAGGGTTAGGGTTAGCGTTAGAAGTAGGGTTAGGGTTTAGGTTTTTGGTTAGGGTTAGTGTTAGGGTTATTGTTAGGATTAGGGTATGGGTTAGGGTTTATGTTTGGTTAGGTTTAGGGTTAGGGTTAGGGTTATGGTTAGGTTTAGCTTTAGGGTTAGGGTTAGGGTTATGGTTAGGTTTGGCGTTAGGTTTAGGGTTAGGGTTTGGGTTTGGTTTAGAGTTTGGGTTAGGGTTAGGGTTTGGGTTAGGGTTAGGGTTAGGGTTCGGGTTAGGATTTGGGTTAGGGTTAGGGTTAGAGTCGGATTTGGGTTAGAGTTATGGTGAAGGTTAGGGGTTGGGTTAGGGTTAGGGTTACGGTTAGGATTAGGGTTACGGTTAGGATTAGGGTTAGGGTTAGTGTTTGGATTAGGGTTAGTTTTAGGGTTTGGGTTTGGGTAAGGGTAAGGGTAAGGGTTAGGGTTTGGAGTAGGTTTAGGTTTTCGGTTAGGGTTAATGTTAGGGTTAGGATTAGGGTTAGGGTTTGGTTTAGGGTAAAGGTTAGGGTTATGGTTTAGGTTAGGTTTAGGGTTAGGGTTAGGGTTTGGGTTAGGGTTATGGTTGGGGTTCGGGTTTGGGTTAGGGTTAGGGTTAGGGTTAGGGTTAGGGTTAGGATTAGGGTTAGGGTTTGGGTTAGGGTTAGGCTTAGGTTTGAATTTGGGTTAGTGTTAGGGCTAGGGTTAGTGTAAAGTTTATGGTTTGGATTTGGGTTAGGGTTAGGGTTTGAGTTACGATTAGGGTAAAGTTTAGGGTTGAGGTTTGGGTTAGGTTTATGGTTATGTTTTGGGTTATGGTTAGGTTTAGGGTTAGGGTTAGGGTTAGGGTTTGGGTTAAGTTTAGGGTTAGGGTTAGGGTTAGGATTTGGGTTAGGGTTAGGGTTAGGGTTCGGGTTTGGGTTAGAGTTAGGGTGAGGGTTACGGGTTGGGTTAGGGTTAGGGTTACGGTTAGGATTAGGATTACGGTTAGGGTTCGGATTAGGGTTAGTTTTAGGGTTTGGGTTTGGGTAAGGCTAAGGGTTAGGGTTAGGGTTAGGATAAGGATGAGGGTTAGGTTTAGGGTTAGGATTAGGGTTAGTGTTTGGGTTATGGTTTAGGTTTGGGTTAGGGTTAGGGTTTGGGTTAGTGTTAGAGTTAGGTTTTGAGTTAGGGTTAGGGTTAGGGTTAGGTTAGGATTTGGGATAGAGTTAGCGTTAGGGTTAGGGTTTGGGTTTGTGTTAGGGTTAGGGAAAGGTTAGTGTTTGGGTTAGAGTTAGGGTTAGTGATATGGGTTGGATT
>JAJHUQ010000032.1:14175000-14180000 GCA_035773235.1 Eospalax fontanierii
TTAGGGTTTGTGTTAAGATTAGGGTTTGGGTTTGGGTTAGGTTTAGGGTTAGGGTTAGGGTTAGGGTTAGGGTTAGGTTTACAATTAGGGTTAGTGTTAAGGTTAGGGTTAGGGTTAGGGTTAGGATAAGGATGAAGGTTAGGGTTAGGGTTAGGATAAGGGTTACTATTTGGGTTATGGTTTGGGTTAGGGTTAGGGTTAGGGTTTGGGTTATTGTTAGAGTTAGGGTTTGAGTTAGGGTTAGGTTTAGGGTTAGATTAGGGTTTGGGTTAGAGTCAGTGTTAGGGTTACGGTTTGGGTATGGTTTAGAGTTAGGGTGGGGTTGGGGTTTGGGTTAGAGTTGGGGTTAGGGTGAGGTGTTGGATTAGGGTTATGGTTAGGGTTAGGGTTTGGGTTAGTGTTAGAGTTAGGGTTTGAGTTAGGGTTAGGTTTAGGCTTACATTGGGGTTTGGGTTAGAGTTAGGGTTAGGGTTAGGTGTTGGGTTTGGTTTAGAGTTAGGGTTAGGTTAGGGTTTGGGTTAGAGTTAGGGTTAGGGTGAGGTGTTGGATTAGGGTTATGGTTAGGGTTAAGGTTAGGATTAGGGTTAGTGTTAGGATTCCGATTAGAGTTAGGTTTAGAGTTTGGGGTTAGGTTAGGGTTAGGGTTAGGGTTTGGGTTAGAGATAGGGTTAGGGTTAGGGTTAGTGTTAGTGTTAGGGTTTGGGTTAGGGTTAGGGTTAGGACTAGGGTTAGTGTTAGTGTTAGGTTTAGGGTTAGCATTAGGGTTAGGATTAGGGTAAGGGTTAGGGTTTGGGTTAGGGTTAGGGTTATGGTTAGGGTTAGGGTTTGGGTTAGGGTTAGGGTTAGGTTTGGGTTATGGTTAGGGAAAGTGTTAGGGTTAGGGTTTAGGGTTAGGGTTAGTTTTAGGGTAAGGGTTTCGGTTTGGGTTATGTTTTGGGTTAGGTTTAGGGTTAGGGTTAGGGTTTGAATTGGAATTAGGTTTAGGGTTAGCATTAGGGTTAGGGTTAGGTTTAGGATTAGTGTTTCAGTTAGGGTTAGGGTTAGGGTTAGTGTTTGGGTTCGGGTTAGGGTTAGGGTTAGGTTTAGGGTTTGATTTAGGGTTAGGGTTAGGGTTAGGGTTAGTGTTAGGGTTTGGGTTAGGGTTAGGTTTAGGACTAGGGATAGTGTTAGGGTTCGGTTTGGGGTTTGCTTTAGGCTTAGGCTTGCGGTTAGGGTTAGGATTTGGGTTTTGGTTAGGGTTAGGGTTAGGTTTAGGGTTAAGGTTTGGGTTAGGGTTAGGGTTAGCGTTAGCGTTTGGGTTAGGATTAGGGTTAGGGTTAGGATTAGGGTTAGGGTTTGTGTTAAGATTAGGGTTTGGGTTTGGGTTAAGGTTAGGGTTAGGGTTTGGGTTAAGGTTACGTTTAGGGTTAGGGTTTGTGTTAGGGTTAGGGTTAGCGTTAGGAGTAGGGTTAGGGTTTAGGTTTTTGGTTAGGGTTAGTGTTAGGATTAGGGTTTGGGTTAGGGTTTAGGTTTGGTTAGGTTTAGGGTTAGGGTTAGGGTTATGGTTAGGTTTAGCATTAGGGTTAGGGTTAGGGTTATGGTTAGGGTTGGCGTTAGGTTTAGGGTTAGGGTTTGGGTTTGGTTTAGGGTTTGGGTTAGGGTTAGGGTTTGGGTTAGGGTTAGGGTTAGGCTTCGGGTTAGGATTTGGGTTAGGGTTAGGGTTAGAGTCGGATTTGGGTTAGAGTTATGGTGAAGGTTAGGGGTTGGGTTAGGGTTAGGGTTACGGTTAGGATTAGGGTTACGGTTAGGATTAGGGTTAGGGTTAGTGTTTGGATTAGGGTTACTTTTAGGGTTTGGGTTTGGGTAAGGGTAAGTGTTAGGGTTAGGGTTTGGAGTAGGGTTAGGTTTAGGTTTTCGGTTAGGGTTAATGTTAGGGTTAGGGTTAGGGTTTGGTTTAGGGTTAAGATTAGGGTTAAGGTTTAGGTTAGGGTTAGTGTTAGGGTTAGGGTTGGGGTTCGAGTTTGGGTTAGGATTAGGATTAGGATTAGGGGTAGGGTTAGGCTTAGGATTAGGATTAGGGTTAGGGTTTAGGTTAGGATTAGGCTTAGGTTTGAATTTGAGTTAGTGTTAGGGCTAAGGTTAGTGTAAAGTTTATGGTTTGGATTTGGGTTAGGGTTAGGGTTTGAGTTACGATTAGGGTAAAGTTTAGGGTTTAGGTTTGGGTTTTGTTTATGGTTAGGGTTTGGGTTATGGTTAGGTTTAGGGTTAGGGTTAGGGTTAGGGTTTGGGTTAAGTTTAGGGTTAGGGTTAGGGTTAGGATTTGGGTTAGGGTTAGGGTTTGGGTTAGAGTTAGGGTGATGGTTAGGGGTTGGGTTAGGGTTAGGGTTACGGTTAGGATTAGGATTACGGTTAGGGTTCGGATTAGGGTTAGTTTTAGGGTTTGGGTTTGGGTAAGGATAAGGGTTAGGTTTAGGGTTAGGTTAAGGATGAGGGTTAGGGTTAGGGTTAGGATTAGGGTTAGTGTTTGGGTTATGGTTTAGGTTTGGGTTAGGGTTAGGGTTTGGGTTAGTGTTAGAGTTTGGTTTTGAGTTAGGGTTAAGGTTAGGGTTAGGTTAGGATTTGGGTTAGAGTTAGGGTTAGGGTTAGGGTTTGGGTTTGGGTTAGGGTTAGGGTTAGGTTAGGGTTTGGGTTAGAGTTAGGGTTAGGGTTATGGGTTGGATTAGGGTTATGGTTAGGGTTAGGTTTAGGATTAGGTTTAGGGTTATTCTTTAGTTTTGGGTTATGGTTAGGGTTAGGGTTAGGGTTTAAGGGTAGGATTAGGGTTAGTGTTACGGTTTGGGTTAGGGTTTGGCTTACGGTGTGGGTTTGGGTTAGGGTTAGGGATAGGGTTAGGGTTTCGGTGTGGGTTATGTTTTGGGTTAGGTTTAGGGTTAGGGTTAGGATTTCGGTTCAGGTTAGGATTAGGGTTAGGGTTTGAGTTTGAATTAGGTTTAGGGTTAGCATTAGGGTTAGGGTTAGGTTTAGGATTAGTGTTTCGGTTAGGGTTAGGGTTAGGGTTTGGGTTAGGGTTAGGGTTAGGATTAGGGGTTAGGTTTAGGTTTAGGGTTATTATAAGGGTTTGGGTTAGGGTTAGTGTTAGAGTTTGGTTAGGGTTAGGATTAGGGTTAGGGTTAGGGTTAGGGTTACGATTATGGTTAAGTGTAGGGTTCGTGTTTGGGTTAGGATTAGGCTTAGGGTTAGGGTTAGTGTTAAGGTTTGGGTTAGTGTTAGGTTTAGGGTTTGGGTTAGGGTTAGGGTTAGTGTTAGGAGTAGGGTTAGGGTTAGGGTTAGGGTTAGGGTTTGGGTTAGTGTTAGGGTTAGGTTTAGGGTTAGGGTTAGGGTTAGAATAAGGATGAGGGTTAGGGTTATGGTTAGGATTAGGGTTATTATTTGGGTTATGGTTTGGGTTAGTGTTAGGGTTAGGGTTTGGGTTAGTGTTAGAGTTAGGGTTTGAGTTAGGGTTAGGTTTAGGGTTAGGATAGGGTTTGGGTTAAGATAGGGTTATGGTTAGGGTTTGGGTTTGGTTTAGAGTTAGGGTTAGGTTAGGGTTTGGGTTAGAGTTAGGGTTAGGGAGAGGTGTTGGATTAGGGTTATGGTTTTTTAGGGTTAGGATTAGGTTTAGGGTTAGGGTTCCGATTAGAGTTAGGTTTAGAGTTTGGGTTTGGGTAAGGGTTAAGGTTAGGGTTAGGGTTAGGGTTAGGGTTAGGGTTAGGGTTAGGGTTAAGGTTTGGGTTAGGGTTAGGGTTAGGGTTAGGGTTACGATTTCGGTTTGGGTTATGTTTTGGGTTAGTTTTAGGGTTAGGGTTAGGGTTTGAGATGGGTTAGGATTAGGGTTAGGGTTTGAGTTTGAATTAGGTTTAGGGTTAGCATTAGGGTTACGGTTAGGTTTAGGATAAGTGTTTCAGTTAGGGTTAGGGTTAGGGTTAGGGTTAGGGTTTGGGTTCGAGTTAGGTTTAGGGTTAGGGTTAGGGTTTGATTTAGGGTTAAGGTTAGGATTAGGGTTAGTGTTAGGGTTTGGGTTAGGGTTAGGGTTAGGAGTAGCGTTAGTTTTAGGGTTAGGTTTAGGGTTAGCATTAGGGTTAGGATTAGCGTTAGGGTTATGGTTTGGGTTAGTTTTAGGGTTAGGGTTAGGATTAAGGTTTGGGTTAGGGTTAGGGTTAGGGTAAGGGTTAGGATTAGGGTTAGGGTTTGTGTTAAGATTAGGGTTTGGGTTTGGGTTAGGGTTAGGGTTAGGGTTAGGGTTAGGGATAGGGATAGGGTTAGAATTAGGGCTAGGGATAAGATTAGGGTTAGGGTTAGGTTTAGGGTTAGGGTTATGGTTAGGGTTAGGGTTGGTGTTAAGATTATGGTTAGGGTTAGGGTTTGGGTTAGGTTTTCTGTTAGCATTAGGGTTAGGGTTAGATTTAGGCTTACGGTTAGGGTTACGGTTAGGGTTAGGGTTAGGATAAGGATGAGAATTAGGGTTAGGGTTAGGATTAGGGTTTTTATTTGGGTTATGGTTTGGGTTAGGGTTTGGGTTAGTGTTAGAGTTAGGGTTTGAGTTAGGGTTAGGTTTAGGATTAGGTTAGGGTTAGGGTTAGGGTTAGTGTTAGGGTTAGGGTTTGGGTTAGGGTTAGGTTTAGGGTTAGGGTTTGGGTTAGGGTTAGGCTTAGGGTTAGGGTTTGAGTTTGAGTTAGGTTTAGGGTTAGAATTAGGGTTAGGATTAGGGTTAGGGTTTTGGTTTGGGTTAGGGTTAGGGTTAGGGTTAGGGTTAGGGTTAGGGTTAGGGTTAGGGTTTGGGTTAGGGTTTGGGGTTCGGGGTTAGGGGTTAAGTTTAGGTTTAGGGTTAGGGTTAGGGTTCGGGTTAGGATTTGTGTTAGGGTTATGGTTAGAGTCGGATTTGGGTTAGAGTTATGGTGAAGGTTAGGGCTTGGGTTAGGGTTAGGGTTACGGTTAGGATTAGGTTTACAGTTAGGATTAGGGTTAGGGTTAGTGTTTGGATT
>JAJHUQ010000032.1:14185000-14187500 GCA_035773235.1 Eospalax fontanierii
GGGTTTAGGTTAGAGTTAGGGTTAGGGTGAGGTGTTGGATTAGGGTTATGGTTAGGGTTAGGGTTAGGATTAGGGTTAGGGTTAGGGTTCCGATTAGAGTTAGGTTTAGAGTTTGGGTTTGGGTAAGGGTTAAGGTTAGGGTTACGGTTAGGGTTAGGGTTAGGTTTTCGGTTTGGGTTATGTTTTGGGTTAGGTTTAGGGTTAGGGTTAGGGTTAGGGTTAGGTTTCAGGTTAGGATTAGGGTTAGGGTTTGAGTTTGAATTAGGTTTAGGGTTAGCATTAGGGTTAGGGTTAGATTTAGGATAAGTGTTTCAGTTAGGTTTTGGGTTAGGGTTAGGGTTAGGGTTTGGGTTAAGGTTTGGGTTAGTGTTAGGTTTAGGGTTTGGGCTAGGGTTAGGGTTAGTGTTAGGAATAGGGTTAGGGTTAGGGTTAGGGTTAGGGTTTGGGTTAGTGTTAGGGTTAGGTTTAGGGGTAGGGTTAGGGTTAGAATAAGGATGAGGGTTAGGGTTAGGGTTAGGATTAGGGTTATTATTTGGGTTATGGTTTGGGTTAGTTTTAGGGTTAGGGTTTGGGTTGGTGTTAGAGTTAGGGCTTGAGTTAGGGTCAGGTTTGGGGTTAGGTTAGGGTTTGGGTTAGAGATAGGGTTAGGGTTAGGGTTAGGGTTAGTGTTAGGGTTTGGGTTAGGGTTAGGGTTAGGACTAGGGTTAGTGTTAGTGTTAGGTTTAGGGTTAGCATTAGGGTTAGGATTAGGGTTAGGGTTAGGGTTTGGGTTAGGGTTAGGGTTAGGGTTAGGGTTAGGGTTAGGGTTTGGGTTAGGGTTAGGGTTAGGTTTAGGCTTTGGGTTAGGATTAGGGTTAGGGTTAGGGTTAGTGTTAGGGTTTGTGTTAAGATTAGGGTTTGGGTTTGGGTTAGGGTTAGGGTTAGGGTTAGGGTTAGGGTTAGGGTTAGGGTTAGGTTTACAATTAGGTTTAGTGTTAAGGTTAGGGTTAGGGTTAGGGTTAGGATAAGGATGAAGGTTAGGGTTAGGGTTAGGATAAGGGTTACTATTTGTGTTATGGTTTGGGTTAGTGTTAGGGTTAGGGTTTGGGTTAGTGTTAGAGTTAGGGTTTGAGTTAGGGTTAGGTTTAGGGTTAGATTAGGGTTTGGGTTAGAGTCAGTGTTAGGGTTACGGTTTGGGTATCGTTTAGAGTTAGGGTTAGGTTAGGGTTTGGGTTAGAGTTAGGGTTAGGGTGAGGTGTTGGATTAGGGTTATGGTTAGGGTTAGGGTTTGGGTTAGTGTTAGAGTTAGGGTTTGAGTTAGGGTTAGGTTTAGGCTTACATTGGGGTTTGGGTTAGAGTTAGGGTTAGGGTTAGGTGTTGGGTTTGGTTTAGAGTTAGGGTTAGGTTAGGGTTTTTGTTAGAGTTAGGGTTAGGGTGAGGTGTTGGATTAGGGTTATGGTTAGGGTTAAGGTTAGGATTAGGGTTAGTGTTAGGATTCCGATTAGAGTTAGGTTTAGAGTTTGGGGTTAGGTTAGGGTTAGGGTTAGGGTTTGGGTTAGAGATAGGGTTAGGGTTAGGGTTAGTGTTAGTGTTAGGGTTTGGGTTAGGGTTAGGTTTAGGACTAGGGTTAGTGTTAGTGTTAGGTTTAGGGTTAGCATTAGGGTTAGGATTAGGGTTTGGGTTAGGGTTTGGGTTAGGGTTAGGGTTAGGGTTAGGGTTAGGGTTAGGGTTTGGGTTAGGGTTAGGGTTAGGTTTGGGTTATGGTTAGGGTAAGTGTTAGGGTTAGGGTTTAGGGTTAGGGTTAGGTTTAGGGTAAGGGTTTCGGTTTGGGTTATGTTTTGGGTTAGGTTTAGGGTTAGGGTTAGGGTTTGAATTGGAATTAGGTTTAGGGTTAGCATTAGGGTTAGGGTTAGGTTTAGGATTAGTGTTTCAGTTAGGGTTAGGGTTAGGGTTAGGGTTTGGGTTCGGGGTAGGGTTAGGGTTAGATTGAGGGTATGATTTATTGTTAGGGTTAGGGTTAGGGTTAGTGTTAGGGTTTGGGTTAGGGTGAGGTTTATGACTAGGGTTAGTGTTGGGGTTATGTTTAGGGTGAGCATTAGTGTTAGGATTACGGTTAGGGTTAGGGTTCGGGTTTTGGTTAGGGTTAGGGTTAGGTTTAGGGTTAAGGTTTGGGTTAGGGTTAGGGTTAGGGTTAGCGTTTGGGTTAGGGTTAGGGTTAGGGTTAGGATTAGGGTTAGGGTTTGTGTTAAGATTAGGGTTTGGGTTTGGGTTAAGGTTAGGGTTAGGGTTTGGGTTAAGGTTACGTTTAGGGTTAGGGTTTGTGTTAGGGTTAGGGTTAGCGTTAGGAGTAGGGTTAGGGTTTAGGTTTTTGGTTAGGGTTAGTGTTAGGGTTAGTGTTAGGATTAGGGTTTGGGTTAGGGTTTGTTTGGATAGGTTGAGGGTAAGGTTTATGGTTATGGTTAGGTTTAGCATTGGGGTGAGGGTTAGGGTAATGGTTAGGGTTGGCGTTAGGTTTAGGGTT
>JAJHUQ010000032.1:14200000-14207500 GCA_035773235.1 Eospalax fontanierii
TTTGGGTTAGTGTTAGATTTAGGGTTTGAGTTAGGGTTAGGTTTAGGGTTAGGTTAGGGTTTGGGTTAGAGATAGGTTTAGGGTTAGGGTTTGGGTTTGGTTTAGAGTTAGGGTTAGGTTAGGGTTTGGGTTAGGGTTAGTGTTAGGGTTCGGGTTAGGATTTGGGTTAGGGTTAGGTTTAGAGTCGGATTTGGGTTAGAGTTATGGTGAAGGTTAGGGGTTGGGTTAGGGTTAGCGTTACGGTTAGGATTAGGGTTACGGTTAGGATTAGGGTTAGGGTTAGTGTTTGGATTAGGGTTAGTTTTAGGGTTTGGGTTTGGGTAAGGGTAAGGGTTAGGGTTAGGGTCTGGAGTAGGGTTAGGTTTAGGTTTTCGGTTAGGGCTAATGTTAGGGTTAGGGTTAGGCTTATGGTTTGGTTTAGGGTTAAGGTTAGGGTTAGGGTTTAGTTTAGAGTTAGGGTTAGGGTTAGGGTTTGGATTAGGGTTATGGTTGGGGTTCGGGTTTGGGTTAGGGTTAGTTTTAGGGTTAGGGTTAGGATTAGGGTTAGGGTTTGGGTTAGGGTTAGGCTTAGGTTTGAATTTGCGTTAGTGTTAGGGCTAGGGTTAGTGTAAAGTTTATGGTTTGGATTTGGGTTAGGGTTAGGTTTTGAGTTAAGATTAGGGTAAAGTTTAGGGTTTAGGTTTGGGTTAGGTTTATGGTTAGGGTTTGGGTTAAGTTTAGGGTTAGGTTTAGGGTTAGGGCTTGGGTTAGGTTTAGGGTTAGCATTAGCGTTAGGGTTAGGGTTCCGATTAGAGTTAGGTTTAGAGTTTGGGTTTGGGTAAGGTTTAAGGTTAGGTTTAGGGTTAGGGTTAGGGTTAGGGTTCGGACTAGGATTAGGGCTAGGGTTAGGGTTAGGATTAGGGTTAGGTTTTGGTTTTAGGTTTGGGTTATGGTTAGGGTAAGTGTTAGGGTTAGGGTTTAGGGTTAGGGTTAGGTTTAAGGTTATGGTTTCGGTTTGGGTTATGTTTTGGGTTAGGTTTAGGGTTAGGGTTAGGGTTTGAGTTGGAATTAGGTTTAGGGTTAGCATTAGGGTTAGGGTTAGGGTTAGGATTAGTGTTTCAGTTAGGGTTAGGGTTAGGGTTAGGGTTAGGGTTTGGGTTCGGGTTAGGGTTAGGGTTAGGTTTAGGTTTTGATTTAGGGTTAGGGTTAAGGTTAGGGTTTTTGTTAGCGTTTGGCTTAGGGTTAGGGTTAAGACTACGCTTAGTGTTAGGGTTAGGTTTAGGGTTAGCATTAGGGCTAGTATTAGGGTTAGGGTTACGGTTTGGGTTAGGGTTAGGGTTAGGGTTAGGGTTAGGGTTTGGGTTAGGGTTAGGGTTAGGGTTAGAGTTAGGGTTATGGTTAGGTCTAGCCTTGGGGTTAGGGTTAGGGTTATGGTTAGGGTTAGCTTTAGGGTTAGGGTTAGGGTTTGGGTTTGGGTTAGGGTTTGGGTTAGGGTTAGTGTTAGGGTTCGGGTTAGGATTTGGGTTAGGGTTAGGGTTAGAGTCGGATTTGGGTTAGAGTTATGGTGAAGGTTAGGGGTTGGGTTAGGGTTAGCGTTACGGTTAGGATTAGGGTTACGGTTAGGATTAGGGTTAGGGTTAGTGTTTGGATTAGGGTTAGTTTTAGGGTTTGGGTTTGGGTAAGGGTAAGGGTTAGGGTTAGGGTTTGGAGTAGGGTTAGGTTTAGGTTTTCGGTTAGGGTTAATGTTAGGGTTAGGGTTAGGGTTAGGGTTTGGTTTAGGGTTAAGGTTAGGGTTAGGGTTTAGTTTAGAGTTAGGGTTAGGGTTAGGGTTTGGGTTAGGGTTATGGTTGGGGTTCGGGTTTGGGTTAGGGTTAGGGTTAGGGTTAGGGTTAGGGTTAGGATTAGGGTTAGGGTTTGGGTTAGGGTTAGGCTTAGGTTTGAATTTGGGTTAGTGTTAGGGCTAGGGTTAGTGTAAAGTTTATGGTTTGGATTTGGGTTAGGGTTAGGTTTTGAGTTAAGATTAGGGTAAAGTTTAGGGTTTAGGTTTGGGTTAGGTTTATGGTTAGGGTTTGGGTTAAGTTTAGGGTTAGGTTTAGGGTTAGGGTTTGGGTTAGGTTTAGGGTTAGGATTGGGGTTAGGGTTAGGGTTCCAATTAGAGTTAGGTTTAGAGTTTGGGTTTGGGTAAGGGTTAAGGTTAGGTTTAGGGTTAGGGTTAGGGTTAGGGTTAGGACTAGGATTAGGGCTAGGGTTAGGGTTAGGATTAGGGTTAGGTTTTGGTTTTAGGTTTGGGTTATGGTTAGGGTAAGTGTTAGGGTTAGGGTTTAGGGTTAGGGTTAGGTTTAAGGTTATGGTTTCGGTTTGGGTTATGTTTTGGGTTAGGTTTAGGGTTAGGGTTAGGGTTTGAGTTGGAATTAGGTTTAGGGTTAGCATTAGGGTTAGGGTTAGGGTTAGGATTAGTGTTTCAGTTAGGGTTAGGGTTAGGGTTAGGGTTAGGGTTTGGGTTCGGGTTAGGGTTAGGGTTAGGTTTAGGTTTTGATTTAGGGTTAGGGTTAGGGTTAGGGTTTTTGTTAGGGTTTGGGTTAGGGTTAGGGTTAAGACTAGGGTTAGTGTTAGGGTTAGGTTTAGGTTTAGCATTAGGGCTAGTATTAGGGTTAGGGTTACGGTTTGGGTTAGGGTTAGGGTTAGGGTTAGGGTTAGGGTTAGGGTTTGGGTTAGGGTTAGGGTTAGGGTTAGAGTTAGGGTTATGTTTAGGTTTAGCATTAGGGTTAGGGTTAGGGTTATGGTTAGGGTTAGCTTTAGGGTTAGGGTTAGGGTTTGGGTTTGGGTTAGGGTTTGGGTTAGGGTTAGGCTTTGGGTTAGGGTTAGGATTAGGGTTCGGGTTAGGATTTGGGTTAGGGTTAGGGTTAGAGTCGGATTTGGGTTAGAGTTATGGTGAGGGTTAGGGGTTGGTTTAGGGTTAGGGTTACGGTTAGGGTTAGGGTTAGGGTTTGGGTTAGGGTTAGGTTTAGGACTAGGATTATGGTTAGGGTTAGTGTTAGGTTTAGGGTTAGGGTTTGGGTTTAGGTTTGGGTTATGGTTAGGGTTAGTGTTAGGGTTAGGGTTAGGGTTTGGGTTTAGGGTTAGGGTTAGGGTTAGGGTTTCGGTTTGGGTTATGTTTTGGGTTAGGTTTAGGGTTAGGGTTAGGGTTTGGGTTCGGGTTAGGAATAGGGTTATGGTTTGAGTTTGAATTAGCTTTAGGGCTAGCATTAGGGTTAGGGTTAGGTTTAGGATTAGTGTTTCAGTTAGGCTTAGTGTTAGGGTTAGGGTTTGGGTACGGGTTAGGTTTAGGGTTAGGGTTAGGGTTTGATTTATGGTTAGTGTTAAGGTTAGGGTTACTGTTAGGGTTTGGGTTAGGGTTAGGGTTAGGGTTAGGGTTAGGTTAGGGTTTGGGTTACAGTTAGGCTTAGGGTTAGGGTTTGGGTTTGGTTTAGTGTTAGGGTTAGGTTAGGGTTTAGGTTAGAGTTAGGGTTAGGGTGAGGTGTTGGATTAGGGTTATGGTTAGGGTTAGGTTTTGGATTAGGGTTAGGGTTAGGGTTCCGATTAGAGTTAGGTTTAGAGTTTGGGTTTGGGTAAGGGTTAAGGTTAGGGTTAGGGTTAGGGTTAGGGTTAGGACTAGGATTAGGGTTAGGGTTAGGGTTAGGATTAGGGTTACGGTTAGGGTTAGGGTTAGGTTTTCGGTTTGGGTTATGTTTTGGGTTAGGTTTAGTGTTAGGGTTAGGGTTTGAGTTGGAATTAGGTTTAGGGTTAGCATTAGGGTTAGGGTTAGGGTTAGGATTAGTGTTTCAGTTAGGGTTAGGGTTTGAGTTCGGGTTAGGGTTAGGGTTAGGTTTAGGTTTTGATTTAGGGTTAGGGTTAGGGTTATGGTTTTTGTTAGGGTTTGGGTTAGGGTTAGGGTTAAGACTAGGGTTAGTGTTAGGGTTAGGTTTAGGGTTAGCATTAGGGCTAGTATTAGGGTTAGGGTTACGGTTTGGGTTAGGGTCAGGGTTAGGGTTAGGGTTAGGGTTAGGGTAAGGGTTTGGATTAGGGTTAGGGTTAGGGTTAGAGTTAGGGTTATGGTTAGGTTTAGCATTAGGGTTAGGTTTAGGGTTATGGTTAGGGTTAGCTTTAGGGTTAGGGTTAGGGTTTGGGTTTGGGTTAGGGTTTGGGTTAGGGTTAGGCTTTGGGTTAGGATTAGGGTTAGGGTTCGGGTTAGGATTTGGGTTAGGGTTAGGGTTAGAGTCGGATTTGGGTTAGAGTTATGGTGAGGGTTAGGGGTTGGTTTAGGGTTAGGGTTACGGTTAGGGTTAGGGTTATGGTTTGGGTTAGGATTAGGGTTAGGGTTAGGGTTAGGGTTACGGTTTCGGTTTCAGTTATGTTTTGGGTTAGTTTTAGGTTTAGGGTTAGGGTTTGGGTTGGGTTAGGATTAGGGTTAGGGTTTGAGTTTGAATTAGGTTTAGGGTTAGCATTAGGGTTAGGGTTAGGGTTTGGGGTTAGGGGTTAGGGGTTAAGTTTAGGTTTATTGTTAGGGTTAGGGATTGGGTTAGGGTTAGGGTTAGGTTTAGGCTTAGGTGTAGATTTTGGGTTAGCGATAGGTTAGCGTTTGGGTTAGGGTTAGGGATAGGGTTAGGTTTAGTGTTAGGGTTAGGGTTTGGTTTAGGATTACGGTTAAGTTTAGGTTTTCGGTTAAGTTTCGGGTTAGGGTTAGGGTTTGCGTTCGGGTTGGGTTAGTGTTAGGGTTTTAGTTAGGGTTAGGGTTAGGGTTAGGGTTAGGTTTAGGGTTTGGGTTAGGGTTAGGCTTAGGGTTAGGGTTTGAGTTTGTGTTAGGTTTAGGGTTAGCATTATGGTTAGGATTAGGGTTAGGGTTAGGTTTTGGGTTAGGTTTAGGGTTAGGGTTAGGGTATGGGTTAGGGTTAGGTTTGAAACTGGGTGAGTGTTAGGGTTAGGGTTAGTGTTAAGATTATGGTTAGGGTTAGGGTTAGGTTTAGGTTTTCTGTTAGGATTAGGGTTAGGGTTAGAATTAGGGTTAGGGTTAGGGTTAGGGTTAGGATAAGGCTGAGGGTTAGGGTTAGTGTTAGGATTAGGATTATTATTTGGATTATGGTTTGGGTTAGGGTTAGGGTTAGGGTTTGGGTTAGTGTTAGAGTTAGGGTTTGAGTTAGGGTTAGGCTTAGGCTTACATTGGGGTTTGGGTTAGAGTTAGGGTGAGGGTTAGGGTTTGGGTTTGGTTTAGAGTTAGGGTTAGGTTAGGGTTTGGGTTAGAGTTAGGGTTAGGGTGAGGTGTTGGATTAGGGTTATGGTTAGGGTTAGGGTTAGGATTAGGATTAGGGTTAGGGTTCCGATTAGAGTTAGGTTTAGAGTTTGGGTTTGGGTAAGGGTTAAGGTTAGGGTTAGGGTTAGGGTTAGGGTTAGGGTTAGGACTAGGATTAGGGTTAGGGTTAGTGTTAGGATTAGGGTTAGGGTTTGGGTTTACGTTTGGGTTATGGTTAGGGTTAGTGTTAGGGTTAGGGTTTAGGGTTAGGGTTAGGGTTAGGGTTAGGGTTTCGGTTTGGGTTATGTTTTGGGTTAGGTTTATGGTTAGGGTTAGGGTTTGGGTTCGGGTTAGGAATAGGGCTATGGTTTGAGTTTGAATTAGGTTTAGGGTTAGCATTAGGGTTAGGGTTAGGTTTAGGATTAGTGTTTCAGTTAGGCTTAGGGTTAGGGTTAGGGTTAGGGTTAGGGTTAGGGTTAGGGTTAGGGTTAGGATTAGGATTAGGGTTAGTTTTTGAGTTTGAATTAGGTTTAGTGTTACCATTAGGGTTAGGGTTAGATTTAGGATAAGTGTTTCAGTTAGGATTTGGGTTAGGGTTAGTGTTAGGGTTAGGGTTAGGGTTTGGTTTAGGGTTAGGATTAGGGTTTGGGTTAGGGTTAGGGTTAGGGTTAGGGTTAGGGTTTGGGTTAGGTTTAGGGTTAGGGTTAGGGTTAGGGTTTGGGTTAGGGTTAGGGTTAGGGTTAGGGTTTGTGTTAAGATTAGGGTTTGGGTTTGGGTTAGGATTAGGGTTAGGGTTAGGGTTAGGGTTAGGGTTAGGGTTAGAATTAGGGTTAGTGTTAAGGTTAGGGTTAGGGTTAGGGTTAGGGTTAGGGGTAGGATAAGGATGAGGGTTAGGGTTAGTGTTAAGATTATGGTTAGGGTTAGGGTTAGTGTTAGGTTTTCTGTTAGGATTAGGGTTAGGATTAGGGTTAGGCTTAGGGTTTGAGTTGGAATTAGGTTTAGGGTAACGATTAGGGTTAGGGTTAGGTTTACGATTAGTGTTTCAGTTACGGTTAGTGTTAGGGCTAGATTTTGTGTTCGGGTTAGGGTTAGGGATAGGTTTAGGTTTTGATTTAGGGTTAGGGTTAGGGTTAGGTTTAGGGTTAGCATTAGGGTTAGGATTAGCGTTAGGGTTAGCGTTAGGGTTAGGTTTAGGGTTAGGGTTAGGGTTAGAATAAGGATGAGGGTTAGGGTTAGGGTTAGGGTTAGGGTTTGGGTTAGTGTTAGGGTTAGGTTTAGGGTTAGGGTTAGGGTTAGAATAAGGATGAGGGTCAGGGTTAGGGTTAGGATTAGGGTTATTATTTGGGTTATGGTTTGGGTTAGTGTTAGATTTAGGGTTTGGGTTAGTGTTAGAGTTAGGGTTTGAGTTAGGGTTAGGTTTAGGGTTAGGTTAGGGTTTGGGTTAGAGATAGGGTTAGGGTTTGGGTTTGGTTTAGAGTTAGGGTTAGGTTAGGGTTTGGGTTAGAGTTAGGGTTAGGGTGAGGGGTTGGATTAGGGTTATGGTTAGGGTTAGGGTTAGGATTAGGTTTAGGGTTAGGGTTCCGATTAGAGTTAGGTTTAGAGTTTGGGTTTGGGTAAGGGTTAAGGTTAGGGTTAGGGTTAGGGTTAGGGTTTATTACTCGGATTAGGGTTAGGACTCGGATTAGGGTTAGGGTTAGGGTTAGGGTTATGGTTTCGGTTTGGGTTATGTTTTGGGTTAGTTTTAGGGTTAGGTTTAGGGTTTGAAATGGGTTAGGATTAGGGTTAGGGTTAGGGTTAGGGTTAGGGTTAGGGTTAGGATAAGTGTTTCAGTTAGGGTTAGGGTTAGGGTTAGGGTTAGGGTTTGGGTTCGGGTTAAGGTTAGGGTTAGGGTTAGGGTTTGATTTAGGGTTAAGCTTAGGATTAGGGTTAGTGTTAGAGTTTGGGTTCGGGTTAGGGTTCGGAGTAGGGTTAGTTTTAGGGTTAGGTTTAGGTTTAGCATTAGGGTTAGGATTAGCTTTAGGGTTAGGGTTTGGGTTAGGGTTAGGGTTAGGGTTAGGGTTAGGATTAGGGTTTGGGATAGGGTTAGGGTTAGGGTTAGGGTTAGGATTAGGGTTAGGGTTTGTGTTAAGATTAGGGTTTGGGTTTGGGTTAGGGTTAGGGTTAGGGTTAGGGTTAGGGTTAGGGATAGGGTTAGAATTAGGGTTAGGGTTAAGGTTAGGGTTAGGGTTAGATTTAGGGTTAGGGTTAGGGTTAGG
>JAJHUQ010000032.1:14215000-14217500 GCA_035773235.1 Eospalax fontanierii
GTGAGGGTTAGGGTTAGGGTTAGGGTTAGACTTAGGTTTAGGGTTAGGGTTAGGTTTAGGGTTAGGGTTAGGATAAGGATGAGGGTTAGGGTTAGGGTTAGCATTAGGGTTATTATTTGGGTTAAGATTTGGGTTAGGGTTAGTGTTAGGGTTTGGGTTAGTGTTAGAGTTAGGGTTTGAGTTAGGGTTAGGTTTAGGCTTACATTGGTGTTTGGGTTAGAGTTCGGGTTAGGGTTTTGGTTTGGGTTTGGTTTAGAGTTAGGGTTAGGTTAGGGTTTGGGTTAGAGTTAGGGTTAGGGTGAGGTGTTGGATTAGGGTTATGGTTAGGGTTAGGGTTAGGATTAGGGTTAGGGTTAGGGTTCCGATTAGAGTTAGGTTTAGAGTTGGGTTTGGGTAAGGGTTAAGGTTAGGGTTAGGGTTAGGGTTAGGGTTAGGGTTAGGTTTAGGACTAGGATTAGGGTAAGGGTTAGTGTTAGGTTTAGGGTTAGGGTTTGGGTTTAGGTTTGGGTTATGGTTAGGGTTAGTGTTAGGGTTAGGGTTTAGGGTTAGGGTTAGGGTTAGGGTTAGGGTTTCGGTTTGGGTTATGTTTTGGGTTAGGGTTAGGGTTAGGTTTTTGGTGAGGTTTAGGGTTAGGGTTAGGGTTAGAATTAGGTTTAGGGTTAGGGTTAGGGTTAGCGTTAGGGTTAGGATAAGGATGAGGGTTAGGGTTAGGGTTAGGATGAGGGTTATTATTTGGGTTATGGTTTGGGTTAGGGTTAGTGTTAGGGTTTGGGTTAGTGTTAGAGTTAGGATTTGAGTTAGGGTTAGGTTTAGGCTTACATTGGGGTTTGGGTTAGAGTTAGGGTTAGGGTTAGGGTTTGGGTTTGGTTTAGAGTTAGGGTTAGGTTAGGGTTTGGGTTAGAGTTAGGGTTAGGGTGAGGTGTTGGATTAGGGTTATGGTTAGGGTTAGGGTTAGGATTAGCGTTAGGGTTAGGGTTCCGATTAGAGTTAGGTTTAGAGTTTGGGTTTGGGTAAGGGTTAAGGTTAGGGTCAGGGTTAGGGTTAGGGTTACGGTTAGGGTTAGGGTTACGACTAGGATTAGTGTTACGGTTAGTGTTAGGATTAGGGTTAGGGTTTGGGTTTAGGTTTGGGTTATGTTTAGGGTTAGGGTTTAGGGTTAGGGTTAGGGTTAGGGTTTCGGTTTGGGTTATGTTTTGGGTTAGGTTTAGGGTTAGGGTTAGGGTTTGGGTTTGGGTTAGGAATAGGGTTAGGGTTTGAGTTTGAATTAGGTTTAGGGTTAGCATTAGGGTTAGGATTAGTGTTAGGGTTAGGTTTTGGGTTAGGGTTAGGGTTAGGGTTTGCTTTAGTGTTAGGTTTGAATCTGGGTTAGTATTAGGGTTATGGTTAGTGTTAAGATTATGCTTAGGGTTAGGCTTACGGTTTGGTTTTGGGTGAGGTTTAGGGTTAGGGTTAGGGTTAGACTTAGGTTTAGGGTTAGGGTTAGGGTTAGGGTTAGGGTTAGGGTTAGGATAAGGATGAGGGTTAGGGTTAGGGTTAGGATTAGGGTTATTATTTGGGTTAAGATTTGGGTTAGGGTTAGTGTTAGGGTTTGGGTTAGTGTTAGAGTTAGGGTTTGAGTTAGGGTTAGGTTTAGGCTTACATTGGGGTTTGGGTTAGAGTTAGGGTTAGGGTTAGGGTTTGGGTTTGGTTTAGAGTTAGGGTTACGTTAGGGTTTGGGTTAGAGTTAGGGTTAGGGTGAGGTGTTGGATTAGGGTTATGGTTAGGGTTAGGGTTAGGATTAGGGTTAGGGTTAGGGTTCCCATTAGAGTTAGGTTTAGAGTTTGGGTTGGGGTAAGGGTTAAGGTTAGGGTTAGGGTTAGGGTTAGGTTTAGGACTAGGATTAGGGTAAGGGTTAGTGTTAGGTTTAGGGTTAGGGTTTGGGTTTAGGTATGGGTTATGGTTAGGGTTAGTGTTAGGGTTAGGGTTTAGGGTTAGGGTTAGGGTTAGGGTTAGGGTTTCGGTTTGGGTTATGTTTTGGGTTAGGTTTAGGGTTAGGGTTAGGGTTTGGGTTCGGGTTAGGAATAGGGTTATGGTTTGAGTTTGAATTAGGTTTAGGGTTAGCATTAGGGTTAGAGTTAGGTTTAGGATTAATGTTTCAGTTAGGCTTAGTGTTAGGGTTAGGGTTTGGGTACGGGTTAGGTTTAGGGTTAGGGTTAGGGTTTGATTTAGGGTTAGGGTTAAAGTTAGGGTTAGGGTTAGGGTTTGGGTTAGGGTTAGGGTTAGGAATAGGGTTAGTGATAGGTTTAGGTTTAGGGTTAGCATTAGGGTTAGGATTAGGTTTAGGGTTAGGGTTTGGGTAGGGTTAGGGTTAGGGTTAGGGTTACGTTTATGGTTTGGTTTAGGGTTATGGTTAGGGTTAGAGTTTGGGTGTGGATTAGGGTTAGGGTTAGCGTTAGGGTTTGTGTTAAGATTAGGGTTTGGGTTTGGGTTAGGTTAGGGTTTGGGTTACAGTTAGGCTTAG
>JAJHUQ010000032.1:14222500-14230000 GCA_035773235.1 Eospalax fontanierii
TAGGGTTAGGGTTACAGTTAGGGTTAGAGTTTGGTTTAGGGTTAGGGTTAGGGTTTGGGTTAGGGTTAGGGTTAGGGTTAGCGTTAGGGTTTGGGTTAGGTTTAGGTTTAGGGTTAGGGTTTGGGTTAGGGTTAGGGTTAGGGTTAGGGTTTGTGTTAAGATTAGTGTTTGGGTTTGGGCTAGGGTTACGGTTAGGGTTAGGATTAGGGTTAGGATTAGGGTTAGGGTTAGGGTTAGAATTAGGGTTAGTGTGAAGGTTAGGGTGAGGGTGAGGGTTAGGGTGAGGGGTAGGATAAGGATGAGGGTTAGAGTTAGTGTTAAGATTATGGTTAGGGTTAGGGTTAGGGTTAGGTTTTCTGTTAGGATTAGGGTTAGGGTTAGAATTAGGGTTAGGGTTAGGGTTAGGGTTAGGGTTATGGTTAGGATAAGGATGAGGGTTAGGGTTAGGGTTAGGATTAGGGTTATTATTTGGGTTATGGTTTGGGTTAGGGTTAGGGTTAGGGTTTGGGTTAGTGTTAGAGTTAGGGTTTGAGTTAGGGTTAGGTTTAGGGTTAGGTTAGGGTTTGGGTTAGAGTTAGGGTTAGGTTAGGGTTTGGGTTTGGTTTAGAGTTAGGGTTAGGTTAGGGTTTGGGTTAGAGTTAGGGTTAGGGTGAGGTGTTCGATTAGGATTATGGTTAGGGTTAGGGTCAGGATTAGGGTTAGGTTTAGGGTTCCGATTAGAGTTAGGTTTAGAGTTTGGGTTTGGGTAAGGGTTAAGGTTAGGTTTAGGGTTAGGGTTAGGGTTAGGGTTAGGACTAGGATTAGGGTTATGGTTAGGGTTAGGGTTAGGATTAGGGTTAGAGTTAGGGTTCCGATTAGAGTTAGGTTTAGAGTTTGGGTTTGGGTAAGGGTTAAGGTTAGGTTTAGGGTTAGGGTTAGGACTAGGATTAGTGTTAGTGTTAGGGTTAGGATTAGGGTTAGGGTTTGGTTTTAGGTTTGGGTTATGGTTAGGGTAAGTGTTAGGGTTAGGGTTTAGGGTTAGGGTTAGGTTTAGGGTTAGGGTTTCGGTTTGGGTTATGTTTTGGGTTACGTTTAGGGTTAGGGTTAGGGTTTGAGTTGGAATTAGGTTTAGGGTTAGGATTAGGGTTAGTTTTAGGTTTAGGATTAGTGTTTCAGTTAGGGTTAGGGTTAGGGTTAGGTTTTGGGTTCGGGTTAGGGTTAGGGTTAGGTTTAGGGTTTGATTTAGGGTTAGGGTTAGGGTTAGTGTTAGGGTTTGGGTTAGGGTTAGGGTTAGGACTAGGGTTAGTGTTAGGGTTAGGTTTAGGGTTAGCATTAGGGTTAGGATTAGGGTTAGGGTTAGGGTTTGGGTTAGGGTTAGGGTTAGGGTTAGGGTTAGGGTTAGTGTTAGGGTTAGGTTTAGGGTTAGCATTAGGGTTAGGATTAGGGTTAGGGTTAGGGTTTGGGTTAGGGTTAGGGTTAGGGTTAGGATTAGGGTTAGGGTTTGTGTTAAGATTAGGGTTTGGGTTTGGGTTAAGGTTAGGGTTAGGGTTTGGGTTAAGGTTACGTTTAGGGTTAGGGTTTGTGTTAGGGTTAGTGTTAGGGTTAGGAGTAGGGTTAGGGTTTAGGTTTTCGGTTAGGGTTAGTGTTAGGGGTAGTGTTAGGATTAGGGTATGGGTTAGGGTTTAGGTTTGGTTAGGTTTAGGGTTAGGGTTAGGGTTATGGTTAGGTTTAGCATTAGTGTTAGGGTTAGGGTTATGGTTAGGGTTAACGTTAGGTTTAGGGTTTGGGTTTGGGTTTTGTTTAGGGTTTGGGTTATGGTCAGGGTTTGGGTTAGGGTTAGCGTTATTGTTCGGGTTAGGATTTGGGTTAGGGTTAGGGTTAGAGTCGGATTTGGGTTAGAGTTATTGTGAGGGTTAGGGGTTGGGTTAGGGTTAGGGTTACGGTTAGGATTAGGGTTAGGGTTAGGGTTTGGGTTTGGGTAAGGGTAAGGGTTAGGGTTAGGGTTAGGAGTAGGGTTAGGGTTTAGATTTTCGGTTAGGGTTAATGTTACGGTTAGGGTTAGGATTAGGGTTTGGTTTAGGGTTAAGTTTAGGGTTAGGGTTTGGGTTAGGGCTAGTGTTCGGGTTTGGGTTAGTGTTAGGGTTAGGGTTCGGGTTTGGGTTAGGGTTAGGGTTAGGGTTAGGGTTAGGGTTAGGGTTAGGGTTAGGATTAGTGTTAGGTTTTGGGTTAGGGTTAGGCTTAGGTTTGAATTTGGGTTAGTGTTAGGGCTAGGGTTAGTGTAAAGTTTAGGGTTTGGATTTGGGTTAGGGTTAGGGTTTGAGTTACGATTAGGTTAAAGTTTAGGGTTTAGGTTTCGGTTTGTTTTATGGTTAGGGTTAGGGTTATGGTTAGGTTTAGGGTTAGGGTTAGGGTTAGGGTTTGGTTTTCGGTTAAGTTTAGGGTTAGGATTAGGGTTTGGTTTTGCGTTAGGGTTTGGATTAGGGTTAGGGTTTGGGTTAGGGTTAGGGTTAGGGTTAGGGTTAGGATTTGGTTTAGGGTTAGGGTTAGGGTTCGGGTTTGGGTTAGAGTTAGGGTGAGGGTTAGGAGTTGGGTTAGGATTAGGGTTACGGGCAGGATTAGGATTACGGTTAGGGTTCTGATTAGGGATAGTTTTAGAGTTTGGGTTTGGGTAAGGATAAGGGTTAGGGTTACGGTTAGGATAAGGATGAAGGTTAGGGTTAGGGTTAGGATTAGGGTTAGTATTTGGGTTATGGTTTAGGTTTGGGTTAGGGTTAGGGTTTGGGTTAGTGTTAGGATTTGGGTTAGAGTTAGGGTTAGGGTTAGGGTTTGGGTTTGGGTTAGGGTTAGGTTTAGTTTAGGGTTTGGTTTAGAGTTAGGTTTAGGGTTATGGGTTGGATTAGGGTTATGGTTAGGGTTAGTTTTAGGATTAGGGTTAGGGTTAGGCTTTAAGTTTGGTTTATGGTTAGGGTTAGGGTTAGGGTTTAAGTGTAGGATTAGGGTTAGTGTTAGGGTTTGGGTTAGGGTTAGGCTTACGTTGTGGGTTTTGGTTAGGGTTAGGGTTAGGGTTAGGGTTTCGGTGTGGGTTATGTTTTGGGTTAGGTTTAGGGTTAGGGTTAGGGTTTCGGTTCGGGTTAGGATTAGGGTTAGGGTTTGAGTTTGAATTAGGTTTAGGGATAGCATTAGGGTTAGGGTAAGGTTTAGGATTAGTGTTTCGGTTAGGGTTAGGGTTAGGGTTAGGGTTTGGGTTAGGGTTAGGGTTAGGATTAGGGGTTAGGTTTAGGTTTAGGGTTATTATTAGGGTTTGGGTTAGGGTTAGTGTTAGGGTTTGGGTTTTAGTTAGAATTAGGGTTAGTGTTAGGGTTAGGTTTTGTGTTAGTGTTAGGGTTAAGCTTAGTGTTAGTGTTAGGGTTTGGGTTAGGGTTAGGGTTAGGTTTAGAGTTAGGATTAGGTTTAGGGTTAGGGTTAGATTTAGGGTTTGGTTTAGGAGTAGTGTTAGGGTTAGGTTTAGGGTTTGGGTTAGGTTTAGGGTTAGGGTTAGAGTTTGGGTGCGGGTGCGGGTTAGGGTTAGGGTTAGGGTTTGAGTTAGGTTTAGGGTTAGGGTTAGGGGTAGGGTTAGGGTTAGGGTTAGGTTTTGGGTTAGGGTTAGGGTTAGGGTTAGGGATTAGGGTTAGGGTTAGGGTTAGGGTTAGGGTTAGGGTTTGGGTTAGGGTTAGGGTTATGGTTAGGGTTTGGGTTAGGATTAGGGTTAGGGTTAGGGTTTGGGTTAGGGTTAGGGTTAGGGTTACGGTTAGGGTAAGGATTAGGGTTAGGGTTTGTGTTAAGTTTAGGGTTTATGTTTGGGTTAGGGTTAGGTTTAGGTTTAGGGTTTGATTTAGGGTTAGGGTTAGGGTTAGGGTTAGGGTTAGGGTTTAGGTTAGGGTTAGGGTTAGGAGTAGGGTTAGTGTTAGGGTTAGGTTTAGGGTTAGCATTAGGGTTAGGATTAGGGTTAGGGTTAGGGTTTGTGTTAGGTTTAGGGTTAGGGTTAGGGTTAGGGTTTGGGTTAGGTTTAGGTTTAGGGTTAGGGTTTGGGTTAGGGTTAGGGTTAGGTTTAGGGTTAGGTTTTGGGTTAGGATTAGGGTTAGGTTTAGGGTTTGGGTTAGGGTTAGGGTTGGGGTTACGGTTAGGGTTAGGATTAGGGTTAGGTTTTGTGTTAAGATTAGGGTTTGGGTTTGGGTTAGGGTTAGGGTTAAGGTTAGGGTTAGGTTTAGAATTAGGGTTAGTGTTAAGGTTAGGGTTAGGGTTAGGATAAGCATGAGGGTTAGGGTTAGGGTTAGGATTAGGGTTATTATTTGGGTTATAGTTTCGGTTAGGTTTAGGGTTAGGATTTGGGTTAGTGTGAGAATTAGGTTTTGAGTTAGGCTTAGGTTTAGGGTTTGGGTTAGAGTTAGGGTTAGGGTGAGGTGTTGGATTAGGGTTATGGTTAGGGTTAGGGTTAGGATTAGGATTACGGTTAGAGTTCCGATTAGAGTTAGGTTTAGAGTTTGGGTTTGGGTAAGGGTTAAGGTTAGGTTTAGGGTTAGCGTTAGGGTTAGGGTTAGGGTTAGGTGAGGGTTAGGGTTTGATTTAGGGTTAGGGTTAGGGTTAGGGTTAGTGTTAGGGTTTGGGTTAGGGTTAGGGTTAGGACTAGGGTTAGTGTTAGGGTTAGGTTTAGGGTTAGCATTAGGGTTAGGATTAGGGTTAGGGTTAGGGTTTGGGTTAGGGTTAGGGTTAGGGTTAGGGTTAGGGTTAGGGTTAGGGATTGGGTTAGGGTTAGGGTTATGGTTAGGGTTTGAGTTAGGGTTAGGGTTAGGGTTAGGGTTTGGGTTAGGATTAGGGTTAGGGTTAGGGTTTGGGTTAGGGTTAGGCTTAGGGTTACGGTTAGGGTTAGGATTAGGGTTAGGGTTAGGGTTAGGGTTATGGTTAGGGTTTGGGTTAGAGTCAGTGTTAGGGTTACGGTTTGGGTTTGGTTTAGAGTTAGGGTTTGGTTAGGGTTTGGGTTAGAGTTAGGGTTAGGTTGAGGTGTTGGATTAGGGTTATGGTTAGGTTAAGGGTTTGGGTTAGTGTTAGAGTTATGGTTTGAGTTAGGGTTAGGTTTAGGCTTACATTGGGGTTTGGGTTAGAGCTAGGGTTAGGGTTCGGGTTTGGGTTTGGTTTAGAGTTAGGGTTAGGTTAGGGTTTGGGTTAGAGTTAGGGTTAGGGTGAGGTGTTGGATTAGGGTTATGGTTAGGGTTAGGGTTAGGATTAGGGTTAGGGTTAGGGTTCCGATTAGAGTTAGGTTTAGAGTTTGGGTTTCGGTAAGGGTTAAGGTTAGGTTTAGGGTTAGGGTTAGGGTTAGGGTTATGGTTAGGACTAGGATTAGGGTTATGGTTAGGGTTAGGGCTAGGATTAGGGTTAGGGTTAGGGTTCCGATTAGACTTAGGTTTAGAGTTTGGGTTTGGGTAAGGGTTAAGGTTAGGTTTAGGGTTAGGGTTAGGGTTAGGGTTAGGGTTAGGACTAGGATTAGGTTTAGGGTTAGGGTTTGGATTAGGGTTAGGGTTTGGTTTTAGGTTAGGGTTAGAATTAGGGTAAGTGTTAGGGTTAGGATTGGGGTTAGTGTTAGGGTTAGGGTAAGGGTTTGGGTTTGGGTTTTGTTTTAGGTTAGGTTTAGGGTTAGGGTTAGGGTTTGAATTGGAATTAGGTTTAGGGTTAGCATTAGGGTTAGGGTTAGGTTTAGGATTAGTGTTTCAGTTAGGGTTAGGGTTAGGGTCAGGGTTTGGGTTCGGGTTAGGGTTAGGTTTAGGACTAGGGTTAGTGTTAGGGTTAGGTTTAGGGTTAGCATTAGGTTTAGGATTAGGGTTAGGGTTAGGGTTTGGGTTTTGGTTAGGGTTAGGGTTAGGTTTAGGGTTAAGTTTTGGGTTAGGGTTAGGGTTAGGGTTAGCGTTTGGGTTAGGGTTAGGGTTAGAGTCGGATTTGGGTTAGAGTTATGGTGAAGGTTAGGGTTTGGTTTAGGGTTAGGGTTACGGTTAGGATTAGGGTTAGGGTTAGTGTTTGGATTAGGGTTAGTTTTAGGGTTTGGGTTTGGGTAAGGGTAAGGGTTAGGGTTAGGGTTTGGAATAGGGTTAGGTTTAGGTTTTCGGTTAGGGTTAATGTTAGCGTTAGGGTTAGGATTAGGGTTTGGTTTAGGGTTAAGGTTAGGGTTAGGGTTTAGGTTAGGGTTAGGGTTAGGGTTAGGGTTTGGGTTAGGGTTATGGTTGGGGTTCGGGTTTGGGTTAGGGTTAGGGTTAGGGTTAGGGTTAGGGTTAGGATTAGGGTTAGGGTTTGGGTTAGGGTTAGGCTTAGGTTTGAATTTGTGTTAGTGTTAGGGCTAGGGTTAGTGTAAAGTTTACGGTTTGGATTTGGGTTAGGGTTAGGGTTTGAGTTACGATTAGGGTAAAGTTTAGGGTTTAGGTTTGGGTTATGTTTATGGTTATGGTTTGGGTTATGGTTAGGTTTAGGGTTAGGGTTAGGGTTAGGGTTAGGGTTTGGGTTAAGTTTAGGGTTACGGTTAGGGTTAGGATTTGGGTTAGGGTTAGGGTTAGGGTTCGGGTTTGGGTTACAGTTAGGGTGAGGGTTAGGGGTTGGGTTAGGGTTAGGGTTACGGTTAGGATTAGGATTACGGTTAGGGTTCGGATTAGGGTTAGTTTTAGGGTTTGGGTTTGGGTAAGGGTAAGGGTTAGGGTTAGGGTTAGGATAAGGATGAGGGTTAGGGTTAGAGTTAGGATTAGGGTTGTGTTTGGGTTATGGTTTAGGTTTGGGTTAGGATTAGGGTTTGGGTTAGTGTTAGAGTTAGGTTTTGTGTTATGGTTAGAGTTAGGGTTAGGTTAGGATTTGGGTTAGAGTTAGGGTTAGGGTTAGGTTTTCGGTTTGGGTTAGGGTTAGGGTTAGGTTTGGGTTTGGGTTAGAGTTAGGGTTAGGGTTATGGGTTGGATTAGGGTTATGGTTAGGGTTAGGTTTAGGATTAGCATTAGGGTTATTCTTTAGTTTTGGTTTATGGTTAGGGTTAGGGTTAGGATTTAAGGTTAGGATTGTGGTTTGTGGTGGGGTTCGGGTTCGGGTTAGGCTTACGGTGTGGGTTTGGGTTAGGGTTGGGGATAGGTTTAGGGTTTGGGTGTGGGTTATGTATCCGGTTAGGTGTAGGGTTAGGGTTAGGGTTTCGGTTCGGGTTAGGATTAGGGTTAGGGTTTGAGTTTAAATTAGGTTTAGGGTTAGCATTAGGGTTAGGGTTAGGTTTAGGATTAGTGTTTCGGTTAGGGTTAGGGTTAGGGTTTGGGTTAGTGTTAGGGTTAGGATTAGGGGTTAGGTTTAGGTTTAGGGTTATTATAAGGGTTTGTGTTAGGGTTAGTGTTAGAGTTTGGTTTAGGGTTAGTATTAGGGTTAGGGTTAGGGTTAGGATTATGGTTAAGTTTAGGATTTGTGTTTGGGTTAGGTTTAGGGCTAGGGTTAGGGTTAGTGTTAAGGTTTGGGTTAGTGTTAGGTTTCGGGTTT
>JAJHUQ010000032.1:14250000-14260000 GCA_035773235.1 Eospalax fontanierii
GCGTTTGGGTTAGGGTTTGGGTTAGGGTTAGGTTGATGGTTTGGGTTTGATTTGGGGTTAGGGTTGGGATTAGGGATACGGTTAGGGTTAGGTTAAGGGTTAGGGTTTGTGTTAAGATTAGGGTTTGGGTTTGGGTTAGGGTTAGGGTTAGGGTTAGGGTTAGGGTTAGGTTTACAATTAGGGTTAGTGTTAAGGTTAGGTTTAGGGTTAGGGTTAGGATAAGGATGAAGGTTAGGGTTAGGGTTAGGGTTAGGATTAGGGTTATTATTTGGGTTATGGTTTGGGTTAGGGTTAGGGTTAGGGTTTGGATTAGTGTTAGAGTTAGGGTTTGAGTTAGGGTTAGGTTTAGGGTTAGGTTAGGGTTTGGGTTACAGTCAGGGTTAGCGTTAGGGTTTGGGTTTGGTTTAGAGTTAGGGTTAGGTTAGGGTTTGGGTTAGAGTTAGGGTTAGGGTTAGTGTTAAGTTTAGGGTGAAGGTTAGGGTTAGGTTTTGGGTTATGTTTAGGGTTAGGGTTAGAATTAGCGTTAGGGTTATGGTTAGGGTTAGGGTTAGGGTTAGGATAAGGATGAGTGTTAGGGTTAGGGTTAGGATTAGGGTTATTATTTGGGTTATGGTTTGGATTAGGGTTAGGGTTAGGGTTTGGGTTAGTGTTAGAGTTATGGTTTGAGTTAGGGTTAGGTTTAGGGTTAGGTTAGGGTTTGGGTTAGAGTTTGGGTTAGGGTTAGGGTTTGGGTTTGGTTTAGAGTTAGGGTTAGGTTAGGGTTTGGGTTAGAGTTAGGGTTAGGGTGAGGTATTGAATTAGGGTTATGGTTAGGGTTAGGGTTAGGATTAGGGTTAGGGTTAGGGTTCCGATTAGAGTTAGGTTTAGAGTTTGGGTTTGGGTAAGGGTTAAGGTTAGGGTTAGGGTTAGGGTTAGGGTAAGGACTAGGATTAGGGTTAGGATTAGGGTTAGGATTAGGTTTAGTGTTTGGGTTTATGTTTTGGTTATGGTTAGGGTTAGTGTTAGGGTTAAGGTTTAGTGTTAGTGTTAGGGTTAGGGTTAGGGTTTCGGTTTGGGTTATGTTTTGGGTTAGGTTTAGGGTTAGGGTTAGGGTTTGGGTTCGGTTTAGAAATAGGGTTAGGGTTTGAGTTTGAATTAGGTTTAGGGTTAGCATTAGGGTTATAGTTAGGTTTAGGATTAGTGTTTCAGTTAGGGTTTGGGTTCGGGTTAGGGTTAGGGTTAGGGTTAGGGTTTGATTTAGGGTTAGGTTTAGGTTTAGGGTTAGTGTTAGGGTTTATGTTAGGGTTAGGGTTAGGACTAGGGTTAGTGTTAGGGTTCGGTTTAGTGTTAGCATTGGGGTTAGGATTAGGGTTAGGGTTAGGGTTTGGGGTTAGGGTTACTGTTAGGGTTAGGGTTAGGGTTTGTTTTAGGGTTAGGGTTAGGGTTAGGGTTTGGGTGAGGGTTAGGTTTAGGGTTAGGATTAGGGTTAGGGTTTGTGTTAAGATTAGGGTTTGGGTTTGGGTTAGGGTAAGGGTTAGGGTTAGGGTTAGGGTTAGGGTTAGATTTAGGGTTAGGGTTAGGTTTAGGGTTAGGGTTAGGGTTAGAATAAGGATGAGGGTTAGGGTTAGGGTTAGGATTAGGGTTATTATTTGTTTTATGGTTGGGTTAGTGTTAGGGTTAGGGTTTGCGTTAGTGTTAGAGTTAGGGTTTGAGTTAGGGTTAGGTTTAGGGTTAGGTTAGGGTTTGGGTTAGAGATAGGGTTAGGGTTAGGGTTTGGGTTTGGTTTAGAGTTAGGGTTACGGTAGGGTTTGTGTTAGAGTTAGGGTACGGGTGAGGTGTTGGATTAGGGTTATGGTTAGCCTTAGGCTTAGGATTAGGTTTAGCGTTAGGGTTCCGATTAGAGTTAGCTTTAGAGTCTGGGTTAGGGTAAGGGTTAAGGTTAGGGTTAGGGTTAGGGTTAGGGTTAGGGTTAGGGTTAGGACTAGGATTAGGGTTAGGGTTAGGGTTAGGATTAGGGTTAGGTTTAGGGTTAGGGTTACGGTTTCGTTTTGGGTTATGTTTTGGGTTAGTTTTAGGGTTAGGGTTAGGTTTTGGGTTGGGTTAGGATTAGGGTTAGGGTTTGAGTTTGAATTAGGTTTAGAGTTAGCATTAGGTTTAGGGTTAGGTTTAGCATAAGTATTTCAGTTAGGGTTAGGGTTAGGGTTAGGGTTTGGGTTCGGGTTAGGGTTAGGGTTAGGGTTAGGGTTTGATTTAGGGTTAAGGTTAGGGTTAGGGTTAGTGTTAGGGTTTGGGTTAGGGTTAGGGTTAGGAGTAGGGTTAGTTTTTGGGTTAGGGTTAGGGTTAGCATTAGGGTTAGGATTAGCCTTAGGGTTAGGGTTTGGGTTAGGGTTAGGGTTAGGGTTAGGGTTAGGGTTAGGGTTTGTGTTAGGGTTATGGTTAGGGTTAGGGTTAGGGTTAGGATTAGGGTTAGCGTTTGTGTTAAGATTAGGGTTTGGGTTTGGGTTAGGGTTAGGGTTAGGGTTAGGGTTAGGTTTAGGATTAGTTTTTGGGTTAGGGTTAGGGTTAGGTTTAGTGTTAGGTTTAGGTTTTGGGTTAGCGATAGGGTTAGCGTTTGGGTGAGGGGTAGGGTTAGGTTTAGGTTTAGTGTTATGGTTAGGGTTTGGTTTAGAATTACGGTTAGGATTAGGTTTTCGGTTAAGTTTCGGGTTAGGGTTAGGGTTTGCGTTCGGGTTGGGTTAGTGTTAGGGGTTTAGTTAGGGTTAAGGTTAAGGTTAAGGTTAGGGTTAGGTTTAGGGTTTGGGTTAGGGTTAGGCTTAGGGTTAGGGTTTGAGTTTGAGTTAGGTTTAGGGTTAGCATTATGGTTAGGATTAGGGTTAGGGTTAGGTTTTGGGTTAGGGTTAGGGTTAGGGTTAGGGTTTGGGTTAGGTTAGGTTTGAATCTCGGTTAGTGTTAGGGTTAGGGTTAGTGTTAAGATTATGGTTAGGGTTAGGGTTTGGGTTAGGTTTTCTGTTAGGATTAGGGTTAGGGTTAGAATTAGGGTTACGGTTAGGGTTACGGTTAGGTTTAGGGTTAGGATAAGGATGAGGGTTAGGGTTAGGGTTAGGATAACGGTTATTATTTGGGTTATGGTTTGGGTTAGGGTTAGGGTTAGGGTTTGGGTTAGTGTTAGAGTTAGGGTTTGAGTTAGGTTTAGGTTTAGGGTTAGGTTAGGGTTAGGGTTAGGGTTAGGGTTAGGGTTAGGGTTAGGACTAAGATTAGTGTTAGGGTTAGGGTTTGGGTTTGGTTTAGAGTTAGGGTTAGGTTAGGGTTTGGGTTAGGGTTAGGGTTAGGAGTAGGGTTAGTTTTTGGGTTAGGGTTAGGGTTAGCATTAGGGTTAGGATTAGCCTTAGGGTTAGGGTTAGTGTTAGGGTTAGGGTTTAGTGTTAGGGTTAGGGTTAGGGTTTCGGTTTGGTTTATGTTTTGGGTTAGGTTTAGGGTTAGGGTTAGGGTTTGGGTTCGGTTTAGAAATAGGGTTAGGGTTTGAGTTTGAATTAGGTTTAGGGTTAGCATTAGGGTTATAGTTAGGTTTAGGATTAGTGTTTCAGTTAGGGTTTGGGTTCGGGTTAGGGTTAGGGTTAGGGTTAGGGTTTGATTTAGGGTTAGGGTTAGGTTTAGGGTTAGTGTTAGGGTTTATGTTAGGGTTAGGGTTAGGACTAGGGTTAGTGTTAGGGTTAGGTTTAGTGTTAGCATTAGGGTTAGGATTAGGGTTAGGGTTAGGGTTTGGGGTTAGGGTTACTGTTAGGGTTAGGGTTAGGGTTAGGGTTTGTTTTAGGGTTAGGGTTAGGGTTAGGGTTTGGGTGAGGGTTAGGTTTAGGGTTAGGATTAGGGTTAGGGTTTGTGTTAAGATTAGGGTTTGGGTTTGGGTTAGGGTAAGGGTTAGGGTTAGGGTTAGGGTTAGGGTTAGATTTAGGGTTAGGGTTAGGTTTAGGGTTAGGGTTAGGGTTAGAATAAGGATGAGGGTTAGGGTTAGGGTTAGGATTAGGGTTATTATTTGTTTTATGGTTGGGTTAGTGTTAGGGTTAGGGTTTGCGTTAGTGTTAGAGTTAGGGTTTGAGTTAGGGTTAGGTTTAGGGTTAGGTTAGGGTTTGGGTTAGAGATAGGGTTAGGGTTAGGGTTTGGGTTTGGTTTAGAGTTAGGGTTACGTTAGGGTTTGGGTTAGAGTTAGGGTTCGGGTGTGGTGTTGGATTAGGGTTATGGTTAGGGTTAGGGTTAGGATTAGGTTTAGGGTTAGGGTTCCGATTAGAGTTAGGTTTAGAGTTTGGGTTTGGGTAAGGGTTAAGGTTAGGGTTAGGGTTAGGGTTAGGGTTAGGGTTAGGGTTAGGACTAGGATTAGTGTTAGGGTTAGGGTTAGGGTTAGGATTAGGGTTAGGTTTAGGGTTAGGGTTACGGTTTCGTTTTGGGTTATGTTTTGGGTTAGTTTTAGGGTTAGGGTTAGGGTTTGGGTTGGGTTAGGATTAGGGTTAGGGTTTGAGTTTGAATTAGGTTTAGAGTTAGCATTAGGTTTAGGGTTAGGTTTAGGATAAGTATTTCAGTTAGGGTTAGGGTTAGGGTTAGGGTTTGGGTTCGGCTTAGGGTTAGGGTTAGGGTTAGGGTTTGATTTAGGGTTAAGGTTAGGGTTAGGGTTAGTGTTAGGGTTTGGGTTAGGGTTAGGGTTAGGAGTAGGGTTAGTTTTCGGGTTAGGGTTAGGGTTAGCATTAGGGTTAGGATTAGCCTTAGGGTTAGGGTTTGGGTTAGGGTTAGGGTTAGGGTTAGGGTTAGGGTTAGGGTTTGTGTTAGGGTTAGGGTTAGGGTTAGGGTTAGGGTTAGGATTAGGGTTAGCGTTTGTGTTAAGATTAGGGTTTGGGTTTGGGTTAGGGTTTGGGTTGGGGTTAGGGTTAGGTTTAGGTTTAGTTTTTGGGTTAGGGTTAGGGTTAGGTTTAGTGTTAGGTTTAGGGTTAGGGTTAGCGATAGGGTTAGCGTTTGTGTGAGGGTTAGGGTTAGGGTTAGGGTTAGTGTTAGGGTTAGGGTTTGGTTTAGAATTACGGTTAGGATTAGGTTTTCGGTTAAGTTTCGGGTTAGGGTTAGGGTTTGCGTTCGGGTTGGGTTAGTGTTAGGGGTTTAGTTAGGGTTAAGGTTAAGGTTAAGGTTAGGGTTAGGTTTAGGGTTTGGGTTAGGGTTAGGCTTAGGGTTAGGGTTTGAGTTTGAGTTAGGTTTAGGGTTAGCATTATGGTTAGGATTAGGGTTAGGGTTAGGTTTTGGGTTAGGGTTAGGGTTAGGGTTAGGGTTTGGGTTAGGTTAGGTTTGAATCTCGGTTAGTGTTAGTGTTAGGGTTAGTGTTAAGATTATGGTTAGGGTTAGGGGTTGGGTTAGGTTTTCTGGTAGGATTAGGGGTAGGGTTAGAATTAGGGTTACGGGTAGGGTTACGGTTAGGTTTAGGGTTAGGATAAGGATGAGGGTTAGGGTTAGGGTTAGGATAACGGTTATTATTTGGGTTATGGTTTGGGTTAGGGTTAGGGTTAGGGTTTGGGTTAGTGTTAGAGTTAGGGTTTGAGTTAGGTTTAGGTTTAGGGTTAGGTTAGGGTTAGGGTTAGGGTTAGGGTTAGGGTTAGGGTTAGGGTTAGGACTAAGATTAGTGTTAGGGTTAGGGTTTGGGTTTGGTTTAGAGTTAGGGTTAGGTTAGGGTTTGGGTTAGAGTTAGGGTTAGGGTGAGGTGTTGGATTACGGTTAGGGTTAGGGTTAGGATTAGGGTTAGGGTGAGGGTTCCGATAAGAGTTAGGTTTAGAGTTTGGGTTTGGGTTAGGGTTAGGGTTAGGGTTAGGGTTAGGACTAGGATTAGGGTTAGGGTTAGTGTTAGGATTAGGGTTAGGGTTTGGGTTTAGGTTTGGGTTAAGGTTAGGGTTAGTGTTAGGTTTAGGGTTTAGGGTTAGGGTTAGGGTTAGGGTTTCGGTTTGAGTTATGTTTTGGGTTAGGTTTAGGGTTAGGGTTAGGGTTTGGGTTCGGGTTAGGAAATAGGTTATGATTTGAGTTTTAATTAGGTTTAGGGTTAGCATTAGGGTTAGCATTAGGGGTAGGGTTAGGGTAAGTGTTAGGGTTAGGGGTGGGGTTAGGGTTTGGGTTAGGGTTAGGTTTGAATCTGGGTGAGTGTTAGGGTTATGGTTAGTGTTAAGATTATGGTTAGGGTTAGGTTTAGGGTTAGGTTTTGGGTTAGGGTTAGGGTTAGGGTTAGGGTTAGAATTAGTTTTAGGGTTAGGGTTAGGTTTAGGGTTAGGGTTAGGATAAGGATGAGGGTTAGGGTTAGGGTTAGGATTAGGGTTATTATTTGGGTTATGGTTTGGGTTAGGGTTAGTGTTAGGGTTTGGGTTAGTGTTAGAGTTAGGGTTTGAGTTAGGGTTAGGTTTAGGCTTACATTGGGGTTTGGGTTAGAGTTAGGGTTAGGGTTAGGGTTTGGGTTTGGTTTAGATTTAGGGTTAGGTTAGGGTTTGGGTTAGAGTTAGGGTTAGGGTGAGGTGTTGGATTAGGGTTATGGTTAGGGTTAGGGTTAGGATTAGGGTTAGGGTTAGGGTTCCGATTAGAGTTAGGTTTAGAGTTTGGTTTTGGGTAAGGGTTAAGGTTAGGGTGAGGGTTAGGGTTAGGGTTAGGGTTAGGACTAGGATTAGGTTTAGGGTTAGGGTTAGGATTAGGTTTAGGGTTTGGATTTAGGTTTCGGTTATGGTTAGGGTTAGTGTTAGGGTTAGGGTTTAGTGTTAGGGTTAGGGTTAGGGTTTCGGTTTGGGTTATGTTTTGGGTTAGGTTTAGGGTTAGGGTTAGGGTTTGGGTTCGGTTTAGAAATAGGGTTAGGGTTTGAGTTTGAATTAGGTTTAGGGTTAGCATTAGGGTTATAGTTAGGTTTAGGATTAGTGTTTCAGTTAGGGTTTGGGTTCGGGTTAGGGTTAGGGTTAGGGTTAGGGTTTGATTTAGGGTTAGGGTTAGGTTTAGGGTTAGTGTTAGGGTTTATGTTAGGGTTAGGGTTAGGACTAGGGTTAGTGTTAGGGTTAGGTTTAGTGTTAGCATTAGGGTTAGGATTAGGGTTAGGGTAAGGGTTTGGGGTTAGGGTTACTGTTAGGGTTAGGGTTAGGGTTAGGGTTTGTTTTAGGGTTAGGGTTAGGGTTAGGGTTTGGGTGAGGGTTAGGTTTAGGGTTAGGATTAGGGTTAGGGTTTGTGTTAAGATTAGGGTTTGGGTTTGGGTTAGGGTAAGGGTTAGGGTTAGGGTTAGGGTTAGGGTTAGATTTAGGGTTAGGGTTAGGTTTAGGGTTAGGGTTAGGGTTAGAATAAGGATGAGGGTTAGGGTTAGGGTTAGGATTAGGGTTATTATTTGTTTTATGGTTGGGTTAGTGTTAGGGTTAGGGTTTGCGTTAGTGTTAGAGTTAGGGTTTGAGTTAGGGTTAGGTTTAGGGTTAGGTTAGGGTTTGGGTTAGAGATAGGGTTAGGGTTAGGGTTTGGGTTTGGTTTAGAGTTAGGGTTACGTTAGGGTTTGGGTTAGAGTTAGGGTTCGGGTGAGGTGTTGGATTAGGGTTATGGTTAGGGTTAGGGTTAGGATTAGGTTTAGGGTTAGGGTTCCGATTAGAGTTAGGTTTAGAGTTTGGGTTTGGGTAAGGGTTAAGGTTAGGTTTAGGGTTAGGGTTAGGGTTTGGGTTCGGGTTAGAAATAGGGTTAGGGTTTGAGTTTGAATTAGGTTTAGGGTTAGCATTAGGGTTATAGTTAGGTTTAGGATTAGTGTTTCAGTTAGGGTTTGGTTTCGGGTTCGGGTTAGGGTTAGGGTTAGGGTTTGATTTAGGGTTAGGGTTAGGTTTAGGGTTAGTGTTAGGGTTTGGGTTAGGGTTAGGGTTAGGACTAGGGTTAGTGTTAGGGTTAGGTTTAGTGTTAGCATTAGGGTTAGGATTAGGGTTAGGGTTAGGGTTTGGGTTAGGGTTACTGTTAGGGTTAGGGTTAGGGTTAGGGTTTGTTTTAGGGTTAGGGTTAGGGTTAGGGTTGGGGTTGGGGTGAGGGTTAGGTTTAGGGTTGGGTTTAGGGTTGGGGTTTTTGTTAAGATTAGGGTTTGGGTTTGGGTTAGGGTAAGGGTTAGGGTTAGGGTTAGGGTTAGGGTTAGAATTAGGGTTAGGGTTAGGTTTAGGGTTAGGGTTAGGGTTAGAATAAGGATGAGGGTTAGGGTTAGGGTTAGGATTAGGGTTATTATTTGGGTTATGGTTTGGGTTAGGGTTAGGATTAGGGTTAGGGTTAGGGTTCCGATTAGAGTTAGGTTTAGAGTTTGGGTTTGGGTAAGGGTTAAGGTTAGGGTGAGGGTTAGGGTTAGGGTTAGGGTTAGGACTAGGATTAGGTTTAGGGTTAGGGTTAGGATTAGGTTTAGGGTTTGGATTTAGGTTTCGGTTATGTTTAGGGTTAGGGTTAGGGTTTAGTGTTAGGGTTAGGGTTAGGGTTTCGGTTTGGGTTATGTTTTGGGTTAGGTTTAGGGTTAGGGTTAGGGTTTCGGTTCGGGTTAGAAATAGGGTTAGGGTTTGAATTTTAATTAGGTTTAGGGTTAGCATTATGGTTAGGGTTAGGTTTAGGATTAGTGTTTCAGTTAGGGTTTGGGTTCGGGTTAGGGTTAGGTTTAGGGTTAGGGTTAGGGTTAGGGTTAGGGTTAGGTTTAGGGTTAGGGTTAGGGTTAGGGTGTGTTTTAGGTTAGGGTTAGGGTTAGGGTTTGGGTGAGGGTTAGGGTTAGGGTTAGGATTAGGGTTAGAGTTAGGGTTAGGGTTATTGTTAGGGTTTGGGTTAGGGTTAGGGTTAGGACTAGGGTTAGTGTTAGGGTTTGTTTTAGTGTTAGCATTAGGGTTAGGGTGTGTTTTAGTGTTAGGGTTAGGGTTAGGGTTTGGGTGAGGGTTAGGGTTAGGGTTAGGATTAGGGTTAGGGTTTGTGTTAAGATTAGGGTTTGGGTTTGGGTTAGGGTAAGGGTTAGGGTTAGGTTTAGGGTTAGGGTTAGGGTTAGGGTTAGGGTTAGAATAACGATGAGGGTTAGGGTTAGGTTTAGGATTAGTGTTATTATTTGGGTTATGGTTTGGGTTAGTGTTGGGGATAGGGTTTGGGTTAGTGTTAGAGTTAGGGTTTGAGTTAGGGTTAGGTTTAGGGTTAGGTTAGGGTTTGGGTTAGAGATAGGGTTAGGGTTAGGGTTTGGGTTTGGTTTAGAGTTAGGGTTAGGTTAGGGTTTGGGTTAGAGTTAGGGTTAGGGTGAGTTGTCGGATTAGGGTTATGTTTAGGGTTAGTGTTAGGATTAGGTTTAGGGTTAGGGTTCCGATTAGAGTTAGGTTTAGAGTTTGGGTTTGGCTAAGGGTTAAGGTTAGGGTTAGGGTTAGGGTTAGGGTTAGGGTTAGGACTAGGATTAGGGTTAGGGTTAGGGTTAGGATTAGGGTTAGGTTTAGGGTTAGGGTTACGGTTTCGGTTTGGGTTATGTTTTCGGTTAGTTTTAGGGTTAGGGTTAGGGTTTGGGATGGGTTAGGGTTAGGGTTAGGGTTAGGGTTAGGGTTAGGGTTAGGGTTAGGGTTAGGGTTAGGGTTAGGGTTAGGTTTAGAGTTTGGGTTAGGGTTAGGGTTTGGGTTCGGGTTAGGGTTATGGTTAGGGTTAGGGTTAGGGTTTGTTTTAGGGTTAAGGTTAGGGTTAGGGTTAGTGTTAGGGTTTGGGTTAGGGTTAGGGTTAGGAGTAGGGTTATTTTTAGGGTTAGGTTTAGGGTTAGGATTAGCGTTAGGGTTAGGGTTTGGGTTAGGGTTAGGGTTAGGGTTAGGATTAGGGTTTGGGTTAGGGTTAGGGTTAGGGTTAGGGTTAGGGTTAGGGTTAGGATTAGGGTTAGGGTTTGTATTAAGATTAGGGTTTGGGTTTGGGTTAGGGTTAGGGTTAGGGTTAGGGTTAGGGTTAGGGTTAGGGATAGGGTTAGAATTAGGGTTAAGGTTAAGGTTAGGGTTAGGGTTAGTTTTAGGGTTAGGGTTAAGTTTAGGGT